>SMGT01003790.1:153878-179132 GCA_004794575.1 Lanistes nyassanus
CCCCCCCCCCCCGCTCCGCTGTCGAGGGGCCTTGTGTGAAAAAAGCTCAAATTGCATGCAACATGCAAAGGAAAAAAACTTCACGCAACCATTAATATCAGTCGACAGGTGTTGTTTCTGCCTTGTTTATGACAGCGCCGTGAACAAACGCCAAGTTATGAAAAATACATGCTGACGATGTTAAACAGCGCCTGGATCACACTCCAGGGAGCATGTGCATGATCGGCTTAAAGAGCCGAGCCCAAGTCGCCCTTGGTCGGTAAAGTTCAGTCACATCCCGAGCAGGGCCGATGATTTAGGCGGAACGTAAGTCTCGGAGACTTGGTCCCGCCTCTCGCACCCTCCTGTCCTCGCGCGTCCTTGCCCCTGGGCGGTCAGTTGCTGTGCCCGGGGGCATACGATCGCCAGCTGCCATCTTTTCATCCGACCGAAGGCGAGTTTCATGGATTTGAGGAAGGAACGCTAGCGACGCTAGGCAGCAACGTCAGAGCTCCCAGGGTCGACCGCTGGAACTCAGACGTCAGCACCTAGCCTTTGAAGTTTCAGTGTTTTCTTCGGGTCTATAAAACTCGCCTGAGGCGTCCTCTCAAGCTGACGCGTTCCCTACCGCCACAAATGCGGAAGCAACTCGCAGGCACTGCCGGCGTCTGTCACATGTGGAAAACCTCTACACCAGCGGCGCTCGCACCTTGCCAAGATCAAAGGCACTGCGGCCATCAGACCCACTGCGCGATTGGCCGACCTACGCCCGTGGCGCGAGCCGCGGACGACGTCACAATAGGCGGTGGCGGCTCCTTTGATGTCGGCGTGGAGGGCTGAATCCACTAATTAAGCAGCCTTGTCTTTGTGTGCCGCGCTTCAAGTGCAAACAGCTGGGCGGCGTGATGAAAGGGCGTCCCAAAGAGCTCTTCACCTCAGTTTTTTTTTCTTGGTAAGCGTCACAACTCTTCTCCTTTCTTCTGTGAGCGTGGCAACACGCCAGGTTTAGAGTCTGCGAAAGGCTGCGGGCAGGCTGCTGCTACGGCCAATTTTTTTTTTAAAAGATCATCCTCGAATTTTTCTGGTCTGCAAAACCTGATGCTCCCCCACCCTCATTTTATGCCCATCTCAATTACAAAGATAATTACACGACCCGCCCTCGTTTCTGAACTTCCCGTCGAGATTTTAAAAAAGTTCTTTGTTTCGCAGTTTACCCATCCACCCCTCCGCCACTCACCAAAACCATTTCGTCTGGTAAGAATTTCTTTTGCTACTGTCGTATGGGGTCAACGGTTTGTCAGAGGACAGTCTGCGTGGACACAAACATCGTCACTCGCACACGCATGCACCCCACACCCCGTCCCCCCGCACACACACGGGCGCACATAAGCACGCCCCCCCCCCCACACGTATGCGAGCGGAGAGGAGAGAGCTTGAACGCAGAGAAAACCCCTCTTGCGAAGCCAAAGAAAAGCTTTGGCGCGTCCCTGATTTACTAGCGCCCCAGCCCACTTCAAAGCCAGATCCTGGCAAATGTGTAATTTATAAGGGCAAGCATATTATCTGCTTTGGCAGTTGATCTTCATTGGAATAATCTACCACGCCACAGTTACAGTGAACGTCTGAGTCGTTTCTTGTTATTTGTGGTATGTTTTACAAAGTCTCTTTGATCAGTTTGAAAATTACGCACCCGTATACTGAATATTTAGTAAAATAAACACGAGGTAATCTGAAAGGCTCTAGTCTCTCCTTACCATCGGAAGCGGCCACAAGGAAAGAATATAGTGTAGAATAGGTTGGCTTTTCCTGTCTTCATTCTACAGAATGTGTGTCTCGAAACGTATTTAAATTCTACATTATATGTTATGGGATTCTGTTGTGAAAACTATCGCTTTAATAGTTAACACAACAGTTCGTTTAACATCCGTCGCTTACTAGTTATGGTATGCAGCCCACCCCTTTCCAAATGGACTCGGCCAACACGTTTTTCTCTGTGTTGATTTTATCGTCTCGTTGATTGGTGCGGCGCTTCTAAGGCTGTGACGTCACTAGGTCGGATTGTCGGCGGCGGGCATGTGGCTTTGATCTCTTGGATTTCAAACTTTTCATAGTTCTGACATCCAGAAAGATTTTTGTCGACGAGAGCGGCCGAACATCTGGGTGTTCTTTGCACGCTCACCTAGCGAAGTAAGGTAAGCCTGCATTGTCTGATGTGTCAGTGCAAAGCCGGCACTGGGCTGACTTGAAGTAAGAGAGGGGCGCATGTGTTCGGGGGAGTACGTGTGGCTAGCTTCTCTCTCTTGCCTTTCGACCCGAGTTCTGACAGGGCAAGCGTGACTGAGACGGAGAGCGATCGGCTGTGTAGGTTTATATCAGCAGTTAGCCTACTGGATTATCAGTGGTTCTGTGTGGATGAGATTCCTCGAGCATCGTCCGTAGTATATCCACACCTCGCCCAAGCTGACTTTAGGAGGAAAACAAGAACGTCTGTTTTTATGACGTACCTGTTAGAGTATTTTGATGTCAGAGAAAGTTGCCTCTGCTTCTGGAGAGCACATGAAACACTACGGAACGGTTTCGTTTGGAATTATATTGTCAGTGGGTTTCACGGATGATATACAAAATACTGAGTTGCTTGCTGAAATCCATCGCAATGGATCGTCATCATAAATGGTGAATGGCTTACCTGAAGTGATTTGTCGCTGTTTGCTGTTGTGCGGCGTACCTTTGTGGCTGCAGGTTTATCTACTCCAAAGAAGTGACCATCACTTGAAGAGATTTTTAGCAATATTTTTGGTAAAATACACTTTGAACTTTTCAACTCGTCTACCTTTGGACGATAGAGCAGTGAAACAGTTGTTGTGCTGGGACTAACACATTCTTGACATCGGATGTACCAGTTTGGGGTTGATTAATGGTATGTAAACATTTTCTTTTATCGTTACCATATGCAACTTTCTGCTGTTCCCGGTTTCGCCACATATTGCGACCGCACGTGTGTGTGTTTGTGTGTGTGAGAGAGAGTTCAGTTGTGGAAATCGAAATGATAAGTTTATTGCTTCGGATATTGACAAGATTGTAATTTTAACAGTAACAAGTAATAAATGTACAAATCCTTATTTTCATAACCGCTGAAATATCTAGTCTGTAAGTAACACGGCACACGCCCGAGCACGCACGCACTCGCCCCCGCACGCAAGCACACACGCTGATGCTAAAATCCACATCAGTGGAGAGAGTAGCGAGCGCCATCTAGCAGTGTTCATAATGGCGGCTGTTCCAACAGGACCGCTTGGAGTACGTTTTACTGACCCTGAAGAAGATAATTGCGCCCCTCCCTGATAGAGGTATGCATGATGTCTTGGCCCGTGAGCACATGCGTTTGGCGAAACGCAGCTTTTTACCTGTATAGTAAAGAAATAGGATGTAGGTCTACCTTCGTGCTTAGTTCAGTGTAGGGTTTACTCGACACACGGGTAGGGGAGAGAAAGCTTTCCTGGCGAAGTGGACCTTTTGTTGCCAAACGTGTTGAATACCTAGCTCATTAGAAAGCAGTGTCCATGAAAACATTAAAAGAAAGTTCTTGTCCGTTAAAAATGCTTCTTTAGGTTTTCTTTAGGTCCCTTAGCTTTTGTGTTTGACCCTGATCGATTGAACGCCTGTTATCCCCTTGAGACTCGTGCTTCGAATGGTATTGGTGCTGGGGGAAATGGGGGGGGGGGTCAGAGGCCATCTTGGATACCTTGGTATGTTGTCAAAGCTTCACGTGGGGAGCAACATTCAGCAGCTCTTGATTATTTAGGTTACTTAACGTACAGTTTAGTTAAGAAGTTAGTTCTGCGATTCTGTTAATGTATGTTACTCTGTACGATTTTTAAAAAGATTATGTTGCACATGTAGCAGTAAATTAAAAGGTTTATTTTCATCCTTGGTTAGCAGTTTTTGGGACACCGTTGATCAAGTCCTTCGGCCCATTTTAAATAATAGTAACAGAAATACAAGATTTTACAACGTTGAAATGGTTTAAATATTTGCAGGATATCAGCATAAATTCTTTTGTAAATATGATGTTTCCTTACCTGAGTTTTGCTGTTGGAATTGGGAAAAGAGGTGGATGAGGAGAACTTCACTTATTGGTTCATCCAGTGATCCAGTTATAGATGAGGGATCTTTTCTTTAAAAAATGGTGATCTTGGATTGTAAATATATGTGCTTTGTGGAATGTAATATCACATAAACAAAAACATAATTGTAGTGGTACTAAATGTAAAGCATTTAGGAGTGTGAATAGTTTTGTTACATTGATGTCATTGGACATATCTTTTTATATTTAAATGAAAAGATGACATGTAGGATATTGTAACATTGTAATACTGGACATTGGATTATCCTTAATGATCACTGCAACATTTGATATCAATGTTCATAAACATGTGAACCCGGGAAAGTTCATTTAGAGAGTATAAAAAGACTGTTTTTCAGTTTAGCTTTTGTATTGTGGCTTTCTGAAAAGAAAACTAGAAAGCAATTTGAACCATAACCTAGTCAAAGGACAAATATATTTAGTCTTAATGGCTACTTACATGATGCAATTCTGTCAATGAGCGTAACACATTGAGAGAAAACATTTCCAAGAACTTTCCATACATGGTATGAGAAACCTGCAACATTTTACCTGGCAGCACATCACATGATCATCATGTAATCTGGTGATGAATTATCAGGGATGCTGCTGCTAAAGCTCTTTTACTTGAAAAGTTAGTTATTCTGACTGACCAATTCACTGATAATCTTATTGGACAAGCTAGACTACTCTGCACTAGATGGCATGAATTTTTTTCTAATTGGCTGAAACACTTTCAACAATTTGATCTCCATGCAAGGAAATAGCATGGCATTTTATCCATATAAAATGTTAAGAGGGCATTTGCAGTCCTTTTTGTCAACATTTCAACTTCCATATATGGTAAACATTGTGGTCAAAGGTGGAAACATTGCATCATGTAAATGGCCCTTTAGTGTTTAGTCCTATTGACAGGAACCTGTGATGGTAACTGATGAACAGTTACCATAGAGGAAACAGTACATAGAACGTAAAACTTTAAACTGATTGTTTACCAAGTATTGATAATGTCTTATTAATAATAATATGTAATATTAAGTTAGCTAAGTGCATCCCACATAATCTATTAAAATCAGAAATGAAAATTTCCTGCACAGTGGTTCAAAAACAGCATTTTACATGTGTAATGATGGATGATGTGAAGAACATGTTTAATACTGGTGGTAGATGGTACGTTTTTATATTTTATAAATAGATAACTTATAACTGATGAATATACCATCTTAACCTTAGTAAGATTTGGAGGAATTTATTTCTATTCATGATAATACAAATTTGAAAATTAAACAGGGGTAGGCATTTTTGAGTCTGGTAGTAGTGCTGCTGCTAATAGAAGTATGTGCACTGCATAAGCTCCTCCATCATCTTATAATCATGCTTGCACGATTGCTAAAATTCTTTCGCAGTCAAGTTGCCAAATTTTACTATTTTATGGATGAGTATGATATGAAAGTGCAGACATAACTAATAAAATAAAGCATATCAGTGTAAGTTGGGTATGAAGCAGACTCCTTGCTAGTTCAGTAGTTATGACAGCAGAAGGTATGGCAGTCACTGATTTTTTTTCCCTGAAGGCAGCAGGGGACAATGACCATCGAGATTTGAGCAGTTGTGTCTGCAAGTGTTGTCATGCTTCCATTTAGTGCATTCGTTGGGTTTGCCAGCATTTGCCAGGATCTGAGGATGAGTTTCTTTTGTAGCAATCATCTACAGACCCCCATAGGGTCACTGAGGACTGACGTTTACAGACCACATGGTGCTGAGGAAAAAGAGTTCTTACTGCAAGTTCGCCAGGCAAATTTACCTCTGTGGTTGGTTCACACAGTTCATTTCCTTCTGCATGGGCTACAGGTTGAGGCTAGGACAAACACGTTTGTAACTGGGATTTTCATGGCTGGTCTCTTTGATTTGCCGGTGCTTTGATGTTTCAAATATCTTTAAGCTTTTTGAGTTTGCTGTTAGCTAGCTTCCTTCAGATGAAAGCGCTGCATGGCCAGTTGCTCACAGACTGGCTGGAAAGAATCTTCTTTTGAATATAAGACAGGGGAGTTAAAAAGAGACTTGTTCTTTGAACTGTAAAGATGCTTGTGCATTGGCAAATAGAAAACTGCTTGTTCATTTTTGAGGAAAATTTGCTTGCTATGCCATGTTGACCAAGGGAAAACATCAGACTGCTTATATGATAGTATGTAATGTAATTTCCACAGAAAAAGGGAAGTTATTAAGTTATTGTAAAAATTACTTGTGCAGTTTTCTCTGTACGAGGAGTTGCTTGCTGTTGAGTTTTCTGTTTGATCAAGATTTTTTTTAGTTCCCTTATGGTAAACTTTTGTTGCATTAGATTGTAGTTTTACTGGTGGATTGTGGAACTTCTTGATGAATGTTTATGCAGTCTTTTGCATTGTATGTACTTGTGCTGCTCCATGAAGATGTGCATGATCTTTGAAAAATGATGTGTTTGTAGTTATTTATGCTTGTATTTAAAAATTGTTTTCCAAAAAACGTAATGATTGATAATGAACCCCAAAAGATGGAAAATATTGTGTGACTATGTCAACTTATAGAATGCATTTAATACTGGTACTACCAACAGATTCAAAATTTTGGCTTACCCATTTTTTTATGATTTTCATCTCATTACAAGCAAAAAGATTTCTCCAACTCTAACTGAAAACCTTTAAGGAATTTCTCCTGCACACTGGTGGACTTGCTTCTCCCGTCTGCAGTATTTTCACCCATAATTTGGTGATGTTGTCTAAATAGTACATGGCTGATTTATCAGTTATGATACCTGTGGAAACAATCAGCCAATGCCATTAGTGTTTACACTTAAGATATTTTAGCATATTGATTCCCATTAGTAAACAGGAGAATTGGATGGACAAGAGACCAATACATCTGTTTACAATTAGAAAATGGAACCTGTTTACGAAGAAAACTAGTTTTTATATCTAGAGCACTTAAGTTTTGTTGCCAAGGAATAATAGAAGCAATACATCTAACATATCCACACCATGTAAGTAGGGGCCTGGATAGCTCAGTTGGTAAAGCTGCAAACTAGTAGGTGGAAGGTTGCTGCTTCGAATCCTGGTGTGGCCAAGGATTATTTCCTGGAGTTATACATCGTGAAAACTCCATTTGGTCATCCCCCCAAACAAAACTGCCTGTGCACACTGGCCATCTTTTTGCAGCTATCATTGTGGTGGTTCTTTCAGTGCATAACTTAGTAATAGGACCTATTTCCCCCTATAGTCCACCCCTATACGCACCCAGTTTGTGGCAAGATGTTGAGCAACATGTAACCACACCATGTAATTGGTAGAATCTGATGATAAACTTCATAAGGAAACTGCACTGTATTTCTATTTTCTGAACTTTTCTGTTACAGATGTAACATTACCTCCTGCTGCTATGGACAGACTGCCTTGAGACCATGGATTGTGTGATGCCAGACTGAGTCATGACATCCAAAGTATTTGAGTTCCTCAATGACTCGGGTGGCAACAACTTCACGGAGACGGCACCTCGACCGCCTGTACCTGGGGAGGAGAATGAGCTGCAGTCCAATGGGGGTATGTCCACCCGCAGCAGTGGCTCTCACAAGAGTCAGATATCGAACAAGTCACACGCCTCATCCAAGAGTGCCGCGTCCACCAAAGGGGAGATAAGCCATTCGCCTGCTGCCACTCCTCGCAAGTCCAATTTGGAAAGAGGAGATGCCATCAGCTTCCCTCTCTGTCGTGGTTTTGAGACAGAGGATATGGAGGCACCCCTTGGATTCGAACCTGAAGGAAGTGCTGCAAATTCTCCACCGTACTCCGAGAATAGCACGCCGCCTCACTTGAAATGGGCTGAGAATTTGAACTACCTACTCACGGACAGTGATGGAGTTTCACTGTTCAAAGAGTATTTGGAACGAGAGCAGGGTGGGGCTGATGAACTTCAGTTCTGGTTTGCATGCCAGGGTTTGAAGCAAAAGGCAGACACAGATGTAGCGTTCATTGTGAAAGTGATATACAAAACGTATGTACGTGCTGAAAAGGTGAAGTCAATTTCCAAAGACACAAAGAAGGAGATTGTGGAAAAGATTCAACAAAGAGTGAAAGTGGACCAGTGCATATTTGATGCTGCTCAGGCAGAGGTGGAGAATCATTTAAGGAATGTATCATATCCGGCCTTCTTGAACTCTGATATTTATGTGCAATATGTTCAGTCATACGCAGACAGTCCCAAGTCCAGTCACTCCAGTGGGTCAAACTCTGCCCGGCCTGTCTCTCAATCTGTGTTATTACCTGTGCTTCATGAGGATAAAGAATTGGCCACAGATGAACTGTCATGCACGATGGGAGTACCACTCATTAACAAGATAACAGGTGGCAGGCGGTCTGAGTTTACCAGTTTGCGGCACCAAGAAACAGTCACAGGGTATGTAGTATTTGTTACCATTAACCAGTGCAGACTCTAACACTTGACAGAAAGCAAGAGATTATGACCTGTTCATTAAATTTTAAAAAATTTGTTAAGAGCCTCATATCTTTGGCAAACTGAACCCCATTCCTGTAAATATATAAAATATATTTCTGTATATATATTAATAATCATTCTTTTTGATAAATCCTTTGTGTGTTTGGTTTGGTCTGTTTTGAATTCATTT
This sequence comes from Lanistes nyassanus, assembly GCA_004794575.1. Classification (NCBI taxonomy): domain Eukaryota; kingdom Metazoa; phylum Mollusca; class Gastropoda; order Architaenioglossa; family Ampullariidae; genus Lanistes; species Lanistes nyassanus. The sequence continues at coordinate 162,635 of SMGT01003790.1, forward strand.
TGGTCACTTTATCATGTGTTTACTTTTCTGGGGTATTTGAAAGTATAGTATAAGTGACAGAAGGGATGTTTGCATGCTGAAAACAGTTGACCCACTGCCACAGCTCCCCAGGGCACCCCAATCTCCCTCCACCTAGGAACATGCAAGATCCAATATTATTTTACTCTTATGTTTATAAATGCCCTTTATCTCCGCTTATAACTCAAAGACTACATATGTGTATTTTTGTGAGCTATTCCTTGTTGATTAAGATCAGAGTTAGCTATAGCCATATAGGTGTGCTATTGTTATTAACGTTATTAATAATATAATACAAATGTAAACACAGAATTGCATGTTCTTCTCATGTGCACAGGTGACAAATGCTTCTTAATCTGAAGAAAGAAATGTTTAGCATCATCTATGGACCATATTATTAACTTACACCATTCTCATTTATTTCCAGGTTTTATCCTTATGTTACAAGAACGCCTTGCTCACCTTACCCAGCCCATGTTTCGTATGCTCCAGTATCAGCCCAGGATAGTGAACAGCAGAGTTTATCTAGTGATGCCCTGACAGATGATGCTGTGTCACTGACTGATACCAGCAGCATGTAAGTCTCTTTAAGGAATCACAGGATGCAGACTTTAGGCAATTTCAAATTTTCCTTACTTGTAGCTTAATCTGTTTACTTTGTGCATACTGGGGAAAGTCCTAAATCAGTTTTGAACAGCTAAAGGGCTGGTGTTGTACTAGGACGGAAATGTTTCACAATTCCATTTACAATTTAAATAAAAGTACTAGGTTTGGATTGATGTTAACCTTCAGCTATTTGTTTTTGCTTTGTGCTTAGAAGCTTTTTTAAGTTGGATGCATTCAGCTACAATCTTTTACTAGCTACTGGAACTAGTAACACTTCTTTGTTTTACATTTTTTAAATTAAGTTCCAAGTATTACCTGCTATTAAACTGTTTTGGACAGTGGGAAATTTTATAACAACATACCTGGGTTTTTTTCTTTGCCCTTGATTTCTAGATATGTTGTTGAAATTACTTGTCTCTTACAATGCATGCTTTATTAAGTTTATCCAATATAATGTAGCTAGAACATGTGCATGTACCTGGATAAGTTAGTCACTCAGAAAACCAAAAGGTATTCCCATCCATTTTGGTGTATTTTTCATGTAGGGATGTTTTTGTGGGACCAGGTTGATGTAGAACATGCCTGTGTCTTGTTTCTTAAGCATGTTAAATAATGCAAAGAAATGTTTTTTAAAAAAGTGGCTAATTGCCATCCATCTTTTAAAACCACTTGGGGTTAGAGTGAGCAGTCACAACCATGCGATATTAGGCCCTGATTGTATATGAATACTGATGCTGGTTCTGTGGTAGCTTCATAGTTCATAGCTTCAAAGAGCTTCACATTCTGTGTCAGATGTACCAGTTTTGAAATGGCATGCTTTTTTAGTACAATAGGCAGACTGAGAGATGGAACTAGTCCATGGCCTTGATTGTAGGTTTTCACTTTTCGGCGTAAACATATGAAATTACGTTTGTTTCATGGGGGCCTTGATATTCTGTAACCAGAGCTTTCGGTCCTATACTTAGGGATGGTTATAATCTATTTTCCTTGTTTCCTGCATATTTCAGACACTGCTACCACTGTAGCAGACAACGAGCCCCCCCCCCCCCCCCCGAGTTAAGATGCCAAACGTTGCGTTGGAAGGTCTAGTTTTTAGTGTAGAGAGAAGGGTGTACGCGCAGTCTACCGGCGCAGTGGGCGTCGTGTGGGTTTGGCATTGTGTAGCGACTTTGAAGCCCACACCAGCGCATGCTGGGACAGGCGTTTGTCCGTGCGCCTTGCAGGCCGTTCAGATCAATTTTGCCTTTGAAGGGGTGTGGGGGCTTGATCAGGGCCAGACACTTCAAAGAGACTCAACTACCGCCATGGAGCAGTTTATGCAGCTCAGATAGAAGGCATCAGGCACTTACATGTTGCCGGCTCTTTTTATCTAATGAATGAGGGCCCGCCTTTGATCTGCCAAGCTTGAGCGCTGTGCTCGCTTTGCCAGCCCGCCTTCAAAGCCGCTGCCTTGTGGTCCTTTCTCGCTGGCCCGCGCTCCCGCTGGCGTGTTCAGGTGCGCTGGAAGAGTTGCAGTAACGTGCCGCCTGAAGAGATCTTCCACGTTCTCGCTAGGCTTTGTCGCGGGGGTAGGGTGGCAGAGGTTCGCGTACGTTTCGAACGTGCTTGTCTTTCAAGCCGCAGCTGCTGGCGTGGCCTGGTTGGGTCTGGCCTTTTTGGCTACAGGGATACGTTTCGTTTTTACGGGGATGGTGGGGAACTGGGGTGGGAAGCAGCAGCTCTAGCGAGTAGGGTGGGGGCTGTAGGATCATGTGTGGAAAACCTTTCTTTGCGGGGCTTTTGGGTCTGTTTATCGCTTAACTTGAACTCGAACGCACAGTCTTCTTTCTCATGCGAATCCTTCTAGGAGACCCCGAAGACGCTGCGTTTTAAGATAGGGGTCTCTTGATGTCGGCCTCGATGCTGACCATTGTGCAGAGGGAAGTTTTTACACGTGCTTGGACTCTGGTACCCCCTCATCACACACACACACACACCATAAAGTTCAAAAGTACAGACTAAAGAACAATATTTACAGAAAATCAAACAAGTGAAGAAAGGTATTAAATTTGTCTAATTACCTGAAATTGGCCAGTGCTTTTTGTGCTGGAGCATCACAGTAGCGTAGAAGTCCAACTACTTTTTCCCGTTTAATAACACTACGTTAGTGTTCTTAATGAGATCTCGTTTACAGTGTGTTTAATACCGCGATTGATCGTGAAGCAGGTAGGGTTAGTATCGATCACAGAGCAGACTTGCTACCTCCTAGTATGCATGCAGGAATACTGTATTAGCTGTTTCTAATATCAGTTAACAGCAAGTCGATTTGATTTTTTCCCCAAAAAAACTCCTCTATACATTAGGATACTAGGCATTGCTTGGCAGAGTTCCAAGACACAACAAAAGGAGGCTTGGGCAAACTGATACTGACCAGTTAGTGGCAAATACTAATAGCAAGAAAACTGCAGAGCGGGGATGTGGGTGGGGGGGGGGAGTAGTGGAGTTGGGTTTAGCCTTGGTGTGCCTTGGTTTCCCAAACCCTTATCGTTTGTTGTTATGCGGGCCACTTTTAAAAAGGGCTTTACATGACAGCCTCTAGTGTCGCCTTTGATGCTGGGCCCTTGTGGCACTTACAGCGGCCCCCGATAGCTTCCTGACATGAGAGCGACTGCAGAGATGAATGATGTTATAGCAGGCATGAAAAGTTATCAGGCGCATGCACACAGTAGTTTGATGTCTGTCCGGGACTGGCTATTCCTTTGTAGTTAGAGAGCTGGAGAGGAGGGAAGGGGGAGGGTTGGGGTGAAGGGAGAAGCCAGAGAATGGCATTTTCATATGAACTGCATATCAGAATTGCTGTTTTTAGAAAACAGCAATGAACAGTTCACTTTTTCTCGTACATCTTTAAAGTATGCTTCTTGGCTTGCTGGCTTGCTCGCTCACTCACTGTGTGTGCCCTTGCAAGCATTTAGAGGGGCTAAAGCAGATACATTCTGTCTAGTACATTCAGTTTTAATAAAAATGGATTTGTGTTAACTTTTATTGCTGCACATTGCATATGTGGTTTTGTTTATACAAATAAGCATGCAAACATAATTAACTTTCTGGTTTAAAATTAAGCCATTACAAGGACATGATGCTTATAATAATGACATAGAATGACATTTTTTTATGGTGAATAAAAAAGTAAATGCTCTTTTCAGTCATATCACAAAGGATGTCAGGAGTCTTATGCAGTAATTTGACTTTAGGTGACTGTTAAGTTTGTGCACATTACCTTTATGTTACCTTAGCAAGTTTGTTTATTTTTTAAACATTTTAATAAATATGTCCGTAGATGCTTTAATGAAATTTAAAGATCAGCATGAGAAGGTAATGTAACACATCGAAGTATTGTTGCAGAGATGGCAACATGACATATAGTCGCAAGCGACACAGGAAAGGTGTGAAAAACTTTGCTATCCACAACAGAGAGAACAGAACAGATCTCAACTCGCAGTTCATTCCTGTAAGTAGCATCCTTTAACCCTGACAACTATTTTTGTTTGCAAAGCTCAGTGCTTTTCTCCCTGGACCTTCAGCTAGAGGCTAGAACTGTTGTGTAAACCACAATCCGTTTTTCAGGGTTCGCACAGTTTGTGAGAATTTGTGAAAAGTGAAAAATTAGAAGACTTATCAATACCTTGAAAACTTGTGAAAACAGAAGGATGTTTGTGAAAAGTTGTGAAAATGACAATTCTCAGATTGATAGCAAGAGGACAAATTTTTTCAAAACTAAGAAAACGTTGGGGAAAGAAAAAATTTGTGAAAATATCTATTTTGTCTGAGAAAATGGTCTCAATCTCCAAATCGTTCTGGCGCATCTGTTTAAAAATCTATATTTTTATCCTTGATGTTGTGAAAAAGTCTTTTTCACTCTTGAGCACAGTCAGATGATTTTTACTATTTAGAAAGTAAAGATGATAAACTGTGTGAGCGTATTCTGTAATAATATTTTGTCTCTGTTCACCATGCCAGCGCACACAGCGGGTCCCTAACCCTAAGGATCAGAACATCGCAGAAACTAACCCAGAGCAGTTTGCTCACCTGCTGAGAATGAAGCTGGAAAAGGAGCTTGAGGAACGAGAAGCTCATGCAAAGGTGGATGAAAAGCTGAAAGTTTTGAATCAGGTCAGGGTGATTTTCTCGCACGTGGTCTTGTTTGATTGTTTGGGCTTGTTTGCAGGTGTATTATTCCTGCATGTAAGTGAAGAGCGTTTCACATGCTTGCTGACACTCTTGATTCAAAGGAAATATTTATTTTCAGATTTTGCTATAAAAACAGTGATTTTTAGATCTTTCATTACCTTTAAAGAGGTCCTTTGGCTGGGTGTAACATTATAGACGCAGGCTATATTACCTTTGTATTAGTGAACATAGTGCAATCTGTGACAGCTTGTCATTTGCAATTATAAAATTTAAAAAGCTAAGAGAGAGGGAGAGAATGGGTGGGGGGGGGGGATTGGTGTTAAAAAATAAAGACCAAATACATTTCAAAAAAATTCCAAAGAGCTTATTTACAGCTACGACTACAAATCTGCAGGCAAGGATCTGTAACAGTCTGCATAGATGATTGTGGATTTTTTAAATAGTAACCCTACTTGAAATATGTATTTATTAAGGAGTAAAACTTCTTGTTTTTATATATATATATATGCACGAGCAGCGTGGGGTGGGTGGGTAGTGTCTTATTGTCATTACGATACTGTGATGTATTAATGCATTAATGTTACATCAAACACTAGTACCCTTAACATCAGTATTCTCAATATTTTTGTGTATTATTGACATCATTACTATCGTCCCATCTGTCAGCATCATTACCTCTGCCCAGATGACTGGAATATTTGGAACTTTTGCACGTCTGCTCTATTTTATTTTATGACTTGATTGTTGGTTTGCTTGTATTCTGTAAGATCAAGATAAAGTCCTATGCTGGCATGTGGGAAATAAAGTACTGTGACTGTTATTGCTCTTCTTCTTATGCATACATTTTCTGTGACAGGGCGATGTACAAGAAGAAAACATCAACATATCATTTGCTAAGAACACTACTGCAGCCTCCTTCATTTTGTCACTTCCTCCGGAGGAGGAGACAGCAGAAAGCATCCTTGATCAGCACTGTTCTCGCATATGGGCCAGCTCTCATCACACCCCGAGCCGATCCCCTGGCCGCATGTCTCCCCATAGCAAGTCTCCAGATCGTGCGTTTGCTCGTCCCAAGGCTAAAGCTGCACAGCAGTCAGTCGGTGCTGCAGCAACTGCTGCCGCTGCTGCTTCTGCATCATCAGCGAATACTAGTTTTCAACGCAACTATCATCGCAGCAGCAAGCGGGATTTTCCAGGTCTCTCTAAATCCTTTGACAGTAACATGGGTGAAACTCATCGCCATATCCACCATCACCACCATCACCACCACACGCGGGAGATCAGTGTCAAACAGCGAGTGGAGTTGGAAAGTCCACAGATGAATGTGATGTCTTGGCGTGAGGGCTCCGTATGCTTTGACCACACTCATGGTAGAACTAATGTGAAAAAGAGTGCTGTGCGTAAGGGTTCGGATGCCAGTAGTAACATTGACAGTGGGATCAACATGGGCTTCGACAGAGAGTCTGCCCGAGTGGTGCCGAACTGGAATAACCCATCAAGTGAAAAGTATGTTTTTGAGAATTGCATTACATGTTTGTGCATATGCTTTTATGTTATGTGTTTCGTTGGACATTCACAGGTTTTGATGATAAGAGCAGTTCAGAAACCTTCTTGTGTACTTAGTATAAACTTGTGACAGAGGCACAGTCTTTGCTATCACCAATTCACGGCTTTGAAGACTTTCAGTTTGAGTAAGGAATGTCTGTGTGTAAATTGTTAAAACTGAATAAGGTGACAAATTGGCCACATAGCCTTTCTTTAAATATCCACAAAGCATTTTAAACTCTTAGAAGGAGGCTAAACTGCAGCAACTATATAGTAATTATTGATAAGCATTTTTAAGCTAAACGGTGTTGAAGAGATGTCACTCATCAGTTTGTGATTATGGCCATCAAAATATGGTTCTGTTTTGTTAGTGGCAGGGCAATTAGAACAAACTGTGTGTCTTTGTCTTAAATGTACAGATTTATTTGATGCACTAAATGCAGTTAATAAATTTTAACAAAAATGAAATGTAGGATGACATATTGTGAAGGTGTACAATCTAAAGATGCATAACCCAAACAGAGTGGAGTCAGCAGTGCTGTTTAACTCATACGCATCATAGGTTTTCAGACTGTTACTCCACTGCACTCCTAGTGGGTGAGAGGGGGGGAGGAGGGAGAGAGACAAGAGTTCGGCACGTTTGAAATAAATACTGCTTTCTTACCTTAAATCCATCCAGTGCGAATTCTGTGAAACGCTGCATTGAAAAATGTAACCAAATGCAAATAACCAAAATGGCGTTCACGATTGTCTCGCTAACTACTAAACACCATTTCGTGGTCTCGCAAGCAGTTTAGAAGCAGTCATGTGGTCTAAGGGAAGGAACTCGATATAAAAATGATTCTACTATGAGAAACACTAGTTATATCCCTTGGCGACGAACCACTTGGTTTAAAACTTTGTAAATGGTCAACACAACACTGCTTGCGCAAAGATGGCCAGAGTAGTAAATTCTTTCACAGTAAAGCACACAGTAAGATGGAATTGAGTTAAAGTCTCTTGTTGTAGATTGTGATAATAATACTGGTCAGAGATATCATGGGGGCAACATATGAATATTTTGTTGGAGGAACTTGTCTTATGTAGTCATTGACTGATTAGTAAAATAGAACAGGTCGACAGGGCTTGGTTGAGTTGCCATGGACCTGAACACTTTCTTTTACCCATCATCATTTAGAATATGATGTTAGTAGTAGTGGCTTCAGGTTTCAGGATTTTGAGAAGATTGATGAGTAAATTTTGACTGATGGACATAATACAGACTGATGCATTCATATTAGACATCACTGATGTTACATTTTAGTTAAATTTAAATACTGCATCCAGAAAGTATAAATTGATTTAAGTAGCCATTACTGAGCAGAAAATGAAAAGATTGTGCTTTTGAAAGTTTGCCAAATGGCCTTTTTTAAATACAAAATGCAGGCATATTTATAAGAAATAAAGTTCAATGCGATCCCACCCCCTTGCATTTAGTGCAGTGAAGTTGTTTTAAAAGTAGCTTTTACCAAATCAAATGTTTACATATAGACAGGTCATTATTTAGTTTTGTGGATTTTTTTTAGGGTGATGAAGTGGATGCTGCAGAGTGAGACAATCATAAGTGACACAGTCACTGGGTCTGTAGATGCAGATAGAAATTCTCATAAACGCAGTCATAGATACAGCTCTGGGGGTGCTCCATTGCAACCATACAAACAGAGGTGAGTGCAGCTCTTAAAATACTGAGATAAACTGGTTGTGGAAGCAGGTTGGATCTATAAATATGAAAAGTATCCATGTAAATCCTGTACAGAAAAAGAAAAGAGTTGGATTATTTTTAGTCCAGGGTATTGTTGTATTGGATTTGTTTATGGTCTCAGAGCAAGAACAGTTCTTTTTACGACTTTTTACAATTTTCTGTTAGCAGAATTCTGTTTTCCAACAACAACAAAATTAAGGGAAGGGAGATAACTATTAAAATTTTTAAAAGGGTGGTGCTTTTATTATTTTCTAAACCAGATTCTTTTTTTTTTGTTACAGCTCAAAAGGCAAAACGGGTACACACACATCTAGTCGCTCAGCGTCGGTGGAGCGTAGTGGGATGCATGCATGGGGGGTAGCAGGGGTAGTAACACCAGTACTTCCCAACCAGCCATTCGTGCAGGATTCAAACATGCCCCTCCTCACTCCTCCCAACCCAACCACCCAGCTGGAGGAGGCCAAGCGTCGCCTGGAAGATCAGTCGCGAACAACTGTACCAGTAAAATCCAAGTATGTTGTGATAAGTTTTGTTTGGGGTGGGGGAGTGGCAGGGGGGTGTTGCGTGGGAAAGAGAGTATAATTTTTTCTTGGTACTTGTTTTATTGACATTAAAATCTGAGGAAGCTTTCACCTTGGCATGAGCAATGCTACTTCCATGAATTTCGTTTTGTATACCCTTTCCATATCAAGATATATACTTTGATTACAGATCTTTTGGATATCTAATGACTAGTAAAACACGATGCATTGTTTTGTTAACAGCAGCTCTTTTTTTTTAGGTTGCTTACTGGTATGTCTAATTACATCTGCCAAGTGCTTCTGTTCTGATATTGCAGAAGTAAATTGTCTTATCACTGGTACAGAATTTGTGCTGGAAGATATCATCAATTGCCTTGTTTGGTTATGTAAGGCTGTTCTTGCTGTACCAGCAACATTGTATCTATGTTTAGGTCTTTCGCTGGCGTGCCTGTAAAGGATAAAAGTCGTTGCGGCCATGCTGCCACGCCTGTTGTATCTCCTCACATACCATCTGCTCGTACTGTGCCAAGCGACCTTGATGCCTCTACTACCATGCCTGAGTAAGGAAGTGTCTTTGTGTCTGTGTCTTTGTGCTTGTGTAGACTGGCATGCCTCTGTGTATATGTGTGTGTGTGCGGAATGCGCATAGGGGTTTGCATGTTGTCAGTGTTTTTTGCTTGTTAATAGCTGTCTTTTAGAAAAAGAATATTAAGAGTCTATGGAATGTTGTGGACTATGGAATAATGTTTTAGTGATTGGGAATAAATTTCATGGCAATGCATGTTTTTCTTTGAGATTAGACATAGCTGCTTCTTCTTGCCATTGTTTCTCATTTTATTTATTCCTCTTTTCTCTTTCACATTTCTTTACTCAAATATCAGTCTGCCTACCCATCTACCGTGTCTAACTTATAACATTTATCTTTTCATACAGTATTAAATTTTTTTCTGTTGGTGTACATTCATCTTGCTTTTGTTTTGCAGGTACTCTCAACGGCCACAGAGACCCCCTGGTAGTGGTGTGCAAACCGATACCACAGTAGTGGGCATGTATTACGAACAAGAACCAATCCCATATCGTTTCACATTACCAGGGCGCAGCATTACTCTGGCCCAAGTGCGTGCCCTCAACACCAAGCGAGGCAGTTACAAGTATGTCTTAACCAATCTTATAATGAAAGTCCTAATTTTGTTGAATTCCATTTATTATTTAATATCAGTCTATGTATTTTATACATGATAGGTCACATTTAAATGCTACTTTAGTGTTTTGTGTCTGAGCAGCTGTGTTTCAAAAATGTTTTTTTGTTTCTGTAAGTTGATTTTTTCCCCCCTGGTAGGGAGTGAATTACAGCATTGCTGTAGTTTACAGTATAAATTAGATGAAATACTGAGGATTTTTTTGTTTGTTTTTTGTATAGGTATTTCTTCAAGCGGGACAGCAACGAGTTTGGAGATGGAGCAGTTTTTGAAGAGATCGATGATGATAGTAAAATTCTGCCGATGTGGGATGGCAAAATAGTAGTGAAACTTGTGAAGGTAGACTGAGTACAAATTCCTAACATCTGGCTTTTGGCTTCATTTGCTTTTCCGAGGAAATGTTTGCTGCTGATGGCACAGGAGACTATGTATGGATCAATGTGCACATAGGCACACTTCCACAGGACTGCAAGCTGTCAGCATGCCACCACAGAATTGGAGGCGATTGCAGCAGGTGGTGCTTGCTGACAGGAGAACAACCCCAAAACAAAAAGGTTGGGGCAGAGAGCACTTGGAAGAGTGTACTGCTGACCCGATGTCTGTGACATACAGATGGAGTCTTCTGCTACTAATCTGCTGCCAGTGAAATCCATAGACCCCACACCATCCCCTTTGTTTTTGTTTTTTTAATAAAAAACACTAGGAGAACAAGATCTTGCCAGGGATGCAGTAGCAGTCATGCCATAAAATGCTGTATTCAGTTTAAATGTGTTGCCGAAGCAGTGGCTTTTGTGCAAATGTGTCAGCTGAGAAAGTAAAGACGACTACGCATATTTTCGTATTGACATAAGCTGGAGGCTGTCGGAGTGGAGAGAAGTCAGTCCTGGTCAGTCATGGTCTGGGAAAATGATCAGAAGTCTCCGTGCCTGGCAAGACAGGAAGGGCTGCAGACTCGCCACTCATCTGCTGCAACGAGAAATGCCTTTTACGACATTGTGTGCTCTCTTCCATGATGGCTGCCTGCTCAGTAATGTGTGTGGTGAGGTGGGGGAGGGTAAGGTGTGTGTGTGTGAGAGAGAGAGGATGAGTGACAAAGTACAGATGTATACATGTGCGTGCATGCCTGAGAGAGAGAAAGCTGATCTTTTGAAGAAAGGTGATCTCCATGAGTAATATTTTAAAAAATCTCATAGGGCAAATCAACTGTGTTGAAGAGAACTGCCTTTATATGCTGCTTTCAGAATTAGCTGATGCTGTGCTGGTCTGCTTTATTAAACTGGCCACTAAATTGGACATAGCCTGCTGTGGCATTGTGAATGAACGAACTGTACTCTTGTAACAATGACTGTCATTGCAACTTTAGAGAAAGAATGTTTGGTATGTGAGAGAACTGTTTGGTATACGTAGAAATCACAGAAACGTTATGAAGAGTTTTAGATTATGTGATAGCGATGAGTTAGGTTCCAGCATTGGATTATGTTCAAGGTATTGCATTTATGCTTCTACTTTGGGAGATTTTGGTCAGATGTGTACATTTTAAAGTGTTGCTTGTAAAAGCAGATAGCGTTTTTCCGAATAATAAAAGAAAGCAGCATGAGGGGATGTCTGAGAAAAAGAGCCATAAAATTTATCATGGGGATTATGTCGACAAGTGGCATAATGTGCAGGGGAACAAACTTGCTTAGTTACATCAGTCTGGGTGTGTAATGGAGAAGCTTGTGGTTAGGCATTTTTAAATGAATTTTCAGTTCCCTTTTATACTGTCTTGATATGGTCTTTATGTTACTGAGGGCTTTTCTTCATTGGGGGCCTGCCCTTTGTATGTAGATGAAAGTGTTGTATTGACTTGTACATAGTGACGTAATATTGGAACACTATTATATTGACTCAGGGCAAATCTTACAGTGTGACTGTGGGACATTTTTATTTGTTAAAAATTATGGCTGACAGTAAGGAAGGGCAAATCTGCAAAGAGAGTCTTTGGTTCTGTTAGTGGAAGCATCTGGAAGTTTTATGCTGCCATAGCCTTTCCCCTCCGACTGAAGTTAGCACAGACTTAAATGTTTCATCTACCTCTTCCTGTGCCGGTGAGCATGTGTTAGTAGCATGACAGACTGACAGCCTGCTGTGAAAATGAGGACAAGTTGGCCAGTGGATTTTTTTTAAGTATCTGGTCCTTAGTCTATGTTATTACCATTTTTTTGTTTGTAAACATTTTCAGAAAGATATTATTGTAATACAGCAGCTCAGGAGCTAGACAAACTGTAGCAAGTCTGGTTACATCAGATGTTTGAACGAAAGAAAATGTCATGAAGTATAGAAGTCTATGGTCCTGTTTCCTGAACTTTTCGCCTCATATCTGGTGGCACAGGCAGGGTAGAAACAGGATCAAAACAAAGCATGGTGAATTTTGTGCAAGTTTTCATCTAAAGTCATCAATGCAATAGATTATTTAGGATGGAAGAGATGTTTTTTTCTCGCTTGCATAGTATGAAGAGATCGTGAACAAAAAAAGGTGGATGAACTGGTCATGAATGCATTACAAATCAGAATTATCTGACAGTGATTGTGCAGTCTAGAGATTGTTTATATTTTGGCTATATTTACATACTTATCTGTTTTAGACACACAGATAGATATCCTCAAGCCAGTTTTTCATTGCTTTGCATGTGCTGAGTGGGTATGTGGGCAAGTGGATGTTTGAAATGGGAGGTTGTTTGACTGTGTGAAGATGTGGTTGTGACGTGGCTAACAGCTCCATGAAGAGTGATTGCTCCAGCTTTATGGGCTAGCCAGCCATGTTTCTAGAGGTGTTGTCTATTTGATGAACAATACAAATCAATGAAAATTAAAAGCACTAGTCAGTCTTTCTGGTTTTTTATTGCTTGAATGGAAGTAATAAGAACGCACCATAACATTGAACCAATTTTGTAAAAAAATAGAAAAAAACTGTATGGAGTTTCACATGTAGAGGAAACAGAACCGCTGTCTTTTTAAGAAGTCGGTTTATGTTGACTATGTACCAAAAGGTGTGCACAAGAACTGACCATTAAATGTGAAAAAAAAATGTTATGAGAAAATTAAGTTTTGCTGTTTGATAGTCAGTTTTATATAATATAGAACCAAACGATAATTTTATACAGGAGTTTTAGGGGAAAAATAACTATGAAATAAAATGTACATTGATTGTTAGGCTGTATTGTGTCTGAGTAATTACAGCAATCATATTTTATCAGTTTTTCTCCTGTAAGAAAATTCACTTATGGGATGGCCATGCAGTTTTGTTTTAAAAGCTTTTAAAGGAGCATAAATCAGATGGGCCTGCCAACCAATACAGGCAAGATCATAATCAAGGATCAGTGAAATTACTGTTGGATGGAAACCTTTAACCCATTAATTCCTTCCCCCCCCCCCAATTTCTTTTCTTATGTAACCACTGTAATATTTTGAATAATTCAGGTTGTTAAAGACTATGCTAGAAATATAGGTTTTTGTGAAAGGGACTATAGCAGACCAAAATATGAGTTGAGTGCTACAGGGATGCATTGGCACAAAAGAGTCCATTTGAATTCTACACTGCATCTTGAAGAGCATAAAGTGCAAACTGCACCACTTAGCCCATGGTATCAACCAAGCATCACAACCAAATGGGCATTCCTGCTGTTGTGATATCCAGAGTGAGGAATCACTTATTCATCAACAAAGGGATTTTTTTTTGCACTGGAAAGAACAGCAGATGCTCATTGATAGAACTCTGAAAATTCCTTACTTCGGCAAAATGTAGATACCCCAGATGATCGGTAAATTTGTTTCAACTCATTGCACTTGAGTGTGGCATTCACTGTTTCATTTACAGTACAGGTGTCGTCTTGGCAGACTGCTGTATCCAATGTGCTTCGATTTTACTTTCGCAGGCATAACAAAATACACCATTTCGCCGTTTGCCTGGGTGCTATTTATTTACTTGTGTACATTTCGTGCGGACCATTACATTGCACTAATGTTTGAGCACATAATTTTGTTGATGGCGATAACCCAGATGATATCCTTAGATTTGTTTTGACTCATTGCACTTGAGATGGCCTGACTGACTGTGACAGTCACCACGGCTCAGTCATCATTAACCTGTCTTGAAAAGAAGCAAAAAGGATCGCCAGAGACCACTGGAAGTACAGCTGTCGAGACCCTGTGCTCCACAGGGAGAAAAGAAGACCAAAAGTGATGTAAAACTGCTATCCTTGTAGCATCACGAACCAGCGCATGCTGAAGAAAATGACCTAACTGGAAATCGAAAGGATTCCTGTGTGCGGCTGTGCGGACTTTCTCTGCATGCAGCAGAATTAATTCTGTATTTATAGAACTAATTCTTTGGTTATAGAATTAATGCTTTAGGTAAACCAAGCACATACTGCCACATAGTATACCATTATACATAGAGGAATTCTACATATACAATGGAAGGCTATACAATTCAACTGCGCGCTGTAGTCCACCTATAATAGGTGAGTGACGGTAAGATGCAACTTCGGGTGTGACTTTCCGTTCAGTCCTGTTCTGTGCTTGGCAAACTTCGCGCGATAGTTACGCACTATGGCCTTTGGTCGGAACTACGCCCGGAGTCACTTTATGTGCATTCGACCCCAGGTTGTAGTCACCTACTCAAAATACTACATAAATAGTGCCCATTAAAGTATATTTTTAAAGAATATGTATATAAGCACATAACAGCTACATGCTGACAAACGGATTCATGATTTAAAATGTGTTTCTGCATATGTATACTGTCGTCACACCGACCAGCGACAAATCCGATCTGCGCATGGGCTCCTAGCGAGGATTCTCCCAGCCAAAAGTGGACCACAAAGTGCGTTAGCAGAAATGACCCAGACCTCTCCAAAGTCTTCTAGTCGCTTTCATGAACACCTGGTACATTCAGCGTACAGACCACATCGCAACACTGTCCTTCCTGTAACCAACCTCGCCACAGACCTGGATGCAGAACGTGTTCTTTCATGGACTCCACCTCCACTACCTTCAAAGGCCCCTCGGGAAAAACTTTTACAATAATATCATCATTTACTTGTTCAACCACTAACCTTGTTCATTGTGCTCGAAACTGTACTATGGCGAGACCTATCGCACTCTGAATGAGGGTATCACCGAACAATCTCATTGCTTTCAAGCATGGCAAGACCACACCAGTTGCGGCGCTAAGAGGGGAATGGGTATAATGCTCATGGTTTGTAAAGAATTGCATTCTATAATTATAGAATGCGTTCTATATAATTATAGAATGAATTCTTTAGCTATAGAATGCATTCTATAATTATAGAAATGCATTCTATAATTAAAGAATTCATTCTATAACTAAAGAATTGTAATTCTATAATGAAAGTTTATTCTATGTATTCTATGAACAGAAAATGCTAAAGAATTCATTCCTTATATAGAATTGAAGGCTGCAGCTAAAGAATGAATTCTACATGCTAATTCTTTACCAAAAGGAGCCAGCGGTTTATTTAGGTACCAAGAGCAGGCCCGGAACAGCCGATACACCGATACTGCAGATCAAAGTTTATTTAAGGTTTATTTTAAGCACTTAAAATTGATGGTTTCACGATAATCTCTCAAAATCTCCCTTTGTATATGTCTTGTTATTGTTGTTACTAATTGGGTATAAAGCTGTTTCACGCCCGTGATCGTCTGCCGGCCAGCCCAGCAACAGCCCAATCGGGTCCCAATGGCACTGTGTCACGGCCTTCACCCTGTGCAGCGCGAGGTGCGTTAGCAGACGACGGGCGCCAACCACCTACCATTTTTTAAAATAACTCAATAACTACCCATTTACTAAAGCGCATTTAGAGTGATTATTATGAAACTGTCGATATGTAGCTGCTATTTGTCTGCTTAACTTTACATAATTTTTAAAGGAACTTTTATAGGCAGTATAGTGTGTGTGTAGTATCCGTGTAGGTGAATGCACTATTAGGGGCCCTTGAGGGTCACTTGGCACCGAAATAAATAGCTGGCCTCTTTTTCGTAAAGAATTGGCATGGTATATTATAGAATTCATTCTGTAGCTGTAGCGTTCAATTGTACAGTGGTACCTCGGGTTAAGAACGACTTAGATCACGCACATCAACTTCGAAAAGTTTTTGTCTCGGGTAACGAACAAAGCCTCGGGTTACGAACGAAGGCAAGAGAGAGAGAGAGGTTTAACGTTGGAGACAAACGATCGCGTACAGTACAAACGAAGGCCACACAGTACCAACATCGCTTAGCTCTAGCCTAGTAGCGCAGCCTCGCCGTCATTGACCTTACTACACGGCAGTAAAAGATTTCTTAGCAGTG
Source organism: Lanistes nyassanus (assembly GCA_004794575.1). NCBI lineage: Eukaryota > Metazoa > Mollusca > Gastropoda > Architaenioglossa > Ampullariidae > Lanistes > Lanistes nyassanus. The sequence continues at coordinate 178,783 of SMGT01003790.1, forward strand.
GCACTGCGTGTTCAGTTTATCTTTTTTAAATTTTACATTTAATTTATTTGGTTGTTTTATTTCTCTTTATTTAATACGTGAAGTACACGTATTCTTTGCGTTTTGTTAGGTAAAGGACCGGATGTTAATAAAAAGAAGCGATTCTTTCATCTTGGAACGGATCGTCTCTTTCATTGATTTCAATGTTTCAGGTTACGAACCGAGTTCTGGAACGAATAAACTTCGTAACCTGAGGTACCACTGTATATAAATTTTTTTTAGCATTTTCTGCTCATAGTATACATAGAATAAATTTTCTTTATAGAATTACAATGGTTTGGTTATTATAGAATAAATTCTTTACGTATTCT
>SMGT01003791.1:18173-35219 GCA_004794575.1 Lanistes nyassanus
CCCCCCCCCCCCCCCCCCAGCCTTTAAAACAAGCCGCCATTGTCCCAGCACCTATTTTTAAACTCTCGTATAGCCCACGCTGCTACGACACGGTGCGACAGGGATCTGCGTAAATGTCGAGCTGACTAGCAGGCGATCCGTTCGGTCTCTGACTCGGGGTTTTGCGACAACTGTTCATGCGTGTGTTCGTCTGGAAGTGTATGGGAGTAGGGTAGTGGGAGAGAGAATGCATGGGTCTTATGTATGTGTAGGTCCGTGGGTTACATGCACCTGTGTCTGTGTGTGTGTGTGCGTGCACGCGTGTTTTAATTGCGAATAGCAACTGTAGTCTGCTTAATTATCCACTGTACATTCCCCACTTGCATATACAAGTCACATTTTAATCCTTTCCCATGGCAAGACATTCCAAAGAAGGCGACAGGTTCACACCAGTCTCACATGGCAAGTAAGACAGGTTTCAGCTTGCCGCTAACTTTATACGTACAGGCCAAATACTTGGTATTTCAGACCATTCTTCACGACGCTTGTGTTCTTAACATATTATGCACCCCATCCACCGCCTACTTCAAGCGCGCTTTGTTGTCTGCTAGGTGCTGAGTACGGCGTACAATTCTCTTTTCCTGTCTCGATCATTTGTTTTACTTCTCATCTATGACGTTTAAGACGGCCTTTGCCGATCAAATTTGAAAAACACATGTGTATCTATCATTCTCTACCCAAACTGCATTCGTAGTCGTATATCGTGATGGGTGAACTATTTGTACCTGAAATGGTAATGCTTTACGCATGGGCATACAGATAGCAAAGAGCCAGCGCTAGCTGCACGACACGTTACGTATGCAAAGGGGTACCAGTGACGTAATCATACTTTGGGTGTTGTGTCTCCTGTTTAAGGTCATTAACTGTTGCACCTACTACTCATATTTGTGGATACAGTGCTGTGCTAAAGGGCACCAGACTATATACTCCACAAAGCAAAAGAGATCCGATGCGTTAGTAAAAAAACAACAACAATCCCCCCAAAAAAACAAAACAAAACAAAAAAAAACTGCGCACAGCATTCGGAACATGTATCAGCTAGACTCATGGAGTTAACTACTGCAGTTCTCGCAACAAACGCATGTATGGCCATTAAGTTTCGTAGAAGCGTCACCGATCGTCAGGGGCTGTCAGCTGACAATGTCGAGATAGGTATATACTTGTATTCGTGTGCAGTGATGCGTGATGTTCCCTACAGTATCTTTTATCAGACAGGTCAAGCAAATCAGCAGATGTCCTAGTACCGATAGGTTGAAATACAGCCGTGAAAAAAACCCCCACCGTTAATCAAAGAACAATCTCGCGCATGAATATGGCTGTGGAATGTAAACTCGCACAGACACCCGCATTGAAGACCTAGCGATACAGATTGTATAAATGCGTGTCAGAACTTGAACTAAGGGTCAAAAACGATACACAGTACCAGGTGTTAGTTATGTGTAATCCTAGTGTGTATTAGTAGGTTTCCGAGGTAGTTACTTCTGTGAAATTACCTTTGTCTGGTGGGAATATAAAATATAAACATACATAAATGCTATATATTATTGTGTGTGTGTGTGTGTGCGCGCGCACGTGTGTGAGAGAGCGAGCGAGCACGCCTGTAAAATCACCCTTGCTTGAGGGTTCTTCTGTGTAATTATACCAGAGAGCTTTTCCGACAGTACTTACATAGTTTTCAGGTCTAAACAATTAAAGAGAAAACCTCTAGAGCTCTCACGAGTCCCTGAAGGAAGGCTTTTAATAAAATTATCACCGATAATTCGTCCTCTTAGCATCAAAGACATCCTATGTCTGAGAAAGAATGTCTGGCATGAAGTAGGAGATTTAGGAGAAAAAAACCCATGTTGTTTTCGAAGCCCAGTGAACGTTCAGCTGGTTCCACTTTTTTTCTGGCCAGAAAACAACAGTGTTCTTTTCCAGACAACATAAGTTGGCAAATTGGCTGTTGCTAGCGACAATGTCCTTAAAATTCAGTGCTTTTTGCGCGGTTGAATATCTTCGATGACGATTCCAGTTCCTTAGACACCATAGATATCTCACGTCACTGTGTTTAGAAATTCTTGAGGAGAAAAGCAGAAAGCCTTTTGGCTTTTGTCGAGGCGATTACAATGAGTCTGGAATATTCAGTACAACGTGAATGCATGGTGACGGCGCATGTGTTCAGTTTTTGTGCTTATGTTTACTTTTTGTTTTCTCACTTGTAAATTATCCAATTCAACGTTTCGCATGATTTTTTTTCTGCAGACGATCGATATTCGCGATAATTTGACTTGTGTCCTGTCCCTTTCAAGGTACTCAGGATCCACGCCTGGCGTAGCTCCCTGAACGAAGACCGGAAGTCGATTTATTTATCTTTTGAGTAACAAATCCAGACGATAAGGGGGAAATATTTCATTCTTAAAAAGTGTATCATGTTGTTTTCTATTTGCTCGTTGTCTCATTTGTTAATGACGGCTGAGAAGACACGTCTGTTGCTTAGACGTACGGGAGCATGGCACGCTGTGCGCATGTCTAATCACTTTTGTTAAACGGACGAGTGTGCATTCTACTTCAACAAATGTGGAAGCATATTAACAAACTAGAACCCACATTCACCGAGTTAAGAATAGTTTTCCGGCTTATTCCGTTAATTTTGTCCCACTGTTGCCAGAAAACACGAAACGGCATCATTAACTATAGGACTAAACGCTGCTCATTACAGTAGATGCAGATCAAACGAGTGGATTTCTATTAAGAGCTTTGCTATTACAGCACTTCAGTCTACGTTCCATTATTTCCCCTGTTACCAAAAACAATGCGTGAAACTTTCGCATGCACGCTTGAGCATGCTGAGGTGGGGGAGGGGGAGGGAGTCTGCACGATGACGTCAACAAGGTGGCGTGACGCAAATCCGTTCGTGCCATCCCATCTGGGAATCTCTCCGTCTGTGAACGGACTGCCGTGCGGCGAGTGTGGGTCCGGCCACAGAGCGAGTCAATAATCCAGGCGTTTGCTGGCCCATTCATCACTCATCGTTTCATTCATTGCGGAAAGAAGACTGAGATATGAGAAAGCGCGCGTGGCTGGAGGCAACACTCCGGCCTCACGTCACTGAGACTTTCCATCCAATGGCTGCAGCCCTAAACCTCCAACGGCATTCAGACACTGCCTTTCGTTCTGGTGCTAATGCGCACGTTTCTGCCCAGTTTACGGTCACTTTTAGGGAGCTTGCACTTCCTGGTCACATATACCACGGCTTTTCCTTTTGTCATTTGTCATTATGATCATATTTTAACATTTCCTTTGCTTCCTGTTCCACTCTTTTCACTCCATTCTTTCCTTCCCCTTCTTTGCCTCCCTCCCTCACATCACAACATGCACGTGCTCTCACACACATTCTCACACACATCCACAGATTATTTCTCTTTTCTCTCTCCATTGTAGGTAACAGCATAGGAGGGGAAGGGAGAGACTTATTACGAGTATAAGATCCGGTTGGTTGGTTGGTTGGTTGGTTTCAGAGGGAAAGGGGTTCCAACTCGCAGTATTTTTCTCACCACGAGGAGGGATAGGGTCCTGCTAATGCACTTAACCATCCCGCAGACTGATAGATACAGTTTAACGTTTGGAAGATGAGCCCTGCACAATATTTTAGGTCCGTGATAAATATATGTTTGCGCGGGTGGCGCACCTACAACAATGACCCCGATTATCCCATTCCAAAATGTCGGCCATGGGTGAAGCCTACAGGAACAATCCTGTCGAACACTAGACTATGGCCTTCGGATTGCCTGGTCACCGGGGTGTAAGTGTTTTATCTCTCGACGACTCAGCGCCCACGAGAGCTTACAGGCACTGTTGCTTAGCAACGAGCATGGTGTATCTGACGATTTGAGTTCGTGTTAATTTCGTGTTTAGCATTGATATGGCTGCTGTATGTTTATTATTCGTTGTGCCCCTTTGAGGTTAAAATACACCTTAGTACCTTGCTTTGGCATGGCCGCATATAACATATAACATAAATAACATATGACATATGCAGTGTGGTCCTGGTTTGATAGTCCAACAAACAAAAAACTGACATACTGCTCCAGGCAGTAGGTACGAACACGATGTTTGAACAAGCTGCTGCTTCTGTGATATTCTTAAAGGTTCGTCAAGTTCAAATTGGAAAGGAGTCAGTATCAAAGTCCTCTTGTTATCATAACTTGACTGCTGTATTCGCGAACATTTTGACGACTTCGAATTAAACAATAAAGAACTATTTTTATTCCAACCACCTGCAAAAAACATAGCTGTTAATTTCATCAGAACTAGGTCAGACGTTTCTTTGCAGACAAAGATTTTGTTTGCTTGCTTACTTGAAGTTCGCTGAAGAGAAGCTGTGGGCAGATCTGTAGATGTAAATCAGATGAAATCTTTGCTGCTGACCGTTAGAATTATTTACATAATTACAATAAGTTTTCTTTGACATTGTCAAATTTTGCGAGGCTTACTTTATGGATCTGAATCCGTGAGGTCCTGCTAAATGGAACCTTAGCCTTTTTTTGTCATGTAAATTATGCTGTTTCTGTGATAGTTAAAGAAATAAATAAAATGTCAGGCCAGAGGGATAAGAAATATTCCAAGGGTGAAACATTAATCATCAAATCAATTATCGAATGCAGCCCATTTTCTTGATTAAATTGAAGACATTTAACAAGGGGGATTTTTTTTATGACCAATAGTCTTTGTAAGCCGATTAGTCCTGACCGCCTGTGGTTACGTGCTGGAAGAGAACTCCTAGGATAGGCAGTTTGATTAAGACAAACAAAAAATCCCTCAATCGTCACTTCTCATGGTTGTGGAGAAAGATTTTGGTTTTTGTTTGTGCCAGTGTTATCGTTAGAATTATCTGAACTGCGCATATAAGCCACCATCACGTACCACCCCACCACCCGCGCCAATTAATTTCCCGCCCACCGTGAGAATGACAAAGGGAAAGGTCGTGAACCCACTTTTTGAATACTAACAGCGGACCACTTGAAACAGGTAGGCCCTCCATTGACGCCGGGTCGACGAAGAGAGAGGGGGAAAACCGCCCTCCCTGTCCTCCGGTGAACTTTTGACCGGCGAAGTGTGGATTAAGAAATAAATGTAAAAATAGAAGTGCCCTGCGCGGTTTGTACGTCAGACTTCGATACTGCGATCAAGTAGTAGCTGTGCCTATAGGAAGTTGAAGGTGGTTTATGAGCCTTGCATGAATGTATGGCTTTGGTCAGCTGTTATCCCTGTGCTCGGCTAGCTGCTCGCAACGAACAGACTAACACAAGTGTCGATGTATCTGGGCATGCGCAATTTCAGCGCAACACACCAGCGTGATCCTTATACGTGCATGACCACTTCGATCGTAAAAACTACAATTCTGTTCGGCGAGTGTCTTATAGCCGTACTTAATAATTACAGAACAATACACGCCAGATTTGCTGCGGGATCTTATGTTTGCGCCAACAAAATTCAGAGCTGTTGTCAACAATTTTGTCAATTAATTTTAGCTGTAGAGTGTCGTCAGAGATGAAGCGTACCCCCTGCAGTGAACTCTACATATATTCTGAGCTGGCTGCAGCTTGTCTCCTATTTAAACCTGTACGCAAACACCCCAATCTACACACACCCACGCGCAAACACGCATGCACGCACGCACGCTCGCGCGCGCGCAAAGGCAGACATAAACGCACACAGACATAAAGAGGCACCACACACACACATGCATACACACACACATACAAGCACATGCACGCACGCACAGAGAGAGAGGTGGCCGATGGAAGGAGGTATAGAGAGGGCGAGTGGGATCAGGTAGTGGGGACGAAGAGGGAGGTTTCACAGGCATTGCTGTAAATACATCAATATACATGTTCTGTGCGCACCTGTCTCAAACTATCTAAAACGTTTGCTTCAGATGGCCAGACATCGTCCGCTTCCCCCCCCCCTTACCCCGTATATTCCTATGCGTGATTGTGCGTGTGTATGCGTGTTGTTTGTGCACGCCCACATCCATCGCGCATGCGTGAACCTATGACAACGCCATATCGTCCACTATCTCGATTGTTAAACAACTTACTTGAAATACCGATAACATGCTCGTACCTAGACACAAACCTGAACTAGGTCAAGTGATGCCTGCAGCTGGCGGTACTACAACAGGTACTAGGTAAGGTAGTGTGACCGACGAAGGCTTTCATGGAGTTTTGCCCGAGTTTTTTATTTTTAAGTGATTTATAGATTTCTTATGTCTAAGTGCACCTTTTCTCCCCGTAGGTCCTTCAATGGCTTTGACACCTGGCGTCGTGAACTGTCCCTTCTATTGTCCGAAGAAAAGAACAATATCTATTGTTTGAACATCTGAGCACAAGGAGAAAGAGCATGGAGGTGTTTGAGGGATGGAGGTGTTTGAGGGGGAAGGGTTGATATTTGATTCTTTTCCCCCAGTCACTCTCCCTGGGGTGGCAGGTAAAGGCACTACTCCGATTACCGAAGTTAACGCGTTGCGTTGAATACAGACCTTGTGCATCCGTCACAACCCGTAATTTCCTAGCAGGCTGTACGGGCATTGATCTGTCGTAAATCTTTGTAGGTTGTCCAGATGGAAATGATGTCACAGGCCTGTGCAGTGTTCGTCTGTCAACATTGAGGTTCAGCGAGCCAGAGCCCTTGTTTGCGAGCCGAAAGGAGGTATATGTGTTGGGGGGGGGAGGGGAGAGGTGGTGTGGTGTCGTGTCGTCGAGATACAAAGGGAGAGCAGGCCCAAGGAAAGTGGAGAAGGGGAGGAGGGGGGATTCGCGCAGAGTAGGGCGAAGTTTTCGGGGAGCGGTGGCGCGCTCGGGGGCCGCGAAGGCAACGCAACGCAACGCAGGCGCTGCGTGCGGCAGCTACGGTGATGCGCCCTGCCCCACTAGCAGGCGCGGAGAGCAACGCGCAAGCACGCTAGCCAAACCTTTCGCTCGGTCATCGTTCGTCGCAATGTGATCGAAAGGCAACATCCCGTCGGACATATGCCCGGCTGACGGACAAGCGGAGTGCTGTCTGCTCTCGCTGCGACTGTGCCTAGCGGGCTGTTCCAGCTCCAGCATGCGCGAGCGGCTGTAAACAAGACGACCGCGTTTCCCCATGTCTTCGCCTCGCGAGTCTCTCGCCCTCGCCGGCACGACACACGAGTCGGGGTCAGGGAGTAGGAACTGGAGCTTGAGTGATCACGTCAGTTCGCGCCGGCAGCATGCAACAGGCTAAAGGTGGCTGACTGCTTTGGCCTCGCTGGATGGCTAGCGTACCGTCTGTGTCATGGGGTAAGTAACGGCTTTCTCTTGCCATGTGCTAGGGTCTGCTTGCTGTCTGCCGCTAGTGCTGTTTGACCTAGGATGTTTCATCCTAGGTTTGACGATCACATGGTTGATAGCCTGTTTCCCGTCGTTTGGTACTGCCCAGCGTCATGCGATCTTCGCTTACTGCAGACTCGGTCATGACGTTCGATCGAGTACCAAAAACAAAGCTAGGCTGACGATAAAAGACATTCAGGAACACGTTTTAAAATTCAGATGATCTCTCCCCTCCATCGACTCTCGTCTATGGCGAAACATTTGTTTTCCTGTTAGGGTCGTTACATGTACATATACACATGTGTAGACACGTGTGTGTGTGTGTACTTACTGGAGTGGGCGTGTGTGTTGTGGACTTGTACTTGGCGGTTTGAGTAGGTATGGGTGAGTGAGCGCTTTCGTAACCACGCGTCCGTACTGGATCCACAATTCCCATGAACCGACATGTATCAACCCAGAAACACACACCGGAAATTTAATTGAAAAATCTATAAACAAAACGCGAGCTGCTTGGTGCTGAGGCGACGGGCCGAGCGTTTGGTAGCTCGCGTCTGACGAACCGGCCCGTCTTGTGAGTCATCCCCCGACTGAACGAAAGAGGGTTTGAACTGGCCGCGAACGCACTGTACCCGTTACGCTGCCATTCCTTACACCGCATGGCATGTGGCGTGTACTCTGTGGCCTCAATACAGCACCCCTTGTGTGCACCTACACGACATACAGCAAACGTACGAGAAACATTACAAAGTGGTACTGCACTCTTCCTGTTTCAGGGGCGGATCATGGTTCTCTTGAAGGGGGAGGGGGGCCAAGAAAACCATAAGTCAGTATACACCTGAGCGGCAGTAAGGACTGGTCCAATGTAACGACCATGGGCCTCACCCCTTCCCTCATAATCCACCCCTAGTTTTGTTTAGCTACTGAGGAGGACTTGATTGCTAACGGAATGAGACACACACAACGCATAGTGTCACAAAAGCTTTTTTTAAAAAGTTCTTTTCTTTTGTGTGTGTGTGTGGCACGTCGAACGAGAGATAACGACGTGTAAACCTGCAGCAAAATCTTAAAGGAATGTAAATGTATGAGAGTAACCTCCCTTCATTTTTAAGCCATTAGGTGCCGTTAACATGAAACAGGCTGGTCAGTAGTAATACAGAACCAGCATTACCATGTGTATAATATAATTACAGTTTGACTTATCCTCCTATATGTGGGCAAAAATTGACTAACCCTGCTTAAACTGTTGAGTTTGTGTTGAAGGGTTAGGGTGGGGAAACGAAAAGCAGACAAGTGTACTAGAGTACTTTTCTTGGTTGTGTGATATACATAGATATATCATACAATGAAGAAAAGTACTTTTTGTGAACATTCTTCATGAATAGAAATGTATAATTATTTGTCTAATCTTCTAATAATATTGTGTAAGCTGAAGAATAATTGTGAAGGGAAACAGTGTGTCGGTCACTGGTCTTCGACTCTTGCAAGGAATCCACTACTGTCTCTGTGATCGTCGTGCAGAAAGCTTTCAGTACATTATATTTGTATAGCTGCTACACTAGACGTCCATCTGTGATACTGTTGTTTTTAGGGATGATAACTGTCAGAGTAAAACTTTCATAACAATAATACTTGAAGACTGAAACTTCATTACAAATAGCAACGTAGCTTATGTATCATTGTCCAACTTCTTCATTCATTTCTTTTTTTCCCAGGTTTTTACTTTCTGTGCTGTTTGGTCGCCTGTTTTTAATCATCCCCTCTTCTCTCTCTCTCTCTCTCTCTCTCTCTGTCTTTGCATCTCGCTATTTTGATTCTAAAGTTCTTGATTTGATTTTCATTTAGCCGGATAAATATGTACCTATGTGTCAGGGTTCCTTTGTAAGCCTTTCACCTACTCCCCCTCAAACCCATTTGCCGTCTGCAGCAGCAATTTTCTCCACCCCCACCCCACCCCATAACCTTCCACTCACCTATTTAACGCCCACACCTGACCACATCTGGCCAATGAAAAGCCCCTGAATATGCTGACCCGTTGAGAGCTGATAAGTAGGCTTTTTATTATTAGAGCTTAGCCGCGGGTAGCAGATGTTACGAGTAGGAGGAGGGGCTAAAAATAGTTCCTGCAACCAGTCGCCTCCCAATAAATCACCGGGATCTGTGTTACACCGGTGTGCGCGTGGCTGCGGCTGGGACTGATGATGCAACATGATGGGGGTGCGTGATGAGTGGAGGATAAGGAGGGAAACGTTTGGCTGAAAAAAAAGGGGATTCACATATCGCACCTGTTGACGGAACGTCTTTTGTGAAGCTTCCGTTCGAGATTAGATTGCACGGCCAGGAAAGTGTCAGTTCAGGCGAGTTTCTGCTGCAGAATAATAATCTAGTCACCAGACCGACATTTGTACATGGGTGCGTGGGTACAACGCATAAGCAAATGTGCTTATTTTGCTAAAATGGTTTGTTACAGAGTTATCCAGACAGTAACATTCGTGTCAGTGTATTTTAAAGGTTTCTAATGTAAGAGATCAAGCATAGAACTATACTGTTATAGTTCTGTTGATCAAATTAACTTTTGTAGAAGTAGAGATAATTGTTGTGGTGTGGAAACAGGCGAAACATAGTCTGCGAAGGAACACAGAAGATGGCTGCGGAGTGAAGAGTAAGAACTTTCTTAACCTGTAACGTCAAGTATGTACAATCTTTAGAATGACGTCAAGTATGTGTATAATAGAATGACGTCAAGTATGTGTATAATAGAATGACGTCAGACCTGACACGCGCGAGTTAGAAGGTCGAAGAATAATGGCAGTAAGAAATGACGAGACAGACATGGAGCGAATGTCCTGTGATTGTTGTTACTGTTGTAAATTACTTGATTCTTCAAAAGAATTTTAAGAAACTACTCCGTGTTGGTGTGGAATGTTTGGGGTGAGCACGAAGCACAACGTGGAGAGGAGTAACAAGGTGACAGGAAGTCCTTGCCCTATAGCTTCTTGCACTGTTCTCTCCTAACCCCTGGGAACTTGTAAATTGCCGGCGGCAAACAGGAGCAACGGAAGTCGGCAATTAAGGGACACCACTCACCTAAAAGGCAGGCACCTGTTGCCTTTAGCTGAGCACAGAAGCGTAAAAAGCAATTAAGCACGCTCCACACACTGCGTAATGGCAGGGAGTGTTTAGTTCCGCTTACAACAAACACCACCTTTCAGGTTTCTGTACATAAAAATCAGGGACAGGCTGACGGTAGCGGCTGGGAAAGTATACAACACCGGCTGTAGGAGTGGTCGCAACGCTTGGTGCCGTTCGACAGCAAACCATCGGGCTGCTGTGAAGAGCACTGGTGTATCCAGTGATGCTGCAAAAATACGTGTTACTTCATGCCAGGAGCCAGCACTGATACCCAGCGCCTGAAGTCAGGAGGGATGACATTGGCGGCATGGAAACGCTGTATCACGTGCTATAGAACATGAGCAGATGCTAGGTCGCAAACCGGTCGCTTTGCTGCGTTCTTCAGGGTATGCAGTACGACAGCAAGGACCAAGACCCGCCCTTATTGGTGCACTGGATGGCTGCTTTTCTTTCAGTGTGGCGTCGCCTTAACATCTCATAAAGGGCTTCCTACACTTGCAATGCTCTCAACGTTGAGCGAAAACATTTTCCGAGCATTCTCCGTACACGGGCGCATGACACCTGCAACATTTTACCAGCCAGATCGTCACATGATCATCACGTGTTCGCTCTAGGGGCTGACCATAGTAACACTATGGATGATCACGAACAATTTATTCTGACCGCTGCAGCTTCTGCGACTGCATTTATTTTCGCCCAGCAGTCTGAGAAACAAAATGGAAAAGACGAATGTGGGTTCCACAGTGCATTGCTCGTCGAAACCAGTTGGGAGCATACGCGTACGTGTCTTCTACAAGAATATCACTACACGACTCCACCGAAAGCAGACGCTTCTTGCGAATGTCGCACGACAGTTTCGTTACCCAGCCGTCTCGCAATCGACGGGTAAACTTCCCGTACTAAATCTCTGTTTGAATAGTCAGGGGATGTGTTTTCGTATATGCTGGGATGGTGCTGCAAGAGATCAATTAACTGGAAAATCGTTTTTTCTGACCAGATGACTATCAATCGAAGGCCAACATGATCACGACCAGCGCTAGACCACACCGCACTAAATAGCCGGATCGTTTCTGATTGGCTGACACGCTGCAACATTTTGAGCCCCTGCTGGAAAATAGCGCGGCGTGTGATCCCCTAAAATGTTGAGAGGCCTCCCTGAAACATTTTCGCTCAACGTTGCAACTTCCATATATGGTAAACATTGCAGAGAACATTGCAAGTGTAGGAAGCCCTTAAAGTCGTCTATCCAGGGGCACGTGGCTGCTCCAAACGGAGTTTTTAGTCCCCGTTTCCTGAAACAGTGAAACGCTACACAATCATGTTTGCTTCCAGATTAGGCTAAAGTGACATGTTTTGAAAGTGTGTTTAGTTCACCTTGAAATGGAAAGGCATCGTTAAATATCTCTGTCAGCGAGTCAGCTAGTCCTAGTGAACTGTTTGAAGGAAGCCATATATGAAAAATGTCTAATTTTATGACAACAATAACAAACAGCAGCGATTATTCCCTTTTTTTAAATTAAAAAATATATCTTGGTGCTGCATGGTTTTTGCTCTGGCGCGTGTTGTGGGACGGAGAGGGAGGGGAGAAGAGAAACAAAACGCAGTTTGTCAGTTCGAGGCTGTGTAGACCGGAAGTACCTCCGGAGTAGAGAGAACTTCCGGGCCGTGTGATGTCATTTGATTAAAGAGTGGCTTGGCTTCAGCACATCCGTCACGGACATGCTGCAGTGCAAAACATCGGGAAGTTTCGGCAAATACGGCAGGAGTGCCAAGCCCCCCCCCCCCAACAAAAAATGTTTGTTTATTTGGTAACATAGGTCAAAAGCATAGGGTGGTTAGGTCGCCTTTAATTAAAATTGTTTTATTTTATTTATGTGTGTGTGTGTGTGTGCCTGCGTGCATTTTTTTCCATCAGGGACAAAATTGTTCGGGTCTGCGGAAAATCTTAGGGTCGGTCGGATGACCGGAAGCAATTTTTTTGTTGTCCTAAGCAAACTTCTGTCCTATATATTTATAAATCTTCCAAATATCCTATCCTGGTTGGACGAATTGGACACAGACTTGTCGCCTTTGCCATGTGGCGAAAGAACATCACAACGTGGGGGGGGGGGCAGTAAGGTGGGATACTGGACACAGTGAATCTGACATATTTTACTCTTTAAAAATAAGTAAACAAATGTAATGAACAGCATGGCTGAAATCGTGTTGAAATGACAGGGAAAATCCACTAGCTGCTGTTCTGTTTCCCCATTTCCTTAGGCGGTAATGGTGCTTGCTGGAATGACGCTCAACAATGTTGCAAAATAGTTGCATAATGGCGGTGACCCTAGGCGGAAGCTGCAAATAAACACGCACAGAACGGCAGGCACATGAGACGCAAGTCCTTAGCCTGGATGGAGGTTTGGGTTGGGGAGGGGCGAACAGCGTGCAAGCGGTGTGCTGACCATGACCTTCTAAGGTTACAGACTCTACCCCACCCTGGGCTGCATATACTGACGCGAGCTGATCGCCAGCGGAGTCAGGAAAAAAGGGAATCGGAGCGGTAGGTGGGAGGAGACAAAAGTACCTACATCTCTAACTCGCTGATGGAAGCAGCCCCACTCACGTGGAGCGGCAGTGGGCATCGCGTTCAGCGGTCACAGGTCCCTGACTTCCGGCATGACTCCGCGCGCGCAGTCGCCAGGTTTTAACCTTGTTGTTTAACTTGTAGTGGACGTTATTTCGTGTCTTCCTGTCCAGAAACTAGCTGCTGTCAGTAAACTGCACTGGCATGGGGATGCCATTTTGGCATGTTGATCTCTTGACTTTTCTTTGTTTTTTTTTTCTCAGTTTGTTGTTGGTAGGTTTTCGGGTTTGCATTCTTTGACGGGCACACAGGAACGTTCTTTCGAAATGTCCTTAATTATATTTATAGTTTTATCTCCGCATATTACGTGTGTGTGTGTGGGGGGGGGGGGTTGCGGTCTTGATAGTTATTCCATTCCACATCAACTTCCCTCCCTTTCTTTCTCTCACACATCACCGTCCCTCCCTTTCTTTCTCACACGTCACTGTCCCTCCCTTTCTTTCTCTCACACGTCACTGTCCCTCCCTTTCTTTCTCTCACACGTCACTGTCCCACCCTTTCTTTCTCTCACACATCACCGTCCCTCCCTCACTTTTATGTCATTTCCCAATGCTTGGCAAAGCGTGTAGAGTTAAGCCAAGTCCAGACAAACCAGTCCGTACAGGGACAGTCACAAACCCAGTTTTGTCAGCTAGAACTACTTGCAGCAGACGAATACAATAGCTATGCCCTCTCTGAGTTTAATTTACCCCCTCCGAGCCATCCCAAAACTTGTGATGTCGCATTTTTCAAGGACTACAGATAATCCAGCAATATGCCCCGCATATGTACACTTATATAGTTGTTTGCGCACAAATATATTATTTTTGAAGAAAGTCTAGTCAGGGTTGCGAAAGTTCGTAGAAGAATTAGACGAAGAAATTATTGTCGACGAACATCGCGTCACGCATGAGACTTGGCACTAAATCAAGCCTTTGCCATCGGACCAAAGGTCTGAACACGCGTGAGAAACTGCGACAGCTGGGGCTGCAAAGCTGCACACTGGAAACAACATTAAATTACTTTTACGGCCAGAACCTCTTGGGTTTGGAGGGAAGTGGAGTGACGGGCGACCTATGTCACAGGTTAAAACCTCTTTTATAACCTGTCAGTCCTGGGGATGAAGGCGGGGTGGTTTTAGAGAAGGGTACACTACACCTTTCAAACGTACTTGAGGTACACTCGCGTTGTACGTGGTGTGGCACCATGTTTGTTTACCTGCTTTACTGCGCGTTCTCGTAAATCGTGATCATTATTTTTATCAAACAATTTCCCCTGTGATATTTGTATTTTTCAAATTTTTAAACTTTTATTATCCTGACTGCATGCCTACTCACACTCTGAATAAAATGGATGTTGTTAACTTACCATGAAGTTGTTTTTACTCATATACAAAATGCCGAGTTAAATTTTGGATGCAAAATTTGGCCTAACATATACATATGTTTCTTTATTTTGCAATGAAAAACAAATCGTTGTAGCCTACAATAAGAAATAACACATTAGAAAAACTTTATTAGTGGGACATTTACGCCTGTGCAAAGAAGTAAGAATCTGTAATGTCACAAAGAAAGTCTTTTGCAAACAGTATTTCTGTCTCTTCTTCCGCCACACACACACGCACACTTTCTCTCTTTCTCTTGTTCTGATACGATTGTTACAGTACTGAGTGTTTTTATTCTTCATAAAACAACCTACTGACACTGTACTGTTGAATAAATTGATATATGAGTTTTTACACATCTTGTTTAGCAGCATTTCTGTCGAGATGCATTTAATTTTACAGTGTGTGCTTACATCGTAGGCCTGCTGGTAGATGTAGTAAGGGTTGAGCAGCCTGGGGCCGGATGTGTGTACATCTAACAATCATATATGAAAGAAACCGCTTGCGCTCACATTACACAAAGCAGTGCCTGGCAGGGCAGGAACGGTATTATCAAAAATGGAAACAACATGACACCGCATCAAAACAGATCAACTGATACTAATCGTTAACATATTTCATTGGGTGTCAGACTTGGTCCGGGGCTGTTCAGTTAGTTCTGCATGTGGTGTCTCCGACTGGCTGTTAGATTTGCATGGCAAATCAACAGCACCTTTGTTCAACAGCAGCTCTTTTGCAAAGCCTATTTGATATTCAGGCCAGCTTTGAAAACCGAATTCCTCTAAATTTACGTCATTGCACAATAAAATATAAATGATGGGTGTCGCGAAATCAGCTTGCCTTTGCTGCACAAAAATATCACCAATTTCTCAAAAGTTCCGGGTGTGTGGGAAAAAAGTTTGCCCGGAAGAACAGTTGACTGCAATACAGAAACATTTTTGTACTATTAGGCTGTGGGAACATTTTTGACATACGTTTGTAATGGCTTACCAGGGTCCTACTAGTGTACGCGCGGCCGGGATCAGAGCTGTCGCGCAGCCATAGTTTATTATTTCATTTTGTTTAGGTACAGGGTCGAAATATGGCCAACGACCATCTGCGAGTTAAAAGGAACTCTCTTGCCGACTTTAGTGTGACTGGTTCAGGCGTGCGGATTTGTATAACTACCCCCCCCCCCCCATCGCACACACACCCCCACCCCCCACACATAAGATTTGAAGTGATACAGCTTAAGACTGTCAAATGCCTGTCTTTCTGCAGGGTAGTGCAAGGTACTAACAGCATATTCCCTGAGATGTTGCTTATTCTTTTGCTTCTTTCTGTGTTTTCACTGTGTTCTTTTTACGAGTTAGGCAATTCATTTCATGTGAATTGTGTGGACAGGATAAAGAATGCTATTACAATTCTGTTGTCTTCATTCTATACAGTTCTGTAAACTAGGAACCCAGCGCGAACTTTTCGGGGGAATACTTATCTATGTGCTTGCGCGCGCGCACTTGTGTGATTGTGTGATAGTTTTGATTTTATACAGAGTTTGTGTTTGCTAGAAAGCACAAAATGTCGGGTTGTTAATACTCCGTTTTACCTTTGAACTTGTTCAGTGAATAAGAAGTTCCTTGTGAACGGCGGGAATTCGGACACGTACAAACCCATTGGGGTGGTAACTTTTCACGTTGTTGTTTATACTGGCACTTGGAAACTGTAACAAGACACAACGATTGGGGGACTCAGCGAGCCTGCTTGGCCGTAAGCCAGGTACCTTTGTAAATACAGTAAATAAAGACGTTTGGGGTCTCGTTTGACTGCCTAGCTTTCGGGTGTGACTGGAAAGGGGGAACGAGAGGGGTGAAGAAGGAAGGAGAGGGAGCGGGAAGAGAGGGGGTATGTCAGGTCTCGAGTCTAGGTATTGTTGCCACCCAGTCTTACAGTAAATATTTCAGCTCTGGGGGTAAGAGTACCTTGAAAAGTTAAATAGAACGCAAGAGAAATGGAGGGGTCGGGGCTATTTATTGACATTTAGAATATCAATTTAAAATTTACATCTAGCTATTCTTTAAAAGTAACTTTTTTGGTTACACTATGGAAAAGCCAAATCTCCCAGCGTCCGTGAAAGCCTACAGTTTTTAGAAGGACAAAAGACCGGACATGGTAGAAAAACTACAACAAAACTTAAAATACCTCCGGATCAAAAGAGCTCTCGCGGCACTTGCCTTCGTGGAGGCCATTCAGAGCAGACGTAGAGGCGAGAGCAATAGTCGCTTTTGTGAACAGATTGCAAGCATCAGATTTAATCAGCTGGCGGATATTTTTAGCCATGTTTAAAAAAAAAAGCGAGGCTGCAACCATTTCCACGGAGTTGGCGGTACTCATTCCGGAGAAGAGGGGAGATAATTAAAAGGGCATGTTCCGGGCCTGGGACGTCTGTTAACACCTCTCTACCATGCCCTCGGTTGAAAGACGGGGAAGCAGGTGCCACTTTGCCATGATGTAAAAACGAAACAGAGAACGGGGCAAGAAGGAAGGAAGGAAGGTTGGTTTCAGCAGGGGTGGTGGTG
>SMGT01003791.1:35244-53161 GCA_004794575.1 Lanistes nyassanus
GGGGGGGGGGGGGGGGGGAATTGCTCTTGAGGATAGCTACGCATGGATTGAACGTAGCCGAAAAATGGACGTACTCTACACGCAAACGGCCACACAAAACTTTACGTTGCGTCAGCAAAATCTAACATAGGTAGCAACTGATTCGATTGGTGGGGGTGGGGTGGGGTGTACTTGAAGAGAAATTACAAAAAGTGTCATGGCATCACCAAAAAGTCGTGAAATTACACAAGAGAGAAGTGAATTGAGCTTTACTTCGTGGACCTCATAGCCCTTTTAAAAGGGGGAGCATATTGAGTAAAATAATACAATAAAACAGTGATATAATGATGCAGTGAACAGAATCATAAACTCACTCACACACACACACACACATTCCTAAGCTTGCATTCACAGTATAGGCGCGCGGCTTGAAGTAAAAGGTTTGGCTATAGGCTATAGCTGACGGTAATGGGGTTGCTTTATGTTCGTTCCTTTTAATATATTTGTAGAGTTTATATTACTGGCTATGGGAGCCAGTGGTAGTTTACTTATGAAAGAGAGAGTGAGAGAGAGAGAGAGAGAAAAGGAAGGGAGGCGGGTGTCAGAGCGAAGTGTAAAATATCGGTAGCAATGTGTTTTGTTGGTCGGGACTTAATGATCTGCCAGATGAATTTGCGTATCGGCGCAGATCTTACCAGGTGACAGGGAAGGTTGGCGAAAACAGGGCGACGGGCAGGGTTAAGATTGTGTCACAGATTGCCATTGATAGGGCACGGCTTTGAAATTCCTGATATGAATATATGTGTGTGTTTGTGTAAGAGCCTTAGGCCGTTTGTCTGGGTGTTGGTCAGCCCTCTTGCCTGCCTGTCTAGAAATAATTCGTTCAAGCATGTGGTTTCTAGTTGAGGAGGTGAAAGAGAAAAAGGAGAAATATGAAGAAGAGGTCTGTTGAAATTCTCCGTCGCCAGATCTTTTGAACTGTTTCTTTCACACATTGCTGATTTTACGCAGATGTATTGTTTCCACATTTCTGTCTATCAAATCGCTGCTCAACGCAGGTTAAATGATCGAATGCTATGGCTCCACTGACACCACTTTCTTCCGATTATCAAACACCATCTATTTTTTTTCCTGTGTGTTAGGAGATTTGCGCACTGACAGACACAGGTACGAATCTTAGCGTCTGCGAGCAGGCACGATTGCTTCGCTAAGTGGGAAATACCTGTTTATAATGTGCAGCCTAGCTTGGGTTTAGGAGTTTTATATCCAAATCATCATCTAATGCGTATTAACATCAAGCAGCTGGGTTTGTAAACACCTGTTGGAGAGAAAATTATACTTGTGTGTGTGTGTGTGTGTTGGGGGGAAGAGGATGATGCACGGGATCTGAACCCACGAGCCGCGGTTCTTGTTCTTGGTACTAAAGAGCTAACCGTTGGGTCATTACCTGCCCGCCCTGAGTCCGACCTAAAAAGATATAGACATTTGAAATGCCGTGCCGTAAAGGATTGTCCTGGAGACGGCCATGTTTCACGTGCAGCACGTGCCCTTGTGATAGACCCGTGTCTGGCACTTTCTGTGTTGCAGCTATGCCAGAATCCTCGCACATTACCCGTATGTGGTGTTGTTGGTGGTGCTGGTCGTCACGGCAACCTGTCTTGTGGTCTCCATCACTCTGCCCAGGAACCTGGACTTCAGCCAGCCTACCGCGGTGAGTCCGCTGAACGCCAGTGTTGCGTGACGAAATCAAACGGCAGTGACTTGTGTCCAGAGTATGGGCAGATTTCTGCCCTCGCGACACTCTTCCACCAAAAAGAGACAATCGCTATTCTTGTAGCGCCCCCCTGTCCAACCCACGTACCCACTACCGCTCACAAAATTATAAAATTGTCAAGAATAAAGTAATTTAAAAACCATGTCAGCGATCTGCGGCATAGTTATCTTTCCACAGTGAGTCTTAAACGATCTTGTTTGAGTTACTCAACAGGAAGATGCTATGACTTTTAAAAGAAAATGGTATGTGTGGTGGGGTGGGTGGGGAGAAGGATATTTTCCCACAAAAGTTTCGTCGTTAGTTAACAGCTGATAATATTTTCGGAAACAGTACAACTTTGACTATTACTTCCAGAATTAACGAACATTTTTCGGTTATACTTGCAATGGGTTACTTCTCGGTGTGGCCAAGGACTATTTCACTGTCCAAACTCCATTCTGCGCACATTGAACTGCCTGTTCGCACTGGGCATCTTTTCACCTATTAGTCTAATAGATATTTGAGTGCATAGCTAAGTAATAAGACCCCCCCCCCCCCCATAGTGTACTCCCCAGTTGGCGGCAGGACGTTAAGCTACCAACAGCAAACCATCCTCATCCTGAAACTGAAAGAGGGGTTGTTACCAACGCTTCCGGACAACGCACGTAAAACGTTTAAGGACTCGGCATACCAAGCACACGGTGTATACGGTCTGACCTACCAAAATGGTATAGTAGGATCTCTAGTGAGAGATCCCAGTGCTGTCCTTCCCGGATATAATTGTAGGTGACTTTACCAGGTTTTTTTCCCGCACGGACTATACACACTGGATGTTTTGTTCCGCGTGTATGTACCTGTGTTGTGTGCCTAGACTGGAAGTGTTGGGTAATAAAAACTTTTTGCAAAGATGCTGACGCTCATGCTTTCCTGTTTGTCAGGGATTTGAACCTCGCGGGACGGACATCGGAGAGCGGCTGATGACGTACCACAACCTTCTGGACAACGCCGGGAGTAACGTCAATCTGCAGCCGTTCCCGCAGGGAGCCAACGTCGCTCCAGTTGGTGGCAGCAGAAATGACATCAGTGACGAGGCGGCCGGAAGTAGGGCGGTGCCCGAGTTTTATGGGGCAGACGACGACGGGGCGACAGCGGAGGAGGAAGAAGGGGGCGGAAGCGGAAATCTCAGTGACCTACCGCAGCACTTTGATGCCGACAAGTACTTCTGCGGGCTGCCCAGTGAGTCCGTTTGTTGAGAGAGAGAGAGAGAGAGACGGGGGATACATCATAGAGGGAGACGGGGATACACAGAGAGAGGGAGACGGGGGATACATAGAGAGAGAGAGGGGGGAGACGGGGATAGAGAGAGAGAGAGGGAGACGAGGATACACACAGAGGGAGACGGGGATACATAGAGAGAGAGGGGGGAGACGGGGATACATAGAGAGGGAGACGGGGATACACACAGAGGGAGACGGGGATACATCATAGAGGGAGACGGGGATACACAGAGAGAGGGAGACGGGGATACACAGAGAGAGGGAGACGGAGATACACAGAGAGGGAGGAGACGGGGATACACAGAGAGAGGGAGACGGGGATACATAGAGAGAGAGGGAGACGGGGATACACACAGAGGGAGACGGGGATACACACAGAGAGGGAGACGGGGATACATAGAGAGGGAGACGGGGATACACACAGAGAGGGAGACGGGGATACACAGAGAGGGAGACGGGGATACACACAGAGAGGGAGACGGGGATACATAGAGGGGGAGACGGGGATACACACAGAGAGGATGGGGGAGAGAGATCAGAAAAGGCAGTTGGATACAGAGGGACGGGGAAGAGCCGGGATGGGAGAGGTAACAGGCGGAATTACGCACATTTGTAGCGGGAGGGGGGAGGTTTCGGCTTTCGACATTTTATGTTTTGAAGAGTCGCTTAAAGCGAGAATACAACACACCTCAACAATCTTCATATTGCATAGCGCAAAACGTGGACCATATAGTAAACAGATTCCGCGTGAATCATGAAGAATAAAAATAACAATAGGAGAAAGGGATTTATTGAGAAGACCCACCGATTTGTTTCAAGAGGAAAGGCACAGGAAGCTGTCTTAGTCATCATATTGCCATCTACCGGAAAAGACACAACGACTTGCATGAGCCTTCGCAACAGGTCTTCCGGTCATATAAAAAGAGCAATTGTAACGCCCATTCGCCCTGTGTATTTTACGTGCACCTTTATGAATGACAGATGAGAACGTTCATGCAAGCCACCCCAGTACTGCAGCTGTGATTTCGTTCTCTTCCCCCCTCCCACCTTCCCTCCCCCACAAAACTTTAGTCAGTTTAGACAACTTCTGCGTAACTGAAATGAAATATATTGCTAAGATCAGCAAATATTTTTGCTAGAGAGAAAAGCAAAACTGCGTTTTAGTATTATTGCTACCGATTGAAAAACAGGCCTGTATTTCTAAAGAAACCTGCTGTCGAGAATACTTTGGTGGGCGAATGAGCCTGTTTGTTGTAGAGAGTTGTTGTGTGGTTCCAAACGGGACTAAAATAGGTGTGTGGATTACAGCTAAAACTTCTGCTTGTTTCAAGAAGGCTGCAGGACTATGTGCAGTGATGTTCTGGCGAAGCGAAAAGCGCGTTGAAATATACTATACAATAAAGGACTGCGCGTTGTTTCATTAAGGGGCTACTTCATGAAATATTTTAGAAAAAAAGACTGCATGGTCTGTGCGTTGTCTGTGCTGGTGTGGGTTTTTGGTAAAATAGAAAAGGACCACTTGGTGCGTTCGGTCGCGAAAAGAACCACCCTTTGTTAGTGTGATTTAGAAAACGATCATGGCCCTGGAGCAACATATTTTAGAAGATGATTGTGTGACATGTTTAAGATGATTGCGTGAAGTGTTTTAGCAGGGGAATGCGTGAGATGTTTTAGAAGAGAATCGCGTGACATAGTTAAGAAGACGATTGCATGATGTGTTTTAGAAAAGGATTGCATGATGTGTTTTAGCAGAGGAATGCGTGAGATGTTTTAGAAGAGAATCGCATGACATATTTTAGAAGAGGATTGCATGATGTGTTTTAGAAGCGGATTGCATGTTTTAGAAGAGGATTGCATGTTTTAGAAGAGGATTGGATGTTTTAGAAGAGGATTGCATGATGTGTTTTAGAAGAGGACTGCGCGTGCCATAGAAAACACTACTTTGTGCAGTTGGAACTTGATTGCGTTGCACTGCGTGGCGTGTTTCAGAGAAGGACTACGCGCGGGTCGTGTACCGTGCACGTGACGGCCTAAGTCTGCTGAGCGCCGAGCGACTGCGTACCATCTGCCGACTGGAGGAAGAATATTTTGACGCCTTTCCGGAATACGCAGGCGCCTGCGAGACGTCGTGCAACGCATGCAGCAGGTGCTGCCGCCGTCTGTCGCTGCCCAATTTTGTGGCGCTGCTAGGCGGCAAGACGTCATGTCGCAACCTGACGGACGAAGATGTGGCCCGCACCTACCGCCTGCTGTCCGCTTGCGCGGGCTACTACCACAACCTGACGTTGGAGTCCAGCTGCGGCACGCCCAACGACGAAAAGCTGTGGTATGGGGACTTCGTCACGCGGCAGGGCGGGGGCGGGCGTCTAGTCTGTCCTGGCGTGCCACCAAAGTGCGTGGAGCGGAACGTGGCGTTCACTGTCCTGCACTATTTGGTTGACCATCAGTTCCTGCTGCGACAGCCCTCGCCCAGATCGCACCCGCCGCTCAGCTACGTGACCACCTTCCTACCTGTGGCGGCTGGCGACGCAAACGTTCGACTGTACGAGCATCTGGAGAGTCTGCCGAGGGTTTACCAAGACGTAGAGGTCGCCGGAGCTTACTTTGCCGTCAAGGACCTGCTGTTCGAGAAGTACCTGGTGTCTGATTCCGTGTGGCTGGGGTTAGCCGCGGCCATCATTTTTCTTGGGATGTGGCTGTACACGACCTCCATCTTCGTGACCTTCATGACCTTTTTGGCCATCTTCTGGGCGCTGGTGACAGCCTACTTCCTGTACACATTCGTCTTCGAGATCAGTTTCTTCCCGTACATGAACATGATCACAGTGGTCATCATGATCGGCATTGGAGCCGACGATCTGTACATCTACTGCAAGGTCTGGCACCTGGCCAAGTCCGAGAAGAACAACGGCGTGTTGGAGAAGATCATCAGCAACACTCTGCGCCACTCCGTGCTGTCTATGCTGGTCACCAGTCTGACCACGGCGGCCGCCTTTTTCGCCAACTTCATCAGCGACATCACCGCCATCCGCTGCTTCAGCATCTACGCTGGCACCACGGTGGTGTGCAACTTCGTGTTGACCATCACCTGGATGCCAGCTTCCATTGTGCTGTTCGAGAAGTGGTGCAACTTCCACTTTTGCCGCAACGCCGACGTGTACACTGGCGACTTCAGTTTGTGCTATTGCCTGTGCAAGGCGCCTCACAAGATCTACTACCTCATCTCGGACTGGTCGCGGATCTTCTTCGAGCAGATCCTGCCGTGCCTGGTGATCAAGCTGCGCTACCTGTGGCTGCTGATGTATGGCTGCCTCGGCATTTGCAGCGTGATCGTCATCTTCTACTACCCGCGCCTCAAGCTGCCCTCGACGAAGAAATTCCAGATGTTTAGCGACGATCACCTGCTGGAGAGCTACGACTTTCATGTCGGCAGGATGTTTGGGTTCGAGATGACCAGCGACGATGACGACAACCCCAACTTCCCCATCACCATCGTGTGGGGGGTGCACGCTACAGACGCTGGGGACTACCTGGACCCGCACAAGAAGGGTCTGCTGTACTTCGACGAGGGTTTCGACTTGACCACGGGTGAGGCCCAGAGGTGGCTCCTGGAGTTCTGCCGCCGGCTGCGAAGGACGGAATTTTACCTGAACGTGCCCGGCATGCAGCTGACTAACTGCTTCTTGGAGAACTTCGTCAAGCAGTACATGAAGCGCCAGTGCATCGACATATCAGACGGCAATGGCATGTGTTGCAACAGGACGCGTTTCCCGTACCCCAAACAAGAGTTTGCTGGGTGTCTCAAGCTGTACATCCCGGCCTTGCAGAGCACGCCGGGCGTGCAGTACTCCAAGTACTCCCCTGGTCCCCGCTTCAACAACGGCCACATCAGTGCCTTCATTGTGCAGTTCCAGAGCAACGAACGCTTCAGCCACGACTACCAGCAGGTGCAGGCCTTCTACCGGAAGGTCAACCGCTGGGTGACGGAGGAGATGCTGAAAGCGCCGGCAGAGATGCGCAACGGGTGGTTCGTCAGCCACCTGGACTTCTTCGACCTGCAGCAGAGCCTGGTGGTGGGCACGCCGCTGGCGCTGGGCGTCTCGCTGGCCGTCGTGTCGGTGGTGGCCTTCTTCACCACCCTGAACGTCCTCATCAGCTTGTATGCCATCGCCACCATTGCTTGCATCATCGTCGTTACGCTAGCCTCGCTGGTGCTGCTGGGCTGGGAGCTGAACGTACTGGAGTCGATAGTCATCACGGTGGCAATAGGGATGGCCATAGACTATACTCTCCACTATGGGGTGGCCTACCGCCTGTCTCCAGACCTGGATCGCGAGATGCGGGTAGCATCATCGATCAGTCGCATGGGCAGCCCCGTGGCCATGGCAGCCGCCACGACTTTCTCGGCAGGGTTGTTCATGATGCCATCCACGGTGCTGGCGTACCGGAAGTTCGGCACCTTCCTAATGCTGCTGGTGTCCGTCAGCTGGGTGTACTCCACGTTCTTCTTCCAGGCCCTGCTGCGCGCCATCGGCCCGCAAGGGGGTTTCGGGCAGTTCCACTGGCCTGCCTCGGACTGCTGCTCGGCAGGGTCACGCGAGCACGTGGACAAGACTATCTACGCGCTGTCCGAGTCAACCCTGAGCTCCTCCTCGGCCAACCACGCCAGCAGCACGGAGACCCACGAGCTTGAACCGCTGACCAGTTTGCACGAGGCCAGCAGCCCATGCCCACGTGCCCGCCCCCTCCAGCACGTGCAGCATGCACATGGTGCACATCACAACCACCACCACCATCACCACCACCATCATCAGCACCAGCAACACCAGCAGCAGAAAAGACTGCCGCGGGCCAGAGGCCAGTACGTGCAGGTCAGCACCTGCATTCAGGAGAAAGACAACGAGCCGGAGCTGTCCGAGGAGGAGGAGAGGGTGAAAGGGATGGAACCCAGCCGCGATCCGACCGTCACCTTCCTGTCCTGCACGAACCAGACTTCCGGGAGTGTGCTGGCAGAGCCAGGGACGTCTGTCAGGTTGAACAGGTCGGAAGAGGTTGAGGCTGTGACCGGGGCGGGGGGTGAACCTGGGCCCAACGCCCCCATCACCGTGACCTACCCGTTTGGTGACAGCGCAGAACAGAGCGCGCCTGACGGTGCAATGACGGCCCCTGTCGGGCCAGTGTCGGCCGATTTGTCGCACGAATCTTTTTCTCAGGCAGTGGAAGTGTTGTGAGTGAGGCTGTTTGGTACAGGTGATTTTCTAACTTCAATCCTCTTCCCTTGAAAAGAAAAAACCCCCAACCAACTGAAAAGGTATGAAGACCTGAAGAACGTTTTGTGCGTTCTTGCGTGCGTGCGTTGTGTGGTGTGTGTGTGTGTGTGTGTGTGTGCACACGCGCGCATTTTTTGCGGGCATGCATACGTGTGGGCATATCCAACACTTACTTTATTTTTCAACGTGTTTGGCCTATCATGCTTTTATTACGTAAAGAATATTTCCAGGTAACAACTGGCAAACAAGATGTCTCACTTGTACTTTGCTGATAGTGATAATAATTAAAAAGAACATTGCTTTTTTAAAGCTGTATGTGTGCTTGCATAGGCGCGTCTGTGCGTGTGTTATATACAGCCGTTAGCATACTGTACTCATTGTTAAAACCGTTTTGGCAGCTTTTGTCCCCATGTAGACTTTTATTGAGAGTTACACAGTATGAGGCTAATTAATTTTACAGCTTTGTTAAAAATTAAATGGTAAGACCCAGCGATGGTATAAGTAATTAGTTACATAGATTCCTTCAGGTACATATCTGGGATAAAATGGTTCAAAGTTAGATTTTAGTTCTCAGTTGTAATACAACTTTAACAGAGGGACCGACATTTAAAGGTGTGTTTTAGTTACATTTAGTGGGTGCAGTTATGTGGCTAATCGCATAACACGCTTTTTCATTTTTTTTTAATTTTAATACTTAAGTGTTAGGTTTACCCAGCTAGAATACAATTTTGATAGCGGCTAGTGTATTGCATCACTTGTCTATGGTCATGTCTTCTGAGGACTTTGACAAATGCTCAGCGCTGACTTACTGCGCAGTGTGAATGATGTTTAAGATTAGACATTAAGCATCTCCGCGGCAATCCCGATATAGCTTTTTCCCTTTTTGTGATAAATGACATCAGCTTGAAAAAAATACGAAACGGTTTATTATAGAAGACACGAAGAACAGGGCTTATGGCTACTGTTTAGCGAGCGGTAGAAGACCTCACCACAATCAGTCCTAAATCTAGCACAACACTTTCGCATGGCGTTGTGAACAATTAACCAAAGGAAACAACTGGAAACCTTTACTTCCTGCACTAGGACAGAAATAACACAAGGAATTTGTGTTCTTCAACAGTTCACTTTGTGCTGATCTCCAGTTCGCTGGTAGTAACAGCACACTTTTAAGTCCTAGCTGCTATTTTCAAGCCCACTTGTTTCAAGTTGTGCACTTTCTGTATTTAGAGACAGTCGCGGATTGTTAGACCCAGACTGTATAATTACTAGCTTTGCTGGTTGTTTTGTTTGGTTCGTTCGCTTTTTGCACTTGTCAGCAGACTGTTCGTTGGTTCAAGAGCGATAAATCTGGACCTGAGTGCACAGTATCATTATAGTCCCCGCCGTTCCCGAGTCCACACCCATTTCCCTTCTTCTGCCAAGTCAGAATCATTGTAAACGAAGCGGGCTGGATGCCTTACTACGCTCACAGTATAATTCGCGATCAGTGGAAATCCAAGATTAGTCTGCTTACGGTTATGTGAATGTAGCTCTACATAATTCTGCTAGTGCTAATAGAGAATATGGAAATACGGTCTTCTCTTCAGTTTATCAGTCGTTAGGATTTCTATAACTTTTTAGGCCCCACAGATGTGGGATAAGGACACCGCAAGATGCAAAAGGCGTACGAGGGTAGTTACTAACGAACGAATAAATAATATCAATCCAGTAGTCAGCCAGTCTATCAGTCCTAGTCTTCGGTCAAGACACCCCCCACCCCCCAAAAAAACCCCAACTGCTGGAGCTTTTTTTTCATCTTGCGCAATCTCATAAGCGCAATGTTGCCATCATCGGCTGAACTGTGTTAACAAGTACCTAGTCTGCTCAGCTATTTAGAGAACACATTAAGGAGAAAAATGTTCAAAAATTGGCTTCTGTTCTAGTTTTCTCCCATATCTAAACGAACATTCCGTTCAAACTACCTCCTCTACAGATTATATACTTTCATTAAAATGACAGCGCCACTAACTAAAACCTATAAAGAGACAGTGATAATTGTTCTACGTTTACAGAAAAACAATATCCACTTACCTGCACTGACAGATTTAATTTTGCTTTCTTTAATGGTGGGCTTTTTATTCTGTCTGTGGCAAAGCGCTTCATAAAATGAGATTTTGGCAGGTAGATAGTTTTAAAAAGAATCTGTGTTCCCCTTCCAAACGGATAAGAACGAGTACTTAATAAAAAGATGACGAGTTACAGCTAAGCGAAAATAGCCGGCGTATATTTATGTGTGTTACCATGGATCTGTTTCACTGATAGACGTGGAATTAAAAACGTTCATATGGATTACCTCGAAAACAATGACTAGTTTGATGTCCCTCATCCTACCCCTCCCCCACCCCTCACCGAACTCCCGGACGCAAAGGTAACTTTGACGAGGGTTATCTCTATTGCGTCTGCATGTGTGACTTATTGTCTATATTTTTGTGCGTCAGTTATGCGCAGGTCACGTCATACTGACCTCGCTCACGCGCGTGCGCAGAGACGCTATATGAAGTATTGGTGCTTCGTACCTCAGTAGAGCTCTTTGTTTTCTTTGACATTTCTGGTCGAAAGTTCTGTTTATCACCACGAATGGACCCTTGCCTTAACATGGTCGCAAACTGTACTAGCCCTTAGAATGAAGTGTTTTTCTAGACACACACACACACACACGCGGAACAGTTCATTCCACGACCTTTGCCTTACTTTCGTAATACAATCACCATGAAGGTAAACATCAAAATAATTCGACTATAAGTGTCTCGGCATCTAACCATACAAACATATTACAAAGACTAATGCTAAATATCTGAAAAAAGCCACTAATCTATACGTACCACAGAACTCCTAAGTTTAAATGTAAAAGAACCAGATGTTTAAAATCGGTGAAGTCGAAGCTAGTAACAAGATATACGTCAAAGTACTTGGACTCATAATAGCAAGTACGTTAGACAGCCGTCCAACGCTGTTTCTCACAAAGTACGCTTTGGATTGCATGAAACATAAGAACCCCTCCCATCCACTCCCCTACACTGCCATGATCTAACTACAGAGTACTGGGTTTTTTTAACATCTGCTAAATAGCTCTGCCCCCCGACCCACCACCCCTTCCGTGGTGACGTCACGAGAGGAACGGCGGGTGAAAAAACCCGGTCCTTCCTGGGGAGGAGCTCGCGACAGTCGTGCAAATCTCGCTGTTATCTCGTTCTGCAGAGGCGGCTGCTAGAGCAAGGGATCGCGCCGATTAAAACGCATTTAACCAGAGCAGGCACGCGTATACTAACGACCATTTGATGAGTTATTCATCAAAACCGAGTGACCGTTAAGAGGTGTAATCCTGGCTGTGATAAATACTTGCTGGCTCAGAAGGACTGCACAGTGCTTTTGCTTTCGCGGCTGGGCAGGAGTACCTTAAAAGGCACTTGGCACAGTGTAATTGTTTTCTTTGACTGCTTAATCTCAAGAGCCACTATCTCTTGACGACAAAGGAGACTACGTACTCTTTGTTACACACACGCAGAGAGAGATAGAGGGGGGGGGGGGAAGGGAGAGAGCAAGAAAAAGAAAAGTGAACGGATGGAAAAAGCGTGGAGTGGAAAAAAAGGTAGTCAATGATGCTTGTAAATCCTCGACACAGTTTCGGAGAAAAGAGTGATGGCACTTACATCTTATCTGCATGGCTCGAAAATACATCAAGGAACAACGCGAACAATATATGGCGCTCTCTACACGCGCACACATGTAACACACAACGTTTACAGACGGGAAAAGAGGAACGCTAGACCGAGTTTGAATCCTCTTGAATAGTAAAGAAAGATTCAGACGTGAAGGGAACGCGAAAGGTTTTCCTAGAAGATGACCCCGGTTCCCTAGGGGCGCTTGACTATGTCCGTTTCGCCAGGGGCCTTTGACTAGGTCTCTCCGCGATAGAGAGAAGATTTCGAATGGATGTTCAGTTGCTGGCCATCCAGACCGCGCATGACGGCTGGCCATCCATCTTGAACAGGACAGGGTTCTCAAGAAGCTGACAGAAGCTTTGCTAATTAATTCATCTCGTTACTCCGTCGGTCCTATGATTTAATTAGCCATGGAAATTTGAGAGGGAGGCGGACCTAGAGCGTGCCCGCGAAGCTACCTAGGTGTGAGGACGAGGGGGGGGGCACTTGACCTGTGCTTTTGAGGAGGGTGTCCCGGGCTGGCGGTTACGTGATGTTTACGTATAGCCTTAGGGTTTGGTTTAGAGACGCGAGTGACGCAGGCTGAACTTGAACTGTCGTCGACCGCTGTGACGTCACGTACTCTCTAGCGTCCCTGGAATCCGTAGAAGGTCTCTGGCTGTCTTGGACACAAGTGCGTCTGATTGTCAGTGTAGCGGGAGCACAGCGTCAGTTAATGGCGGCGACGTCATTTGCACGCTCAGCAGACGCAGCTCTGGACTGCAGGGTGAAGGCAATCACTG
Source organism: Lanistes nyassanus (assembly GCA_004794575.1). Classification (NCBI taxonomy): domain Eukaryota; kingdom Metazoa; phylum Mollusca; class Gastropoda; order Architaenioglossa; family Ampullariidae; genus Lanistes; species Lanistes nyassanus. The sequence goes on from SMGT01003791.1 coordinate 48,007, forward strand.
CTGACGCACGTCAGATATGACTTGTTTTAACAAACCAACAAACAAAAACCAGTCGACTTTCAGCTTTGAAGGGGCAGAAAATTTCTTTAAACGTACTCTTAATTAGAGACGGCTTCCATCAACTAGCTGGAGAAACATTACTTGTAGTATTACATGAGATTGCAGTGACTTGGCATTAGATTGGCTGCTCCAACACAGGTTTGTCATCCTCCCTCCCTCCCTCCTTTCCTCAAAGCAGCCTCCCGGCCCCAGACTTTATCGAATCCATTCATACATGCCTTGTGCTCACGAGTCCGTTGGTAACGAAGAATGTATTCTTAAGTCTGGCGTTTGTAGTGATGTGCCGACATAAAACATATTTACCAGATAGTTCGCATTCCTTGTTCTGAAGCCCAGTTATATGTTTTGCTGCTTGGGTCTGTGTACGTTTTGCGTCAGACGGAAGAAGACAAAATAAGACTTTTATTGTGAAAGTATCAGTCGTTTCTTTGCCTTCGAAGGTTTTGGAATTTTACACGAATCTTGGGTTTTTTTTCAAGTAAACTATTTTGATTTCCTGCCACAAGAAATACCAGCGTGCATAGAGCAGTGTTCAGGGCTCCTATTATTCAAGAGGAGTCAAGAAGGTCAGAAACTTCGAAATTACGCGTGGACAAAGCAGGAATAGAATCTAATGGTCCTCAGATATGACGCAAAGCACACGATTCTGTCTCCACATATAGGACGCTAAACTCACTGTTCGCGTTCTAAATGGCTGTCTGTCTTTCCGTCCGTCCGTCCGTCTTTGTCCTCACATAGGATCCAAAGCTCACATTTTGTACTGTCTGTCTGTCTGACCGTCCGTCCGTCCTTCTGTCTTTGTCCTCATATAGGATGCAAAGCTCACATTTTGTGCTGTCTGTGTCTGTCTGTCTGTCTGTCTGACCGTCCGTCCGTCCGTCCGTCCGTCACATAACACACAAACACCTACCTCTGCGTTTTTTTTCAAATGATAGATGACAGAGAAAGGAAAGTTTTTTTCCAAGACTGATGGTAGCATTATCCAAGATCCAGTCCACATACCAAATTCCCCGGCAAGTGCCAGCGCCTCTTCATCATATTTGCCTGCACACCGGAGCGTGCGAGAAACAAGGACAGAATTTCTGGCGGGTTGTCGTTAACCTGTAGGCGGATCGCGGCGATGGATAGTACTCTAACACATCGCCCGTCATCTGAGCGCAGCCTCGTTATCAGTTTCTCGGCTGGAAATCGGGTAACTTTCGCCCCGGGCAGACGTGGACCTCGGCACGTCAGAACAGTATGTATTGCAAACGAGGCGAGCGCTTGTTCAGTTTTGATAGCTCTTTCCTCCTTTTTGGCACGCAAGTTTTGCGGAGTGACATTCCGACGTCGATGCAGTCTGCAAAGTGCTTCAAACAGTCCCGCCGTCACGGAGTGTATTCATAATGCCACATAACTGCTTCTGTGTAGAAAAGAAATTGGAAATGAGAATCACGCTTACATTTTAGGCCCCGTTTTGTTAGACTGGAAGAGATAGATGCTGATTTATAAGGGTTACTTGACTTGCTCAAGCTATGGGGGGGGGGGGGAAGGACCGGCAATTGACCTTGACCCTGCGTTTGACATGACTTCCCGTCCCAACCCTCTCACCTGTTCTGACATCCGTCGGCTGTCAGCGTGTCAGTCGAGTCCCTTTTGTTTTTGTCGACATGAAATAATGTAGAACAATAGTTTGCGGATGTCAGTGGAAAGAGGAGGGAAAACAGTCTTTAAAAAGAAGCATGCATATGTAGTCGGTTTTTTTTTAAATACATCACAGAAAAGGTGCACGCACAAGCTTGAAAACCAATCGTGTCATTACAGAACTTGTTTGCTATCGATCTGTTTACACTCAATAATACTTTTGCGTATCCCAGTTTCACTTCTTTGTATTTGCATTTTGGTGTCTATATATGTGCAGTAGATCTAGAGGCGGAAGACTTTCAGTGTTGTGAATACGAAAGTGTTTACATCACGTACGGCAACAGGAACAAGACACAGTGGTGTCAGCATCCTAACGGCGCAGCGTCCGAAGGGCGTGTCACGTCACAGATTGATTCGTCATCCGCTGGACCCTCTGGAGAAAATCTCGCGGCCTTCGCTATGTGGCCGTGGCAGATTTGAAGCACGTCGGTTCTGGGACCTTTGACACGCGTTAGCCTCGGCAACCAAGTATACTAACAATATGACGGCGTGACCTTTGACCCACTCGTGTGCAAGTTCTCATACATCACGTGGTGATGACCTTGTGTCTGTGATGGAAGGCGGATGACAAACTTTCTCGCTACGGTGTGCCAGGATGGGATTTACTTAGGTCTTCCCTTTCTGACGAAAAATTTAACATGAGCACGTGACCTTTAGCTAGATCCTCACTTCTCCCTTAATGACTTGTGCACCATCGAAAATGTAAAATTGATTGCAGGCGTCTGACTCAGTGTTGGATCACTTATCCCTACTCCAACCAGCACGACAGTTAAGGTTCTCTGTTTAGTACATTCTGTCAGGGGTTTCAGAGGTCGTGTTGATAATAGCGCTGGCGTTGACTTGCGACCCTCGCGGCGAGCGAAATGTAGATGTCTAGCTTTTGTCTTGCCTCAGCTAGCAGAGATTGCCATTAACATGAACGATTATGGAGCTGGCCGCTGACAACTCATTTTTACTCTCACAACAACCTGCATACGGCCGCAAATAAAAGAAATGATTGAGAGGGAAAGAAAAAAATTGTTGGTATGTTGTTGCTGCTGCTGCTGGTTTGGTGGAGGGGTTATCCTGCAACGTGCAAGTTAAAGGAGAGATAAAGGTTATGGGTTATCAGACGTCCAAAAACTAAGCCTATGTATCTCATAAGCGTAATCATTTTGAGATCTTAAAAGAAGGTCATTTCTTTCGATTTTGCCTCATCAGGTGTACAATAAAATTAAAGGAGGTTTTACTTCCCTGTCCTCCCATTGTCTGCTGTACCGTGGTTTCCCTCCGCACTGCTTTGTATGCATTTTCCCCCCGGAATCCAGCAGTCTGTCTTTCATAGACCACCGTGACGTGCTTTTATGACTGTTGAATATTAATGTTAAGGCATAAATTCCACCGACGCTCCCGCCATGTGCGTTAATTACTGTCGCGAAGCAGGAAAACAGTCGTCTGCACGACGTTTCGCAATCACGTAAATGGCTGTGGTCACGCCTGTGGCTTTTTATTCTTGCCCGGCCTGGTGATGACGTCAAGCCGCCTCTGAAGGGGCTGCTGGGAAGGCGTCAGCGCCTCTGATGGCGCTGGTTATGGTTGTCTGCGCCATGATCTGCCGGCCCGTTTCTCTAGCAGTCAAGTTATACCCGGCAGCACGTTAATTTTGTCTGAGCAACACCGTCCTGATCTATGTACACGTAGTTTGCAACGAACACCCACCCACCCACCCCCCATAACCCTACTTTATGTGGACTACACTACTTCCGTTTCGTCTTTGCGCGAACTAGCGTTTTGCTCGGATAACTACTTTGAATGTGAAACCTCCGTTTCGTGTCAACACAACATGCAACACGTGAACTGTTGTTGAATACAGTCTGCACTAGTCCAATCCTATGAATGTCGTTCTGTGAGAAAATAAGTAGTCACATATGTGAGTTCAGTTGATTCAATTGGCCCCAGGAAGTGCACAGGTGAAACTGCTCGTGTCTTTCTATGTCCTTAGTCTGTAGAACTCTTCATGAAAGTTGAGATTAGATTTATCCTAATGTTAGTGGCTTAACACGAACCAGTTACTGGAAAGTTATTTCTTTCTCTAAGTATACAGTAGTTGAGCTCCGATACACTCTCTGATTCGTTACATCAGCATTTGCTTTACACTGTTACGATTAAGGGTGTAAATCACTCTGTAAATACTAGCATAGTCTTATCGTTCCAATTTATCTCGAGGGCAGAGCAAACCCTGACTTGTACATGAGGGTCTGAGCACATATTTTGAAAGTCTGGAAACGAAAAGAAAAACCTGTCAGAACAACACATTAGGAGGATCGGGGCGGTTTATAATGGAGATGCATGCTGCAATCTTTAAGATGATTATATTATAAATAATTATTACGAAAATATTACAAAGCACCGTATACGCTTCGTGGGGATATGGTCATAATTGCATTTAAGTCGTTCGCTCACAGGCCTCAACTCAGCCAAGCACATATACACATGCAGAACTAAAGTTACCAATAAGTAATCTTGAAAACTATATTAAAAATAACAACACGATGGACGCAGGTTTGCATTTCACTCGTTCGTACACAGGCAGGGACGCCCACACGTCGCAGACATGCAAGCCCCCGCGCGCACACACACACACACGCAAACTCAGCTCTGAGCTCTTAACTGTCCCAAAATAACTAATAAGTCAACTTTACAAATAAATGAACAAGGGCTAGTGCAAGCCCTGACTATTCTTTTGGACGTGATTATAACCATACAATGCACCATAAATATTGGAAGACCAGCCAATGCATTTCGCCACGGCATTGCGCTATACTATCTATTCACACGCCGCCAGGGCTCGGGATGCAAATTTCTCCGTGTGTTACGTCACTCACGATGTCATCAATCTCGCTTGGCCGGAACTGCGTGCGCACGCGTGTGGTCGAGATGCTCAGCACGCGCAGCCACGCGCCACCTGCGAGAAGTAGGAGGTGGGGGGTGGGGGAGAGGAAATAAAATGGAAAGAAAAAATGTTCTTGGCTCCTCCATCGCATACTTCGCCTTTTTGCCAGTCGCTCATCTTAGATCGTGAATACTCGTTGAGCGCACTGCAGTCGTTCTGGGTTCGTGGTTAGTAAGTGGTAGGGTGCGAACGTTGTTTGGAAATCTGCTGCTGGGTTCCCGTCCCCTCTCTTTTCTCTCAGTCTCCCTCCTCGTTCGCCCATGCTTTTCCTCCCACGTGTCTGTCTCCTCCACTCTCGCTGTGTGGGTGGGTGTGCGTGCGTGTGCAAGCACGAAAATTATAATGTAATGTAGTTAACATACCTCTCTGTCCGAGGTCTTGGAGAACAAAGGGGAAGAATTTGTCGGATATGATTTCTCCCCGATGTTACCCTGAAGACGGTTCAGCAAGATGTTTCAGGTTTGTAAGGGGGGGGGGGGG
>SMGT01003791.1:60840-76987 GCA_004794575.1 Lanistes nyassanus
CTAATCTCATATTCGTCGGAGTCTTCCAAACCGGTGCGTGTGGCGAAAGCTTTAGCTTTATTATCCGTAATCTCATATTCGTCGGAGTCTTCCAAATCGGTGTGTGTGGCGAAAGCTTTAGCTTTATTATCTGAAATCTCGTATTCGTCGGAGTCTTCCAAATCGGTGCGTGTGGCGAAAGCTTTATCTTCTTTCTCCAAAGAACCATCATGGGAGTCGTCCATATTGGCACGTGTGGCGAAAGCTTTATTTTCTTTCTCCAAAGAATCATCATGGGAGTCGTCCATATTGGCACGTGTGGCGAAAGCTTTATCTTCTTTCTCCAAAGAATCATCATGGGAGTCGTCCATATTGGCACGTGTGGCGGAAGCTTCAGCCTTGTTCTCCAAGGCATCTTCATCGTCGGACTCTTGTAAGTCAGCACGTGTGGCAAACGTTTCAGCCTTTTCCAAAAAGCTTGCCTCAGAGTCTTCCAAACCAGTGCGTGTTGCAAAAGCTTCAGCTTGCTTGTCTGAAATATCATATTCGTCCGAGTCTTCGAAATCGGCACGTGTGGCGAAAGTTTCAGCGTCGTTCTCCAAAGAATCATCATGGGAGTCGTCCAAATCGGAACGTGTGGCGCGAGCTTGAGCTTCATTCTCCAAATCATTTTCATCCTCGGAGACAGCGTGGGTGGCAGGTGAGGGGAACGTTTCTTCGTTCTCGTGCACGGCTCCTGCACCTCCCATGGGCGACGGTCTGCCTGGACTAGACACTGAGTAGAGTTCGTCAGACAACTGGGCGCCTGCTTCTGCTCTGGAATGGTGACCCTTGGATGCGAAGCGGCTAGGACCCGGTAAGTCTTTAGAGATCTCGAGTTCAGCGTCTTGGTTTGTTGCTACATCTTTGCCGGATGACCCCAGGCTTTGGGGCAGGGATGCATGGTTGATGGTCTGGTGGTCTTGGTGCTGGAGGTTTTGATAATCACCAGCAGCCTGGTCGATTTCGCCCAGGCTGAGCCGTCTGGCCGCGTCCTTGATGTCACCATCAGAGATGTGATGGTGATGGGGATTCAGCGCGTTCTTGGTCAAATCCGACGCCCCGCTCAAGAGCTGCGGACTTCGAGACCCAGCATCAGCCTCCACATAACTGTCTGCAGGTGTCTCCCCATAGTTATTCGGGGCAAAATCTTTGTGTAGAGCTGAGTATGCGTTCCTTTTCCGCCTTGCTCTGAAGACTTTGTTCCGGTAGGAGTCTGATGGTTCCCGCACGTTGTCTTTACCTGACAGTCTGCCCGCATCTCCTGCCTCTTTCTGGGTGGATTTCGCTGAGGTCAATCGCAACAGCTCCGCCAACGGAGAGCCGATTTTCTGGTCTGATCCCTCTTTCGGTTTTTCGACTGCTTCTCGAGGTTTTACCGCACCAAACCCATCGCCTGGATTGTCTACCAAGGCAAGGCCGTCGGGGTTAGCGTCTGCAGAATCTGTCTGAAGATCCTTGACTCTTCCAGGGTCAGTTAGATCCGTGTTGCTGAAGATGGAATCTGAGGTCAAATCCCCAAACTCCTCGTCCACCTGCAGCAGTCGGCGCAGAACCGACTGCTGCAGGAACTCATCGTAGGTGTTGATTGAGTTCGGATCCGTCGCATCGTCGAAGTGCTTTTGACCCTTGACCCCAGAAGTCAAGATGAGGACGATTGATGCCAGAAGAAGCATCTGCGGCAACAGACAATATGCACTTTTTCAAACTAGGCATCACTGTATAAGCAAGCTGTCCGAACGCATTACTCAAGTTCAAATTTAACAAAACGCAAAATTCTTCCAAAAGTGTCAGAAATGCCCCAACATAAAAACTGAAAAAAATTAAAAGGAATAAGCAGTACAGGAGACGGGACCCCAACAAATGTAATTCTCATTTTGGATAAGAGGACGTTCATTTTGGAACTCCTCAATCCCAGTAGGCACACCATAGTTTTTATTATCATAACAAACGTGTAAACAAGGAGCTAGTTTTCCGCTCTGTAGTGTCCACGTTCGCCCTTAAAGAATCTCCGTCGATAATAATGTAGATAATTTCATTCAAATGTAACATGGAGAAATATTTCATCCGCGAACGCAAAATCATTATAAAGATAAGACATCGCAGCAGAACGATAAACGGTTTCTCAAAGTTTGTGCAAGCTTAAAAAAAAGAAAGAAAAACCGGATTATATTTAGTGTTATATTGTGCGTTGGTACCTTTCTTCGGAATGTAGCAAGTGGTCCATTCCGCCTGTTAGGGAGCTGAAGCTAAGGAACAGATTTTGAAGACAACATGCTGTAGGGTGTGCCGTCTCGGTGTGAGGTTTCTGTCGAATTCAACCGCCAGGAACACAACAGCAATCGGGAGTGTCACGGTTGAACGATAAACGTCATCGACTGACGACAGATCCAGCGATGCTTAAAATTGTAATGATACTGGGGTGTGACGCCGCTTATCACGAGAATCGTTGAGCAGGAAAAATAGGTTGTAGAACGTTTTCAAAACATCAAGTTATCGTTGAACAAGAAGAACAGGTTTAAAATGTTTTGAAAACATCTTTATCGTTGAACAGGAAGAATAGGTTGTAGAATGTTTTAAAAAGTGAAACGTTTTTCTTCCCCCAGAAAGTACACGAGAAATGTGACGAAATTTGTGAGCACTGCGAATGGATTTCTTGAACAAATGTGGAACCAACATCGCCGAAATTGATTATTAATGGTACATGGTCAATTCTCGCGAAGTAGAGGGCATTCGTTCAGCAACAAAAGCTCAGTAGGTGAACATGGACAGCTACGAGATGCAGGGGACGTAACACACGACACATCGGTGTTGCTTAAGCTTTTGGTTGTCTCCCATTACGAGTCTCCCATCACGCTTTCCACAGTTCACCATATGAAATTCAGGGGTCTGTTTATACATTAAAAAGCGATAATTCGTGTCCAATCCCAACTGGTAAGGTAACAATCCCATACCCCTCTTGGCAGCAGCAAGCAGCCAGACACCAAGCTATCATTCGTCGATGACGACCGTGATGTATTGCACGAAACAGAGACGCACGTGCTGAACGTGCTTGCATGCACATGCGCGCTAGAAATCAATTACACCGATCGGTCTGTTAACACTTTTCGTGTCATGCATCCTTCCGACTTTAGAGCAAGAGGGGGTTACTCTGCGGCAGTTTGTCATGTCCTCGTCTTATGTTAGTCCTTGACTGTTTTTTTTTTCACCTCCATGTCTTCATCGACTTGTAGCAGGGAAGCCGACTTGACCAAACAAAAACAGCTGCAGAATGAAAACTTCCTAACAATTTCTAATATACAAATCATATATTGAAAATTGTCGTCTCTTCACGTCCTTGATCCACTGCACGATAAAGGCCATTAAATTATTGCTCGTTTTTATCCTGACTGCAGGCAGAAAATGCTTCATTCCTGAAACACTTTTTTTCCCCATCAAGGCCTGGACACCGATAAGAGCTAGTTTTCCTTCCGAGCGAGGGGCTGCATGTGCTGCATGCTCTCAAAGCGTACCTGTTACCACTACAGAGGGGGGTGGATTCGGATCTCGTGTTTGGCACTCGTGCTTTCTCTGCTTGTGACATTTTGTTTAACATGGCTGGCCTTCGAAGTTTTCCCACGGCACCCTTCACCGCGCTGTCCCCCTTTCAGCCTTCATGATGCAGCTTCCGTTAACAACAAGTGTGCTGTCAGGATGCACGACGGTTCAAAACTATTTAAAAAAATTCGCAAGTACGACAAACATTTGAAAAAAAAGAAATTGTAACTTGGCAATATCCGACCATCTGATAGGCTAGAATATTAACGTAATTTTTAATATAAACGATACTATTTCAAGAAATAAATAACTACTTCGGTAGACAGAAATAGGATGATAATGAACGTGTACTTCAAACTTAGTGAGCACTACGGCCGTCACATTTTCGCTCAAACTCGCCATCAAACATAGCAAGAGATGACAGTCTTTTCAAGAATCCATTTATTCAGACTGCAATTTTCAAACTGAAAAATCACTTCCATTTAAAACGTCATCCCTGTGCACAAAATAGAGAAACAATTGGGAAAACATGCCACGACACTGCTGGAAACACGTGGTGTGACAAAATAGTGGTGTGACAAAATAGTGGTGTGACAAAATAGTGGTGTGACAAAATAGTGGTGACAAAATAGTGGTGTGACAAAACAGTGGCGTGACAAAATAGTGGTGTGACAACGATGAAGACAGCGTAACAAACCGGTGTAGTGGCGCTTATCCCCGTCCCCGTTCGCGCCTCCCCACAACTCCAAAATTCACGGTGTGAGAAACAGAAGCAGCGACACTGTTTAAAAAAGTCACATGGGTACAGTGGCTCATGGTGTGACACTCCTGACGGACATGAGGACGACACCAAGAAATCACTTTGTCCTTACCACTATCAAAACAAAAACCTACGTTAATGTTGGAAGAAAGGATTAGGAGAACTTGAAGGTGTAAGGTGGAAGAATGAATGAAAGGGAAAAGGATGCAAATCACACGTTTTGTCGGTCTCGTGACACAATTTTTAAGTCAAAGAAGCATGAATTACCAAGTAATCACAACTCTAAAGAAAATCGACACAAATGTTCTTGTCTCCAGGGTTACAATGAAACACATGACAAATTACATTCCCTAGAGTCTCTCATACACTGTTCTAGCACCCTTAAATTTTCCGCCGTTCTAGTCACGACATTAAACCCTTAAAAACAACCAGTGAGCTCCCAAGTCTATTTGGGTCCATTTAGTTAGGGCTCAGAATTCGTATTGATGGTTCGGTGCTCTGGGTTGTCGAGGAGTTTAAATTTTTAGGTCTAAATTTGACTTTAAACTGGGAACATCATTCCATTCTTCCCACACTTATTTCTACAGCGCAGGATCTGTGCGAAGAGATATCCTCTTGCTTATTTACAAACTGATATTTGTGTCATGACCCATTCACTGTGGGACGTATCTTGTTCTGTGGCCCTGGTCAGAGCCGCGAACGTCAGTGACATTTTTTGTGCCCCTTCCTTTAAACGACTTTTCGTTTCGCCACTCTGAGGCCATTCTTAACGTTACGGACAGAATACAACATGCCGAAAATCGTTCTTGCTGTCGTCTTTCATCACACTTCCTCATACTCCATGCTTGTCCTCTTTCAGTTCTTCCACCGGCTTGAATTACGGAGATTTTGAACAGTCCTTTTGCTGTTGGGATTTTTCCTCATTAATTGCAGGTTTACGTCATTTACCCACCCAGCTTATTCTCTACTGAAAACCGACATAGCCATAGCTGTTGACAAGGCGTAAAACCTTAACAACCGGTCTTGTTCAGTACATACAAATGTGTATATAAATCATGACGGGATCGCAATGAACGTTTAAGCCTGATTTTTACATTTTGTTCACTGCGAACATCGAAATATTGAGCGAAACAAACGACAGGGTGGATCAATGTGTGCAAACTACCAGACCAGTTGATGCCTTGTTACATAAAAACGAGAAATGGCAGTATGCAGGGATAACCGATACGGCATGTTTTTTTCTTGAAAACAATAAGGTTTTAGTGTGAAGCCGAACTTCATTGCCTTGCTTAACAAGTGGTTAACACTTGCCGAACAAGTTAGTTGGTAATTCGGTTTATACATGCCTGGGTGAGTGTGTGCGTGGGCTCTCAAGCGTGACTGCCTTCTAAGCAAGTTACAACAAAAACAAATCCAAATTTTTTTTGGGGGGTGGGGGGAATACGGGGGTGCTGGCATGCTGTAACCCAATTTTGGTAATATTGTGCGCTTTTAATTTGCCTTGTGTAGTTTACTGAAGGGGGAAGGTTTGTGAATATCGAGGGTCACTCCTGAAGTGTTAAAACGGGAAACTTTATTGACTTGGTTGTAGCTGTTAAAAAAAATTCTATAGGATCGGAATTCGTATATTTAGGGAGCAACTGGCTGAGCACAGGAATCGTAAAGTTTGTCGATAACCTCCCCTTGGTCCTCCGTCATATCCGTTTCCGTGCTAAGCCATTAGAATAAAATCCAGACTGCACGACTAGGCTTTTGATTCCGGAAATAAAATCAACAGACAGGAAGTTTTAGATTTGAAAACCTAAGACCAAGTCGCGCCATGCTGTCTATATTTTACAGCTGTACACACTGTCCGCCTTGAGAAAGGCCGAGGTACAGTATATCGTCACACTGGCCAGCGGTATGTTTGAATCCCCACCGGCCAGGTGAACAGTCCTCACTGGCTAAGTCGTCACCGGACAAACAGTCTCGAGCGGTCGTCACATGCAGACCTCCGTTGGAGGCCACCTTGCCCCACTCAGTCCCTGTGCACACGTGGCGGTCCTGCGTGAGGACCGGAACCGGAAGGAGTTTGTCGGTAACCTCCCCTTCATCCTGTGTCACGTCCGCTGTGGTCTTCTCGCCACACAGAGGTTCAGTCTCTTCCGCGGCGGCGGGCGTTGTCGCGTTCTCTTCCACGCCACCTAGCGCTTCCGGCAGAGATGGCTGCTGGTGTAGCTGTGGCTGCTGCCTGGCCGGCGACATTTCCGGCTGCGCGCGCACTGTCTTCAGCTTGATAAACACCCCCTTGCTGTCGCGCCCCTTCCACACCTTCAGCCCGTTCTTCCGCTGCTGCTTAGCTTCCGGTGACACGCACAGCAGCGAGACCAGCTGTTCCTGCTTGGCGTGTCCGCGGTGGCTGCGGCGCTGGGGCAGCGAGTGCCCGCCATGAGGGTGACTGCAGTTCGATATCGCCTTTCCGCTGGACTTGGTGCTGGTGTTGTTGCTGTGACGCACGATGCAGTGGGAACCATCAGAAGAGGCCGCCTCGCTAAGCGCCAGGTCTTCGGCATTTCGAACTTCCGTCATGGAATGACGTAGTGAGGACGTAAAGGCAGCAGACGTTCCACGCGAGAAGGAATTCCGGAAGTGCAGAAACCTAGCGGAAGACAAGGGAGATCATTAAAAGGACAGGAGTTTTATTTTTATGTATTCCTAGTTTTTCTCGTTTTCTTCGGTCGATTTATATAGATATTGGTGGCAGGACCTTTACAAAGCCCAAGGAAATCCACTTGCACGTAACAGTCGTCTATCGTTGACTTAAAATAATGGAATTGGCGGAGGCTGCTCGGCTTTTAATTAAATGCGTAGATAATCCCAACAAGGTACTGGCAGCGCCAGACGTACCCGTAGCACAGAGAGAGTCGAAAGTAAGGAACATGGCAGATCTCCCTTGGTTGCACACGTCAGCATACGGATACGTCTAGCGCTGCCAGTACCTTGTTGGGAATATCTATTGATGATTTATACCGCTCTGTCCTCATTTGTTCTTTGTTAATTAAATGCGTAGATGTTTACGCTCGGATTCGGACAAAAAAAAAAAGCGTAGCGGGAATTAAACTTCCCGTTGTTTGTCAAGTCTGTACGCTTTTTATAGGGTCATCAGGAAAAAATGTTTTGGTTAAATGTAATTTCACGATGCATGCTTCATTACACGTTTTTATTCGATTTTACATATATCTTTACCGCGTGCATATTTTCTTTATACCAACCCAATGATTTCATTTGTTTTCAGGTAACCGAGGGACACTCCTGTTCCTCTGAAGCGCCTATGGATGAGATTTTCACCCTCCAGCACTAACGAGAAACTTTTAAATACAACACTGGGGGAGTGAAGTGTTGAAAAAAAATTACGAGATAGGCTGTGGGGGAATATTTTGTGCATTCGCCAAAAGGCTCTTTGTGGTTTCCTGTCGTTTATTCCCGCACAAATAAAAACTGATCAACGTCATTGTCTTCGTTTATTTTTAATGAAGCGTGTCCTGCAAGAAAGTCTCATCGGCGCAAACATGTACCTGTTCGTCAAGCGGCAGCAAATGCAAGCGCCCAGGATTTTCTTGAACGAGCGCCGGAACTTCTTGCTCATGCCGGTGTAGATGAAAGGGTTGATGCAGCTGTTGACGAAGCCGCACAGGTGCACGGTGAGCATGGTGAAGAGGAAGTTCCGCTCGCGCAGGAAGCTCTGGCCGCTGATGCTCTGAATCTGACTGACCAGCGTCGACAGGTAGAAGGGGGACCACGACACGATGAAGGCCACGGCTATGACGATCACCATCCGGGCCACCTGCACATGCGCAGACACATCGCCCAGTCATAAGCAGGACATAAAAATTCCCCAGTTTTTGTTAACGTCCTGTCGCAATCCAGGAGCATATTGGCGGTGTTGCTCGAGACATGTAACACGGGAAAACAACTGAGAACCGAACCCAACTATTTTGATACTGCAGGTAACCTTCAGATAAAAAAAGGAAGGTGAGTAATGTCAGGGGCTATAAAGCGGCATCTTTGAGTAATTTCTTGGACTACTGAGGTCCGCTGTGGGGGGGGGGAGGGGAAGTAGTGCCGCGGGGTATCGATACCAGAACGGCAACACATCAATAGACTTCCCACTTGCCATTCGGGGGAAATTTGATACCTTGTCTGGTTGTCTGTCATCGACTTGGTGGGGAGGGACGGAAATGACGTTACAGTCGATACCCTACGACTCTGCTGTCAGGGAGTAGTGCTCAGTGTTATGAAAACAGTTCTAGTCTTTTTACACTCCAGATTTCTGAGAAGCAGTTCGTGTTAAACTAGTGACATGTTTGCCGATGCCGAGTCGACATGTGGATGAACCCCTTCCAAGAGTTGTCGGCCCGCAGTCGCTCCGCAGCTACAGGTAAAGGGATCTCGCGAAACAGGGGCTCGTTGTCACTGCCGTCATGACCGCGCCAGTCGTAGCCGACAGATCGATGCCTTGTGCGCATTCATTTGATCAGGCAATTAGGTTCACGCACTGCTCTGTCTCTGTGAGTGAATGAGTTAGGAATCTACACAAAATATCAATAGCCACTACCTTTATACGGCAACTGCAATTAAAGGTGGCTCTCTTGTGACAACATGTGTATTCTATAGCGGTCTTTCAGTACATTTGTCCTATCCGTGCCGCCATGTGCCCCAGTCAGCCTGTGGTTACAAGACACCTTATTGTAAAGGCAGAAACTCCGAAAGGTAATGGGGCTCGGTGGCCTGCGACCTACCCGCTACTTCCGGGAAAAAAAAGCCTCGTTGGTCGGTGGTTCGAGTCGTATTTAAAACTGACAATCTAGTAGCCGCCCTGCCAGATGCCTCGTTTGCGACGGGACGTTAAACAACGCCACTATAAGAAATAAACGACGGCTAATGGAGTACAATCTATAAAGCTTGTCGGGTAGCATGCTATTAATAGATTCACCCTTCACTTACTATAGCAGAATACAACGGTCTCTGTGATTTAGCATCTTCCAATCTATCCATCCATCCATCCCGTTCGATCTAATCGCCCGCCCAAGTACATCACTCTCCAAACAGACGGCAGCCTCGCACAGATAAGAAAAAGCAGATCACTGCCCATGCTCGCCTTTCTCTTGTTCTCCTCGTGACGTCTGCCGGTCTCCTTGCGCGAGACGGGGGGCCAGCGGCGCACGGCGATTGGCTGCAGAAGGCAGACAGCGATGCGCACGCATGTAGCCAGGATGACCAGCATGGGGATCAGGTACATGGCCAGGAACAGGAAGACGAAGAAGCCACGGCGGAAGCGATCCGTGGTGCCCACACCATACATCAGCTCGTCAATCTCGTCGAACCTGGCAAGACGACACGACAAAGGGAAGTTACTCTTCAGTCGCTTCCGCCACAACGCTAGCTAACACGTGCTTTCACAAGATTTTTTTTTATTGTAAACACGCATAGGTTACATAGAAAATGAAACAATGACTGCAGCTTGGAGTAAAGTATGTAGACAAGAAAGTGAAGCTAGGGCAAGCTAAAAGACGGAGAGGCCATCTTCCCTTTGTTGTCTACATGCCTAGGTTATGATGATAATTATATGGGGAAGTGACCAGACCTCAAGGAGCACGTATATGACCATCTGTAAATTAAACGACGCGATAAAATATAGACACCAGTAGGGGTTTGATCCACACATCTGTACCCAACTTCAGCGTTTTCGTACCCGAACAATACTTACATAAGCAGTTTGATATGCAACATGAAATTAAAACGGGATCCGAAATGCACGTACCTGTCATAATTTGGGTCTTGCTTATATAGTATTATTTATTTGAAAGGGCTACTGTGAATTCAGACTTCGTGCTTTCGTCTAGAATAAAACGTGGGGCTTCGTGCTGCTTATTTGGTTTGAGGTCAGATCCAGGGCTCTGTCGCTCTAAAAGTACAGAGCTTATGACGGGAAGGTTTCAACGGAGAAGGTCAGCTGTCTGAAGCAGACTTAGGAAACTAAATTTATACCAGGAAGGTGCCACAAGTGTATGGCCAATTTTGTGCCGTTGGAGCCAACAGGAAATTCAATAAAGTTCACAGATTTTAATAATGAAAACATCTTTGATGATGTCGCACTAGCAAGGAGGAGGAAAGCGGGGGGCGGGGGGGGGAAGAGGTATGTAAGGGAGGCAAAAACGACAGCTGAAAGGAGAGCTGGAGTTAGTACAGCGGGGAATCCGAGGGAAAACAAGGAAAAAAACAAAAGGAAATG
The DNA here is from genome assembly GCA_004794575.1 of Lanistes nyassanus. Lineage (NCBI taxonomy): Eukaryota > Metazoa > Mollusca > Gastropoda > Architaenioglossa > Ampullariidae > Lanistes > Lanistes nyassanus. The sequence continues at coordinate 71,427 of SMGT01003791.1, forward strand.
TATTTCCTCAAATGTTTTGCTTTCTAACGACGCCTACCTTTCTAGTTCCCCCCCCCACCCCACACACACACACCTTACAGATTTTTGCAAATAAAATAAGACCTCACAAATCCAGATTATTCTTTCATTTCGCAAGCCGATTGTGTCCGCAGCAGAAGCGCGCAGGCATATTTATCATGACTTTCATCGGCAAGTTTCATAGAATACGAAAGTATTAGTATTTCGCCTGCCTATAAATACTGGATTATATGTGCTGCATTCAAAGGCACGGCCATTTGTGTTTTCTCTTTGATCTGGTGTTGTGCAGTTCAGTCATTTTCCGGACTTGTGTGCTACTGAGGCTAATCATGCCAGTCATTTTCAAAATAAAAAGCTTGTGACAATCTTCATGTACCTGATCGCATTCTCACCCCCCTCCACACACGCACGTACGCACGCACACACATACTGTCCCTCCTTTCCTCACAGACACACAGTCGAGACTAATTATGAGCACCTAACCTGTATTTCTGGCTGCCAGACCTTTTAGTTCTACGCTATAAGCTTTATTTTTTTTTCTCCTTGCCAAACCGTTTCACAGTTCTAGTTTATATAGGTTCCTTGCTTGGCTCACAATGCCCATTTCGGACTTCCTTGTCCACTCCCACTCAGATCGGCTTCCCAGCTGATGGATCGCTTTGTCTGGAACCCAGTTCCAAGAGTGGTACACAATGCTCCCATGCGCGTGCGGCGAGCGGGGGTCTCATCTTTTTTTCTTAAAGCTATCACGACACTATTTACACCGGAGTTATGTTTGAAGTTCATCAAAACCCTCGTCACAATCTCAATTATTAGATCTGAACTCAAAGGGAAAAACGTAAGCTTGATAAGCTGATAATAAGCTCTCTGATATCTGAATTACAAACATGTTTTGTCAATTCTGGAGCTAAAAGAAAAAAAAACCCAAATCTTTGAGTTTCTCGTTCTGTTTGATTTATAACAGTATTTTCCTTGCTACTACGCAACTGTTCTCAAATTTGCTGCATTCTGTCTTCTTAAGACAGACGGAACAGTAGACAATTTCCTCGAACATTTCAACGTTATTTATGTTCCTCCTCTTACAGAACCGACATAAAAAGACGCTTACGTGGCTGAAGTCTTAGGTGGCCTTAGCTGTTATGTACGGAGTTCTTGGCACAATGCATTCTCAAACCTTTCGTGTTGTTAGATGGAACTTCGAAACTTGTGGATAAGTTACAGCACACTTGATCGGTAAAGACACGTACAGAATGTCAATGCCAGCATCCTACCTCGTGAGCTCACACCGAGAAAAAAACCCCAATCGGATCGCTTTACAATATCGGCTTAAACTGGCCGATAAATTGCATCTGGATGCGACATCGACTTCGCGTAATTTATCCCTTTATGTTTCTGCAGTTTGTCTGAATGCGTTGTTTTGTCGGAGAATCTAAACCTCACTTCGCTAAATGCGGCCATGCATCGCGATGACCAAGTCCGGAGAACCTGGACCCAGATTTGTAGGGTTCAGAAAGGGCCTTGGGGCATTGTGAATCGGTCTACAGTTATTAATTTGCTGCTAAACGCGATGCACTTGCTCTTTTAGATGTTTTAATGATTGGAATGCCAACGAGATCCCTAGCCGCTCAGCCGGAAATCGCACAGGTGTCCCTGACCTAATCGATTTCCTGACAAGGTGGTGCAAATACATCAGGTCTAAATCTAGTCGGCCCAACGTGAGAGTCACGGTCTTTGTGTCACAACTGAAAAACAGAGTTAGGGTTTGGGTCAACTCACGCCTTCCTTCGCATCTTGCTTTCTGCTGCTCCTGTTCTCTATGCCTGTCTGATACACGCGCGCGCATGCACAAACACCGACGTACACGTTCGTACGTAGGCTCGAATGCGCGTGCACAATGCATACAGCAGGACACATCCTGGGAAACAGTTAAAAAACGCGCGAATACAAGTGATGACAATGGCTGGTTGTTGGTGGCTTAACGTGGACAGTGGACTATAGGGGGATGAGGTCCTATTACTAAGCTTTGCACTGAAAGACCCACCAGACATAGATGGCCAGAGCGGACAGGCAGTTTAATGTGCAAGGAGATGGCCGAATGGAGTTTGTACATTGTATAATTCCAGGAAATAATCCTTGGCCACACCACGATTCGAATCAGCAACATTGCACCTTGCTAGGCCAGCGCTACCAAGCCCCTAAGTGATTACACTGAAGCAAACAGTAAACTACACAAAAGTCAAAAGAAGCCTGTTTGCTGTTTTATGTTTTTCACGTTTGCAGGGGCGCAAAACGCTATACATGTATTAGAAATTATTTTTAATAAAAGCTGAAGCTAATGCTACTAGCAATCCAGTCTTCTCTTGTCTTCTGTTTTATAAGTCTTAACGTCAAAATTCTACTTTTTTCTGTGACAAAGGAATTACGCAAAAGCAAACACGGTAATGAAAGACGACGTACCAGCCCCTCCCCCGTCTTCTTTTTAAAGAAACTGCACTAGTGGGGTTAATCTGTATCACGACAAACATAAGAAATTGCAAATTTCAATCTCTGGGATAATCAGCCAAGTCGCTGTTAAAATGTATTGCCGAAAAAAAGGCAAACTAGGACACGGCTGTTGTAGGAATCTTTATAAAAGTTTAGTCTCCTTAATAATTTTTGTATAAAACTTTCGTCGCCTTTAGAATGTCTGCATCATCCCGCCCAAAGATTTACAACTGGGTCAGGAGGTCAACCAGGGAAAGGGTCACTGAGTGCGAGAGTGTCGTCAGTTACTTTCTGCAGACAGTTTACGACCGGCCCCGCACTAATGCCCGACAATTCCATCCCTGTCAGACTTGTTTGATTATCACGACCAGCAGCTGTGACAGACAGATGGTTTTCTAAAAACGTGTATGTTCATGACATCGCCATGACGACGCGAAGTTCCCCAAAACTGACAAGGACATGTTGACCGGTCTAACCCTTCTGCAGACAACCCGCTTTTTCTCCAGTCTGGGTTGTCGTTACGAAGGAATGGGAGATAACTCTCGTCTCTCTCTATATATGTATAATTCCCTGGCTTGTAAGGGCACCAGAATAAAACACGAAATTATCACAGATTTTACTGTGCATAGACTGGAATTTATCACAAACGTCACTATAAACACTCTGAGCGTTAATATAATCAATACTAGACCTTTGAAATAGACCTATTCGCTTCCACATAGTATTTTCCGGGAATTTCCACGCCATTTGTACGGGGACCGTTAATTCATTTGGTGCCTAATTGTCCCGAGAAGGGGTCTTATTAGTCAGGAATACAACAGGATGCTTTTGAAACTGTTCGTGCATTACAGCTTTCAGCTTTTAAAGGTCACCTCGCATGTTGGCAAACAACGCACCCATGGTACAGAAGACTGTGTAGACGGGCAGTCCCGCGTTTCCTAGAGTACGCTTACACCGTTTTACCAGAAACTGAACTACTGCACAGGTACACAAGCTCCTCCACATCCTTCGTGGCGCCTCATCTTCTTGCAGCGGTAGTGCAGTATGGGGGGTTTGTGGGGATCATGCTGACCCAGAATGCTAACGCTCGCGTCAGAAACAGGATGAATATGGTCTGGCGGCTGTATCTGGCCAACAAAAATGCTCCGCACAGGAAGCAAGCAGCAACTGCTCCCAGTTAATAGAATCTCGCGTCTTTCATGTTGGGTTGGCAGACGACAGAAACGACACGCGTCTGGCCGGCGAGTTTTGGCAGGACGGAATCTGGCCTGCAGTAGGATAAAAACTGAAGTCTGGTGGGGGAGGGGGGAGGACAACAATAAAAGACCAAAGCTGCTAGTTCGAAACCAGCTCCACAGATTCCGTTAGCACTAACAAAACCACACTGGAGTGTCTTTCCGTTTCTCGTACCGATGCAGTGCTTTGAGGGGTAATTATTTCTGACTGTACTTTCTGCCCTGAAATACTGGATGAACCAAAGGAAAAGGCTTGTATGCGGGACAGCGTATGTGAATGCCGTCTTCCTTGCTATTCTTGCGCTATAATGACCACCAGTAAGGACTGGAAAGCTCGGAGCAAACACACTGAGTCTTTCCTTTCAACCTTTTCTTTCTTTCATCTTTTCTATCTTTCGTTCCTTTCTTCTTCCACTTTTCTGTAAGTTTCTCTTTTCTACCCCACTTACTCAGCTCACTCGTGTTACTTCCGCCAACCAGTTACTGAAAGTGAAACAAGGATAATTTCTCCGTGCCACTTTCGGGAAAGACAACATCGGTGGTCCAACTGGAGTTCCACCGTGGCAGCAGTTGTCCAAGCAGCACCTAGCGTGCGGCGAGATGGTAAGCAGCGAAACCAAACCTTTGGAGCCGTTTTCGGCGGATGGAGAGATGACGATAACTTGTACAACAGGTACAGCGGGCAAAGAATCGTGTGTCAGGACTAGCTGACCTCAGCGACCGTGAAGATGAAACCCAGTGAAATTTCGATGAATTCGGTGGAAAGAATGCAAACTGTCTTACTGAATGCTTCTAGAAAGTGCAAAGAGCAATGACACTGGGCAGAAATATGAGTGGGTGGAGGAAGGAGGTAAATTACTTTTTCCTGTGTTTCTTTAGTGTCTTTAGTGTCAATAGTGTCTTTTCCTGTTTGTGTTGTGTTGTGTTTTGAAAAAAAAACCAGTAATCCGAAACTTTTGGATATTGTCTCCAGGTTGCAGCCATTTGTTTCATCTACTCATAGAATGTCATTCGGCTCTCGCTGATGCAGTTCTATTCCAGACAAAATAGAGATACTTTTGAGATGTGCGTGGCCTTACCCTCAGTTTTTACTGATGAAAAAAAATAACACTTTTACTTTTCTCCCTCAATGAAAAACAAACTCCTACAATCAACCTCATTCATTCATCCGTTCACCTGAGGCACAGGTAGTCGTGTCTCACCTGTCGTTGCAGATCTGTCTGGAGATGGAGCCCATTTCGCTGCTGATGACAAACGGGTAGGAGCGTGAGAAGGTGTAGGGCGAGGCCAGGATGACAGGTAGGGCCCAGGTGGCGGCCAGGATTTTCTTGGTGCGCGCCTTGCTGTTGAACTTCATCGCTGACAGCGGGTGCACGATGGCGTAATACCTGAGAATACATCAGTCACATCAGTCACATAAGTCACTTATGAGCGCGAGCATGCACGAAAATGCACGTACACGCATGTACACAATTCCACATGCACACGAAAACACACCCACGCACACACATGAAAAGACACGCACGCACAACGCTGGTCTGATGTAAACAAAACCTTCCATGCTTCATAATCTTTTTAGACTTCGCCCAGGAAAGAACTGCATAGCATCATTCCTGTTCACGTGACAGTCACGGTGAATCTTGAAGCACCGGAAGGCAAAAGGAGATTACGGGAAATTGCAAATGCAGATTGTTCTAGGTAGATAATGGGAAAATTATTTATTTACGAATTGCATGACAAAATGCACAAACAGCTGGGTCGCGGGGGGAGCAAGGAAACCTAAATAACAGCCGATGAACTACACGAAGATTGGTGGTGGTGGTG
>SMGT01003791.1:77018-88286 GCA_004794575.1 Lanistes nyassanus
GGGGGGGGGGTCGCGGCTCGCAGGCGTGCACCAGAGTACCCCTACAGGAGCTCATACCGCGGGGCTCGATCCGGGCTGGTCATAATTTACGACACATTTGGAAAGCAAAACCACTAGGGATGGGGGCCTGTTTGTTGCACAGATTTCAAAACTGCAGCCAGTGCCGTTCATCTATTCATGCTGAAATTGAAGCATTTCTTTGGTCGACAACCTCTGCCCTTTTGTCGATACGAAATTTTGTCCCGGAGACACTTGCGATCTTATTCCGGCAGAAACAGAACCCTTCGAATCATTTTCATCCACGCCCTTCATGTATGTGTAAGTGCATGCTTGCATGCGCATGAGTATTTCTGCTATTGGAAATGAGTGTCCCAACTAACAGCATACACTCAAGTTCACCATTGGTTAAAAGTTCAACAACCGCCTGAGTCAGCATTTCGTAATCCTTTTCAACCGCTACACAACCCCTGCTCAAACCTAATTTTCTAGCCCGTAGATTTTTTCTTTAATAAAATGCTGATTTTAATAGAACTAAGACGATAGAGACATAGAGCTTAAACTTTTTGATTGGTGGAAGGAATGATAAAGACATCGACAGGATGCTAATGAAGCACAGACAGGCAGACAGGCAGACAGAGAGACAGACAGAAAGAGACAGAGACAGAAGAAAAATATATAGGCAGCAGACCGAGAGAAAATGATACACGAGGGAAGAAAGAAAATGAAAAAGAAGGATGCTCAACATCTGGGAGAAAAAAGAGAAGGAAAGCAGTCTCCAGAAAAAAAGATGTGATTGAACAGCTACCACGATTTCTGGAACCCTCAAGAATATGAACAATCTCATGTTCGTTACAGAAAGCCAGCAAAACCACTCTTCGCACAAACATAATGAGAGTTCCTTGAGAGTTCCTTGCCCAAACACTGTACGATACTTCGTTTCTTGCCGCCCGACAGTGCCTGATGAAATCTCTAAAAGCTGCTCTTTCATCTTTTCCGCTGAGGTAATTTACGTTTTTCTTCTTTAATGAAGATAAAGATAGAGGTTAGAGGTTAGAGGTTGTTTCTCGTTAACAAAGGCGCGGGGCTATTAGACGGAGTCCTAAATAAGGACCTGTTAATAACAAGCTACACGAAAACGCTAGAGGAGGAGGTAGCCATGGGTGCTGATAAATGACAAAAAATTTATTGCACACGCCCTCACCTTTGCCACCCACGAAGTGAACACACTAAACCACCAGCTTACTGTCTGGAATTTACAGAACCAGCTCTGAGAAACATGCTGTGCGTTGCCACGGAGGAGACAGTTTCAAAGCCTTCAATCTCCAACACCAGTGATCCGTAACCTTCTAAACCCAGTTTATGTTCACAGCCAAAATAACCGAACAAAAAACAAAATATAAAACAAAACAAAACAAAAACAACAACTCACAAATCAATCTTTTCAAGGCTGGAGCTCTTAAAATAGAAAACGTTAACTCTTACACTGAACTCCTACTGAACTTTTATATTTGTGTAGACAGATCAGAGATCTGCACTATGCTTTTATCAGGCTCGCGGAACAGCGTGTTTAAATGTCATGCCGTCCTTGTGCTAAAATATGGCTTAGCATTTGTAACCTCTAGACATTCTTTCACAGCTGATCCCCTTTCCCTACAGTGGTTACAAGCAAAGCAAGCATGCACTTTACGTCCAGTGGGTACAAATTATGGGGAACCTTCTTTGGATTCGATACAGTTTGATAGTCCTGAATAGGGGACTAAGCACAATTTTGTTAAATGTTACAACAGAGTGTGCCGGCAAAGACCATATAAAATCAATCACTTTAGCGTACACAGACCCTAGGTTGGGTTGCATGGGAGTTCTTCGCATTCTCTTCACACGCAAATCCGTGTTCTAATCCACCAAAGCATCGCCAGATTCACAAGGTCTAAAAATCACGAAATGAAAAATGAGACACGTGACGTGCCTGAAGGGGATTCCGCGCTTCACTTGTGCTGTGTGCAGTCCGAAGCTGACTTCGGGATGTGTCTGCAGCGCCCCCGGATTGGCTTGAGACTAGTAGCTCTTTCGTGTGGAGGTGCGGAAAGGGCAGAAACAAACGCTCATGCAACCCAGCTCTAAACTTAGACTAGGTACCGTCCGTGTTTTAAAAATTACAGACGAACATACCAAAGATGATTACTGTCTGTAATCTCACTGTGGTAAAAAGCTGGGTTGTCTTCCGTGACCTCAGCGTTGGGGGTGGTGAGGGGCGGAAAAAAATTCCTTCAATTATGGTTTCATTATCTGGCATCAAACCTGAATAAAAGCTCAGCCATTTTTAAAAGTAACTTATGGAACTCCCCTCATCAGAGAAATGTGCAGGGCTGAACATTTCGAAATTATAGGATCATACGCCGCGAAGCTTCATATTTTAAAACGACGGGCAGGTACAATCAAAATACTTGCGGGATTTATACTCAAATACATCAGAGCCATTTCTTTTTTGCTTTTATGTTTTTAGAAACCTAGAAAAGGTCATCGTTTATACACTGGACCATAATATTTTACCAAGTTTGAAAGCGAAGTCTTTCGCGATGGAGGAACTGGGCTATTTATGTCACTTTGGTGCTTTTTTCCCACTCACTGTGGACTAAATGCGTTTTAGTCATGCACAATTAAAAAAGGTAGGCAAATGTCTGTATCCATGCTATTGGAATTTAAGAGCAAACAGTAATGATCAATTTATTTTTAAAAACTGCAATCTACTGATTGCTGGAACAATCAGGTGACGTGCTTTAACAGTTTACGGACTGGGTGAAAGACACTGCCAATGCACTCCAGCTGTCGAAATCCCATTAACGGGAGATGCTCCCAAGTCTTTTCTTGTCGTTTATTTGTTTTCGATACTTCGTCTGTGTAGATCGCATGTGGGTCTGTTAGTCCAGCACGTGCGCATTCTCGGCAAAGTCAACAAGCTTCACGCTTCAATCTCTAACTGAAGTAGATCACTAGGTTCCAGCCGTCGCCTGACTAATGAACTGGTGGTGAAATTCCTTACGCAGAGTCTCTCTCATCAATTTAATCCGTGGGTCTACAGCAGCGTGCAGCCTTAACACGGTGTACTTCGCCTCCTGTATTACAAGTCAGCCCCTCCCGTGTACTCTTTTCCCCCCGAAGGACAAGTTAGAAAACTTCAAAACGGAAAACCGCCTTCGGAGGGCGATTCAATAAAAATCTTATCTCCGAGATGAAAGCCGATGTCCAGCGGAAGGACGGCGGAGGTGTGTTGACCGAACAGATACAACGATCGGTTTGTCTAACAAGGCCACAGGGCTTCTCGTCCTGTCAGGGTCGCCGGGTCGTTTTGCAAGCACGCGGTTCTGACGTGTAAACACAGGAAACTGTGGCACGGGGCGCGCTTCCGCTGCGCGGGTGGAATGAACCGAGCTCAGGTAGACGGGTGTTGACGTCACGTTCATGGCCGACGGGAGCCGCATACCTGCTGTAAGCAGGATAACAGGTAAATGAAGGGATGCCGAAAAGGCCGCCATGCCAAACGCCTAACAACAGCGCCTAAAATTAAAAAAAGCCTTTGTTTCTGGGGATATAAAAATTCATATGCGGGACAAATACGATGCGAATCAGTAAAAAAAAAAGAAAAAAAAAGTAGAAATGCCCTGGTGTCATTTGTCTCTGCGGATATAACAAATGATGTACGTCAGAGCACATAGCAAGGAGTGCTGAAAGGCAGAGCAGGTGTAGGATCACGCGGTACAAAAAAGATATAGGGAAAAAAGCCGCATCACTTTCGCTTAACGATCTTGAATTTCGTCTCGTCTAATTTTCCCGCTTGCGTTCTAATCTCGGGTTTGGTTGGATGTCGCAATGAGATTACACCGCAGCAAGATTTCAGTGACGCAGTGCGCTGTTAGCCGAAGATAACTTCCTGGTAATGAAGCCAAAACGACACATGAAGAGGCTGTGCCATATGCCAGCCGTAGAGACCAGTGACTTGGTGACGAATTGAAAAGGATGGCTATGTCGATAAATCCAAGAAAGGACAGGAAAACTTTTAATAATCGAGAAAAGCGGTGTTCATAAAAGAAAAGAAAACAAATTAACTGACATTTTCCGCAAGCATACATTTCTGACCTTTAAGATTGTCATAAAAGTGTCGGACTAGAAATAGGGCTAAAAAAAAGGTGTACAATAAACCAGCCAGCGATAAACACTGAGGAAAGCAGGATATGAAAACCACCTTTCACGTTCTAAAACCCACACATGCGCTCGCACAGGAGCAGACATTTAAGCAAACAATTCCAGACAGAAACGGATAGCGATCTGGAACCTGGACAAATCTTTTATAAAAATAATATAGGAGCGAAACATCTTTCAGTAAACATCTCTGACGTAATGTTTCTAAACCTTCCTTGCCATCGTCTCTTGTGCCCCCCCCTCCGCATCCCGCTGTGACAGTGGCTAGTTGACAACACAAAAGCTTGTATACTATTTCTCCTTTTCTGTGCTTTGATGTCCCCCTCACTTTTCCCCTTATTGTAGATATCAGACGCAAGGTAAAAGGTTGTATCTTTCCACCCTATGTTTCCAGCTGGCTGGTTATAGGAAATGTGCTTCAACCTCGGGGTCATTTCACGCTGTCGGGTGTGACAGGATAGGTTCCTAATATTAAACTGCACTGAAACATCCATCAAGCCGATAGCTGCAATAAGGTATGTTTTTGTGTAAAATTGCTGAAAGTTATAAACACTTTGCTACATGAATTTCTCTCTGTCCATGTCGCCTCGTTCTCTGGTGCGCAGTTCACGCACACACACCACTCACACTACACACGCAGGCACGCACTAAACGCGTTTCTAAACTATGCCAGAAGAGGAACCACACAGTGTAAGTTTAGTTTTGACCCCGGCATCTATCAGATTTGTGTTTACTTGCCTCTACAGCTGTATGTGTTCGTGCGTGTGTGCGTGAGTACGGTGCATGCACGCCTCGTCAAGCCCTGATTAAAGCTGTAATTCAGAAAAAATTTTGTTAGTCGCTTGCGATGAATTATTGCACGTCTGTCAGCGCTATTGCGGTAGAAAGAACGGCTTAGAATGTCTACTTTTCTGTTGTCGGGACGGACGGCATGCGGTATGTTCGCTTGACGTCACGTGATGCCTACATCACCTGTCGTCACTGATAAACGTCTGGTTTAAAAAAAAAAATCAGAACTAAAAGATAGTTTGCAGGAAGTCAACGACAGGGAAAGCTCTAAATTTAAAAAAAAAATAATTTTTTAAATTATTAAATTAAATACAGCAAACAAATATAAATTCCAAATAACGGACTACGTAGGTTCAAATATTTGAACTAAATATTACAGAAAATAAGAATGGGAAACTACAGAGACCTTAGCCCACCTCAACCCCCCCCCCCAACCGAAAAAAGCCCCTAGGGTACAAACGAAGAGTCGATTCACTCTCTACTTGGTATAGCCCTCAATGCACTTTCAAAGTATTTGATAATCTTTTCCTCAGTACTTCATGCTGCGTCTTGGGAGGAAACTGGAAAAAAGGTTGAATGGGGTCTTATAATCGTGATTTTTAAATATTTCCTTTGTTATAGTTAACGACTACAGGATTTCTTCCAAATGGTTCGTATACCCTTTGGAGCATTTTTGTGTGGGACAGTTCGCGTTTCACGATGGGAAGAGCAGTTTGATCTTAACGAGAAACTAACCCTCATTCCTTCTCTCCCCTGCTAGGGTTTGAGGCGTGGCCATCTGAGCCTGTTATTTTCTGAGACAGTCGTGGCGTAGATTACAAATCCCTGCAGGTTCCTACAACAGGGGTTCAGTGTGCCGGGGTTATCACACTTCCTGGTCTCTCGCTGGTTCAGATCTCGCCCTCGGCAAGCTGCAGCGTCTTTGCGGGGCTGGCTGCTTACAGCCGCATACCTTTTTATTGCTAACTTGGCGTAAAACACCAGGAAACAAAATTTATATTATCTTTTGTATGCAGTCATGAAGGGATGACAGAAAACAGTAATAAACAACAGCTGAATCAGGAGTTTATGGATTGAATATCTTTATGCGCGCTATCGAAATTAACGAGGACAATTGCTTTTTTAAGACCATTCTGTTTCAGCTGATAACTGTACAAAAGAAAATTACTAAAACTGATGATAAATTGCAAGGAAAATGATAATTACACTTTTGATTACGCTCAATCGGGCCACTGTTTAATCTGGGCAGCAGCCTGCTAGGGGGAAAAAAATTAAGATGATCTTCGTGGTAACAGTCCTCACTATCGTCTCTCCAAACGCTCCCACTGCTCTGTGTGCTTGCAAGCAGGCAGGGGTGTTGGACACATCAAGAACAGCGACCAGCAGAGGCGTTTTTCTGGGGGCGCAGTTTAATCAGTCTTCGATTGAGAGTGACCACTGGGCCAAGACACAGCGGTCTGTAGATCAAACGAGGCGATAATTAATCTAAAGTCCGAAACTCGGTCACATCTCCGAAGTGATTGATTGAATCCTTCCGATGGGTTCAGCCTCAAATTAGGGAGAGGGGATGAAGGGTTGGGGGGGGGGGACTGGAGAGGGAGGAAAAGAGGTGTTCGAAAGTTGGAGCACAAAGGGACACAGCTGGAATGGTGACACTGGCGCTAAAGAGGACCCTTGGTTTACGATAAGAAGCAATATGATACATTTAAAAAAGACCGATGTCTGCAATTCACCGCTTAAATAAACAGCGTCGACCGTCAGCTCCGAGAACCACAGCAAACATTAACGAGAAGCGAAAAAGAGGCGGAGGAGGGGAGCCAAAGAAAAGGAAAAGAGGACGAGAAGGAACAAAGATGAGAGCGGAATATATACGATAAAATCCTGTTTTGTTTTCCACCTCAGGGACTATCATTACAATCGAGAGCAACTTTATATCCCAGCTTTCCCGCTTAATGACACCAGAGAAGATGTGCGACCCTGGCACTGTACATATTTTTAAAAACCTTCTATCGAGCGTGACGAGGATAATTATTTCTGTCCGTCTATTTCCAGCGAGAGGCTTCTGCAAACATCTTCACAGGATAGAAACAGTGGTAAACACAGATTTGTATTTACTTCTGTGCTCCAGCCGTAAGCTGACTGGCTGAAAAATCCATACCCGCGTCTCATTATCTGCAGTTTACGATTACATTCAAACGATGTGCATCGACTGTCGATTCTCTTACTCCGGACACATTCACAGGAAGCGGCCCTATTTATAATCTGCAAGCAAGTGTGCTAAGTGTTGCCAAAAGAAGCAAGGAAATGTCAGTAGCTTGTTAAAAACGTTTTGCGAGTTAACAGTTACCACCCGTTTTACAGTGCTACAGACGGAATATTTCAATGAGAGAATGATTAACTTTGTCCTGTGTGCCCAGCTATACAGGACCGTTTGAAAAACAAAGAAATTCTCACAAGCCTCAGAATGGAACAAATGTCGCATATTCTATGTTAACAGGTCTCAAATATTTCTGTCGATTAAAACCATATTTCATCTACGAATTCATTCATTCATTCTTGTGTTGTGTAAGGTTTGTCTACTTCCTTCCTTCCTTCCTCTCTTTCTTCAGTAGATTGCTTTGTTCCTTCACTCATCATTTTTTTGTTTTTTTTCTCTCTGTTGCTCGTTCGATGTAGCATTTTGCGTGATTGGCATGAGATGCGTGTCCTAGTTACGTCTCCACTTGTGTCTAACTAGGCTTTGTATCCTTCCTTAACCGGCATGCAAATGTTCTTGGCGTTAACCATTCCAGAATATAGTGCTACGGGCTCTACCCTTTTCTTACAGTACATTCGGGTCTATGCATCTCACAACTTGCTCACTTAATAATAATTTCTTCTGATTACCGCTATAGGGTTTGAAGGAAGTTTAAATGACACGTGTACTTGAAAACGACATGCCAACAGATGACGTAGTAAGTATTTGTATAGACATGACTACAAGGAGCGGGGAAATGCAAACATGCGTGTAACGTAACAGTGAACTTAAAATAGGTATTTAAAACTATTTGAGAATAGGTTTGCTATTTAATGTATGAGGTCAAGTCAGCGACGAAATCTACATCATGACGGGGGAAGAAGGGAGGGTGAAGTGGTTGGCAAATGGAGAAGGGGGTAGCAAACCGGAATCCCCACACCCCCAGCCCTCAGAACCTGTGATAACCCCAGAAAAAGTTACGGGGACCGGACAACGGATTTGAATCCTTGACTCTTTGCGTCGCTAGCAAGGACGCTCTACTGCTGTGCTACGGGCGGCCAAGACAGGAGATTTTTGAGATGGATGGAGATGACGATGAAATCACGACTGATGGAGGAGATTTTTGAGATGGATGGAGATGACGATGAAATCACGACTGATGTGATTTACACGCTCGTCATTCTCGTCACTCACGCCGTCCATTCATTACGCACCCTTTCTTGTCCCTGACTTTACATAAAAATAAACATCATAGTCGCCAGCTGGGAAAGATCCTGCAGCAGCCCAGGGTCGAGTTGTTTGAGCGTTCCTTGCTGCCCTTCCAGTCGTAAGAACGTTCGTGAGTCCCACTCACCCTTCGTATTTTTTATGCGCATCTTTACGAAAGGAAAAGCGATACGAGTGCCCACACAAAGCTCAACCTTAAAAGCAAAACAGCAACGCGTATTGATTTCCTCGCCTATCAGTTATTTCTAACTTCCGCTGTTAGTTGATTTCCTATCCTATCTCAAATTTCCTAATTTTAGTTAATTCTGGACTGTTCAATTGATAAAATATATTTACCTTTTGGGTAGGATGGTACTGTGTGAGCATACGACATCCATCCTCAAGCAGTCAAACACAGGCCGACGCATGGAGGCAGTCTAGTCATGTCATCTGATAAGAGATTTTTTTCCTTTTTTCCTTCCATCACTCCTGTTATTCTTTCCTTCACTTTTCCCCCTCATTTCGTTCTATCGGAAAAGCGAAATCATATCAATTTTCTGCCACAGAACTCTGAAAACCACTCCACTGTCATGGAAGTCTTGAAAGTTTTTTTTGTGAAAACTCTGCCCCCTGCTGCGCAGGTGGAACGCGTGAACACACAAAGTACGAAGTGCTCACGGAAAACAACGGGCAAAATTTACGATCTCCACGTGGGATTCCCCCCTCCTTCCCAGTGGAATGAAATGCAAGACCCTTCGACAGTAATATATGAAGTAGGTTTGCCTAGATTTCGTAAACATTCCTCACGAAAGCTCGAAAACCGTCCACAGGCAGTGCAGCCTGTTTCTTTCTCCCTCGGATATTTATGTTTCGTGAGACCCCAAGCCCTACTTCCAGTATAAGACTGTAAAACTGAGCAACCCAGTAAAATTTATGTCCATTTCAAAAGTCTCAATTTACCACGGCAGAACTCTTTTGTTCAATACGCGTAAACATTCATTTTTAAAGACGAGAGGGATATAGTAAAGAAAGCAATTTATGACGCCATCTTTGAAACAGGAGTGCACGTACAGCTATGGAGTAGAAACCAAGAGAAACTTTTGAGTACTGGAACTGACCGAATGAGGCTTGTTAAAGAGCTTGACGCCAGACTGTGACCAACTTCTGACCTCACAACACATAATTTCCCCTGCAACCTACGTATGCAGGTTATGCGGAGTTTACACGGCTCGACTAAGCTGGGTGAAAAGCAGCGTTTAATAGCTAATCCAGCCAAGTGCGTTATGCGCTTAGCTAAGTCTTTTTCTTTTTCGTCGTTTTTGTGTCGTCCTGATGAAGGGGTAGTGCCCCGAAACATGTAGATTGTCTTCGTCTTTGTCCTGTTCTAGCTTAGTCCAGTTCCTTTGTTTTAAATTTAAGAGCTTATTCTCTTTTCGATGAAGCTTATCTCTAAAATCTTTTCCTTCCCGTCTTTTAAGTGCAACAAAATCTGGAATGAATATTCGATCCAATTAAATAATTTAATACATTTTATCTTGCAGACATATGGACTTGCTTTCATTCGACTTTGTCAACCCTTGTGAACCCTGCATTAGGTGAAACAAGGCGGACCTAATTGGCCAGCGAGAGGAGCAGTTATTATTTCTAGAAAACCAATGAGTTTTCTTTATCGTTCTGTTTTTTTTTCTCGACTGCGATGGACGTAAGGACAAAGCGAATGTTTCAGTTAAAAAGAAACGACCAGCTCTGTCACCCTCCCCGTTTATAGCCTATCTTTTCTTCTCCATCTTGCCACTCTCTGAAATCTGAAATCTAAAAGCTGGCGACGTCACGTGGGCGAAAAAGATTGATGTGTCTCGCCCAAGTAGTTCCTCTGTAAGTAACACGCGAGGTCCGTGAAAGAGACACTCAGACTTCTCTCCCCTGATAACTCATCCCCTTTCGACAGGGAATCTCGCGACACTCGATCAGAGTTTTAGTTTTTCGAGAAACCTTATAAAAGGTAAACGCCTGTACAGACCTGCGCGTTGACACAGAGTTTTACACCCCGACTAAGTCAAATGCAGAGAGTGGCAATGTCCATCCGTCATCACGTTGTGTATTAAACTTTGTTGTTGTTCGTTTGCTGATAATCTTATTTCATATTCTTTGCTAAAACTTTCTGTTTGAGCCTGTATTTTATCCGATGCTGTAACGGCAGTCAAGCTGAGCTCTCTAGGTGTGCGTGTTGTTCTTTGTACATAGGTGATGGGAGAATATTTTTGTATAATAATTGATACATAGGCTTAGCTTAGATTTACGTGTCAAGAAAGCTGGATTTTTTCCCCCAGTTTTCCGCCTAAGCACGGGTGCGCATGCGTGGTGTACTAGTACGCTGCGCATGCGTATGCTAATCACAACAACAGACAGTTAAAGGTCAAGTCATGACCTCTACACAGCGTCAAGGGGCCTGGATAGCTCTGTCGGTAGAGCTGCGGACTAGCAGGTGGAAGATTGCTGGGTCGAATCCTGATGTGGCCAAGGATTATTTCCTGGAGTTAAACATTGTGCAGACTCCATTCGCCCATTTCCCCGCACAATACACTGCCTGTTGCACTGGCCATCTGACTGGAACCCCATCCCCAATAGTACGAAATCACCGCGAGGTGGAAGCACTGTCCCTCTAAACAACCAGCCAACTATACAGCGTCACTTCTTATAGCTACAGTTAAGAGGGCAAAGCATATGGCGATCGACAGCTGGTAAGACATTTAGTTTCATCGTTATATCGCAGGTTCAAAGCCCATATTAGCTCACATTGTTTGCTCTCTTTTTTTGGGTGTGTGTGTGGGGGGGGGGGG
>SMGT01003791.1:89794-102452 GCA_004794575.1 Lanistes nyassanus
CCCTTCCCCCCCCCCCCCAACAAAATGTGAAAAACGAAAATGGGCGAAATCTCAAAATCTCAACAATAAAACAACAAATGACGAAAGTATTAAAAAGGTCAACGAAAGAGCGAGACTGGAAAGACATTATCGATAACAAACACATCGTATACCTCATCAATAAGGCTCGCGGAGCAGATGAAAGGACAGCGCAGGGGAGCAAGGTTGATATGTAAAACCTCGCGATGGGCTCTTGGGGTGAAAAGTCAGCAGGCCCTGGCGACGTTAACCGTCATCAAAGCTAACCTGCCAGGGCAGCCCCTGTCTAGCAGGACCCGTGGATTACGCCACGCAGACTTTTTATCAACCTCTGCGTCCCCTGGCCCATCGTTTCCTTTGATTGCAGCGATTGCTTCCAAAATTTGTCGCGCCACGTCGGGCTTGCGTAAGTAGCTCTGTGGTCAGCTCATTATCTGGCTGCCGCTAGGTGGAGCCATTGTGTCGGCAGCTTATTAAAGCCTTGGCTGCATTTACGGTAATGTTTTTGAGGATGTCACGCAATCCCAGACGAAGGCAAACAAAAAAATTCTATTAAAGGACAATAAACTTCAAGTCAATACAGGTTGAGTTAACCCGAGTTATGGGTTGCATAAGCTATCGTATCTACACTTCAGATCATAAAACTGGTCTTAAGGTCCCTCTGCCCAGTGTATTTTACGCGCACCTTGCGTATTAACAGGAAATGTGAATGCCAGTGCAACCCAGCCCTGGAACTTATAAAACCACTAACAGCAAAAGTAATCTTCTGTCCAGATTTTGACAGATACAAGTCTGAAACCACCTCTGGAATTCTTCTTACAAAGTAAGAGATCCAAAACAAGATTATTTTCTTCGCTCCAGCACTAGGAAATCTATGGACTCGACCTAAACCTAAAACAAAAACTGCCAACATCAGCGAAACAAACTTTACTGCTGTTTTGCTATTTCCGTGAGTGACGCTTGTTTTCCTGGTGGCTGGGAGGGTGTGTGGGGAGTGGGAGGGGGTAGCGCACTTGTGAGAATATCACTAATGACCGCAACAGCCTGCATGCTGACGATGTCAACATGGGAAGGCATTAAGAATTCAATGCTTCGTCAGCTGAAACCCATGTGTCACTCCTGGGATAGGAAAGTGCTTCCTGATTTTCTCACAAACACGCTGGCAACCAGATACGCAGGACGTGGGCCGGGCAAGAGGGAGGGAGCGAGAGAGAAAGAGAATAGAAAGAGAGGGAGAGGGCAAGAGAGAGAGGGGGGAGATGAGAAGGGAGAGAGAGGAAAAGGTGTAAGCGAAAAATATTAGGATGAAGACATGAAACGAGGAGAGAGACGAGGGAGAGAGACGAGGGAGAGAGACGAGGGAGAGAGACGAGGGAGAGAGACGAGGGAGAGAGACGAGAGAGGGCGTGGAAGTGTGGGGTGGGGAGGGTCGAGTGTGAGTAAAAGCTTTTTCTTGTAATTTCTACTTATATTCTTAATCACAGCACAATTTTTCACTTTCCGAAATATTCAATTGTCCGTTTCTACGAAGTAAACCGCATTTTGTGTAGATCGTCAGATGCTTTTCCGAAGAAGTTAGTGAACTCGACAAGGTTCTTCTCAACATCAATCTTCTATCAGGTCTCTTCCTTTCTCTTTCATTACTTTTTCTTTTTGTTATCCTTAAGGGTAGCGGTAGATGTCTGTCTCCCTTTCTCCGCCTGTAAAACTCGCCCCAGGTGGCGTAATTGTAGCTCTCGCTTATAGCTTTACGACGCTCCTGCCCACGCGACGACTTTGCGGACGAAATTCTCCAAGCTTCCAGATTTCCGCTGTAAAAAAAGACAAAATACAGCCACAAGCAAAGTCCGACATTCCGCCTCCTTTACCCACCCCGTTGTCCGACCAGTCATCTATCGGAAATAAATTTCACACAAGATAAAGCAAACGCCTCATCAGCAACACCGAGTCTGTGATTTAAAGGTCCGTTTCGTTCAAATTAAAAGCAACTCGATTTACAGTTGTCTATTCCTTTCAGCATGCAAGGGATCCGGATTATGTAACAGTGCACGTGCAGCTCGTTAAAACTTTCTTCCAGAGTTCACTTCTTTGGCGTCCTTCTTGTTTTCTATTTTCAGCTTTAAACGAAGTGCTTCCATCCCATAATCTTCTTAATCTTCCCCTTGCCCTTGAACAGAAATAACTGCTGAGATGAGGTACATACCCTTTGTGAATCTTTTTCCTTTGATGTAAAAGTTTATCCTTTTCATACAAATCCTGACTGACAACTACAGTTTCGGAGATGCGCTTAAAGACAGTGAGGGGGTGGAAAAGTTCGCTCGCACCGCACCTTGGATACCTCGAGTTTTCTAGAAGTAATCAGGGCAGGAAAAGGTGGATATTTCAAGAACAAGGAGGGTATTACGTACAAAAAAGGAAAGATTAAAAAGCCAATACCACAAACAAATAAAAAACTATTATTCAGCTATCTCACTTTGAAAGTTAGTCCACGAATTAAACTAATCAGGAAAGATTGCAAACATATAGTTTCACGTTCTTTATAAAGTTGTTTTTTTTTAAAAATCTGTACATGTAACGTTTTTTCACTTCGTCTGCTAACATCCTTTCTTCAAGTTCTCGACAAGACAGATAGTACTTTCAGGCTTCACTTCTCTCAGAGCTAGCAATATAGCTTCTCGTTCCTTCGGACGTCACTGGGGGCTTCCAGACAGACATTTGAAAGTGTGAAGATCAAGGATCTCTATTACTCTTCTTCAAACGGCATCTACTCGCTTGTTTGATTACCCCGAGTACTGTGACAGCTGCCATTTCGTGGTGAGTTTTTTGTCAGTTACCTCAAAACTTTTACTGGCTGGCGTGCGCATTTGTTAGACTTCCTGACCTGCCTGGTTCTTCTGAAACTTGGGTGTCATCAGAGGGGTCGAACAAGATGCGAGATAGACACAAGACCCGTTTATTATCTCAAAAGAAAAATTCACACGCCCCGGCTGCCAATTCCAACAGTGTAAGAAAAAAAAACCACTATCACTTTACCATCACACCATTTACACAAGCTTGGTGATCTACACACTAACAAGAAGTTCATCAAATTTAGTAAAACATATCGGTAAACACTATCGCAATTAGGGATTAAATACAATTTTCATATATCCACTTAATGCTGGTAATAAATATTAGATATTCCTATAGAAATCGTAAAAATCAATATTCGTTAAAAAAAATGTGTTAAATATGAACTTGCTAAGCCTAAAACATATGTTAAGAGAATTATTTAAGAGTATTATTATAAGAAGTTGTATTATATTGAGATAAAGCTCTTCCCTGTCCTGACAGTGATCAATATGGCGACTCTACAGCGGCACCTTCACGGTCAAATCGAGGCAACGGGGTTTCGAATTACCAGCCAATTGCAACAGCAGAATGGACTCACATGAATACCAAACAGAACCCGTAATGGCAGGCGCCATATTGACCCACACTGCGGCTGCCAGTTCAAAATTCAAGAAAGAAACTGGCACCACTGCATCAACGTCTATAAACAGCACATCACAGGCCTTTTTCACGTTGTAGTCAGTACATGCGAACTAGCGTCTCCTAGACCACAAATAGATACCCAGAGGCGACAAACCTGCTGACAGAAAGGCGCGTGTAGTCGCCCCAGTGATGAAGCGCCCCACAGGGTTAACTGAAAAGCGTTTGATGAAACAGTAACCGGACAGCTGGCAGCAAACACCTTAAAGTCGATTCCACTGTGAAAAGCAGGACTCCGAAGGTATAATAACACAGCAAAGATTTGTCAGCAACAGCAGCGCATGTTGTCAACATTGTCACATTTTTGTTGCTGTTAGACTAGTAATTTACCTATTTAATTGCCTGCCTGCCTGCCTGCCTGCCTGCCTGCCTGCCTGTCTGTGACGACGACAATGACTGCCGAAATGGACAATAAGCGAAATGCTCGGAAAGCCTCCCCGGAATGTTGAAAAATGCCGTGGACCATCACGAATAAGCCCTCACTACTCACCCCTCTACCCGAGCCCCGCAAAAAAATCCTTCGTCTTAAAATCCAAGCCTTTGGTATCTGAGTTTTCAGGATTTTACCCAAACCCTGGACCCAAATCAAAACCTCCCAGGTAACCGCCAGTAAACCACTTGAGACAAGCTGCCTAGCGTTTGTGATCATCGCTTCTCTCCCTTGTCTTCCTCCCCATCATCGCTGTTTGTCTTCCTGTCTGGTCGCAGGAGTCATCGTGGTGCAGATGGAGGTTCACAGTAGCAGATGGGACACGATGGGAGGGGGAGGGGTATGTGAGGAGAATGAAGAGTAGGTGTGGGAGGAGGGAGGCTCGTCAACAAGCAGCAAATCACCGGACCAGAGAGCGGGCTTCGAGAACTCTTTGCGTGCCTGGTGTCTGGCAGCCATATACCCTCGCCTGAGCTGCATTACTCTTTACCCTGTTTGCAGACGCCAGCCCTCGCAGCTCTTACCAAGGACGACCACTCGCGTAGTATGACGTGGCGCTACACGGAGGGCGCTGGTGGGGACGAGCACTCCTTGCCGAGATACACCTTCTGTTCGCGCCCTCTTCAGCATCGCTGGGCAAACGCACTGCGATCAGTTATAAGCCCACCCAGCACAGATCAATGCCTTCAGATTAACGACGCTGTATTTCTGCGGCATTTGATGTCCTATTTTCCGTCCTTTATCGTGAACAAGCAATAAAACTAACAAGAAGGTCAGATGGGTTTTGTTTTGTTTTCCTTTTTCTTTTCTTTCTCGGGATTTGCATGATTCCGAAGTAATCATAAAAAGCCGTTCTGTTGCCAATAAAACTGGCTTGCCTTTGCAATGGGAAAAAAACCTAAAACAAATATAACTATTTCTTTCCCTTTTTCTGAGTCCCATGTCAACTAGATGTTTTGACCTTTACAATTTCCCTGGCGTCAAACTCACGTGCGTTAACGAACACGCAAGTGGCGACTCGATCAGATTTATTTTGGAAATTACAGCAGCGAGATGACCACTTTGGCTGTCAATGCTTACACTCTTCGGCCCGGCGGGCACACAGGGGAGGCAATAACGTTTTACAGTGGTTGCCCGCCGAGCACCTCTTCCACGGTCCTCATTCGATCGTCCCCATGGAGGCTGGAGAGTTATCTTCCCTTAATGATTCTTCCGTGACCAGCAGCTGTCTGCCCTGGGCAATTTTGTCCATACCTTGTTTCGACACAAGGGGTCGCTACGCAGATCAGGCCTTATCATTCGCTCATTGCTGTTTCGCCATGAATTTTTGATGCAATGGCTGGTTAGTAGACAGTCAATCTAATAATTCTTCTTTAAAGGGAAATCAAAAGCCTTTGTTAATATGGCAGAAAGTCATGCTAGCACAGCCTTAGACGAGCTTTAATTACATTTGATATTATTAAAAATACCAAACAAATAAACTAAGCTAATGTCCAATTCTGCGTCTTTAAGTTTCGGCTATGTTTGTCTTTCTGTGACATCACCGACCCTCGTGAGAGACTTAGAATACCATGCAGCTCATTTCATCAGCCTATGCGTCCATATGTACTTTTTGTTTTTAGGTTAATAAATCACAAAACTGATCGCGTTTATTTATTTTGTTTTTACTTATTTCTTTTGTCCTTTTGTTGAAGCACTCAAATGTGTGCTGCCTAGCTTTCTAAAAGTCATGTTACGTTCCAATAAGGATGAGGGCGCATAAAATTGCCAAAATTGGGCCGTTCAGTGCTGATGCCATCAGTAATAAACGCAGATACAGAAGTGTTACTTTTTTAAAGGATCTTTTTGTTGGAATAATTTTAGATCTTCATGCGCGCTTCTACTCAAATTGCAGGAGTAACTGAAGAACTTCGCGTACTTAAATCTCACAGGGAGCCAGATTCGAGAGGAAGCTAAGATCCAGGTAAGCACATAGTGTATCGAGAAAAAAAGTTCACATCTGCAGGTAAGGATAACGGCTGCTCCCTCGTGCTTA
The DNA here is from genome assembly GCA_004794575.1 of Lanistes nyassanus. Taxonomy (NCBI): domain Eukaryota; kingdom Metazoa; phylum Mollusca; class Gastropoda; order Architaenioglossa; family Ampullariidae; genus Lanistes; species Lanistes nyassanus. The sequence goes on from SMGT01003791.1 coordinate 95,809, forward strand.
AGTTCACAGAAGTAGCCGTGGTGTGCCGCGCGCTGGGAGATGCCCAGTGACTCTAATGGACTCAGGATGCAGGTCTCGCGAGCTGCAGCCACGCGGGGTGTGAAAAACTGCCTTCCGCATTCCCTGCACCAACAAGGTTTGATTAAAATTTAACACCGGATTTCGAGGCCGACCCGGTGAATGAACTCTCCCGCTGGAAGAGGCTTGCTGTACGAGCCGTAATGTTTCTCAGTGCTCGTCAGGGGATGGAGGGAGAGCCATCTACAAGGGGCGGTGCATGGAGTTCATCTTTCCGTCTTCGAAATGCACAGCTGGAACAAAGACGCACAGCTGGAACAAAGACGCACAGCTGGAATCGTGTTTTGACGGAAGCATACAGCGTCTTTCTCAGCTTGCACCTGCAGTGTTGATGGCGGTCTTGGGGGCTATGGGACTGTTTGGACAATAACCTTTTTGTCCTCAAGCACGATAACAGGATGCGCAGTGGTCGTAAGGGAGTGGGGTGTTTAAGACCGTTTTTCTGTGGGCCAGCAACGTGAGGGGGGGGAGTGTCTTTGTTCCCCCTCCCCTTCGCTACTTTACCCTCCCTAATCCATGGGGTCAGGTACCCATTACCAGTTTGGTGAACTGGGGAAAGCGTGCTGCTATGCACGGGTTTCGAACCAGCCTGCAGCCGGGAGTTGGGGTTCGAAACCCGCACTCTAAACACTGGGCCATCCCCTACCTCAGGCACAACAGTTTTGGCCAAGAGTCTGAGTTTTCGATAGCACCGAGTTTTTTAAAAAAAACTGACACCACAATGAACTGTTTCTTTTGTTATCGCTGATTTCTAACGGAGATCTTTCATGGATAAGATTCTCAGCGAGTGACTTTTTGCGATAAAAGCATCAGGCCCGGTTATAATTCTTATCATTTGTAACACCGCACGACAGCTATTATTGATGTTAAGGTTTTTGTTGTTATTTTTGTTAGCGTTTTTTTCATTTTCCCTCTTCTTTTCTGCAAGCCTCTGTACACCAAGAGTGTTAAAAACCAGCATTAATTCACTGGAGTCGAAAATGTGTTCACACTGGCGCTTCCAGTCAGTGATTGGCTTCTTTTCAAAGGTTTAATAGACCCAAGCCTCATAATAATATTCTCTGGCTGTCAACATTGGACGGAACAATTTGTTTCGCCATCCCTTGAATTGAAGCCTTTCTCGGTCACTGCAGTGCTGCACGCTAACGCCGAGTCCGGACGTGCGGCACAGATCAGACAACTAAGTTAGAACGGCAGGTGGGGGCTCACAGACCCTAGTTGACTGGGTGTCCGGTTCTCGAAAATATCAGCGGTGAAGAAGCTGAACGTGGCAGTGGATTTTCTGTATGAATATGACTGTATGGCTTGTACCTGTGCTAGTGCGTAGAAAGAGAAAATCAAAACATGTAAGCAACTGCTGCTATTACTGCTAAAAATAACAATAATATTAACAACCCTACTACAATGTTTAGAACGATATTTCGCAAGACAAATGGTGATCATATGGGCGGGGGGGGGTGTATCTGTTTATCCCCTTTTTAACATCCCCCACCCCGAAAAATCTAGATAGTGTGTCTGATGTCAGTGGTGTTTTCAGATTGTGCAATTTCATTCGTGTTTTACGTTGACACTTTCTACAACGTACACAATCCTTTAAAAAAAACAAGACAGCATACCTGTAGTTTTATTGCAATCATGCCTTAATGAAGTCCCTAGTGGAATCAATCCTATTCTCAGTTTCGCTGACAGGTTTTTTTTTCTTATTTACTTTTTGCAGACGTAGGCGCAATAAGCTGAATACAAACCACAAGCCCCCCTCTCTATCTCGACCAGCCATCAGTCCTACCGACGCCCACATCTAGGATTGCGAATCATTCCATCGATAACTCTTGGTGACCTGGGCTTTGTGACCAAGAAATCATCTGTCGTATCGTTTCTCGTTCGTCTGCGCCAGTCCCCTTTTGTCCCCAGGATCTTGGGAGATCCAGGACATGCTTAGGGATTTGACCAAACCCAACAACAACAACACTTGCCCAGAATCACTTACTGAAAAAAACTCCATAAGCTGTGGATAACTAGCGCCACCGCACGGGCGGGAACAGTATGCACAGCAGAAGAGAACTAGGTCTCCCTCGAGCTAGCGTATTTTGATGGTATAGTGCAGGTAACTCCAGGCCCAGAAGGTAGCCCCACAAATAACCAGCGTAGGCCCACAAGCAGTCAGTATATCCCCATAAACAGCCACTTTAGTCCCCAAATCCGTCAGTATAGGCCCACAAACAGCCAGCGTAAGCACCAAAGCAGTAAGTGTAAGCCCACAAGCAGTCAGCATAGGCCCACGAGCACCCTAGACCTACAAGATGCCAGTATAGACCCACAACCCTAACCCACAAACAGTTTAAGCCGACAAGCACCCAGCGTAGGCCCAAAAGCGTCCGGTTTTTGCCCACAAACAGCGTAAGCCCACAAGCAGCCTGTGTAGACCACAAGGCACCAATGTAGGCGCACAAACAGCCAATGTAAGCCCACAAACAGCAGCCAGTGTAAGCCCACAAACAGCCAGTGTAAGCCCACAAGCTACCCGTGCATGCTACTTGGACTAGCTGCCACAGCCGCCCTCAAGCAATTACAGAAAGATCACGGACCTAACAGAGGAACACTAGAGGTTACAAGCGAAAACAGGAAATGAAAAACAACCACAGGCCGTACGTGGCTATGGTGTCTTTTTGTGTTTCCTTCTGGCCAGCAGGAGGAATTAAGTGCCTCACCCTGTCTCTGCAGACGACGTTTGTTTAGCCTGATACGCTAATCTTCCTGGGAGGTGGGGCAGTAATGTAAGGTCTGTGAGGAGGATATTGGACGGCTATTGGTATTCATCTAGCGATATCTACTACGTGATCTATGGCGCGAGAGAGGAAGATGGGTACGGTAGGTTGGGCGTGTCATTTCTTTCCTGTCCAGCGCTGTCTTCCTTGCTGCTCCCTGCTCCCAACTCCCTGCTCCCTGCTCCCTGCTCCCTGCTCCCAGGACCGAGTTCAGCGAAGTCGTGCTTCCAGCTGTGATTCCGACTACAGTGAGACCAGAGCTAAGCCGGCCCTCCGGACACTTGGACAGCAATGAAATTTCGAGAGCTTTGTACATTGAGAGTGGAAACATGCTACCTGACACAGCTTGGACTATCAATCGACAAAGGAAAGAGTTGAACGTGACACTGGCTATACGATTATTAGAAGGAGGAGGAGGGGTAGGAGAAAAAGAAGACGTAGAAAGAAGGAGGAGGAACAGGAAAAGGAGGAGAAGAGAAGAAAGACGAGCAAAAAGAGAAGGATAAAAAGAAGAAAAAAGAGGAGGTGAGAAAAGAGGAGGAGGAGGAGGAAGAGGGACGAGAAGGAGACGGAAGAGGAGGAAGAGGAGAGAGAAGAGGGGAGCAGCAACAGAAAAAGAAAAAACAAGGAAGAGGAGGGACAAGAGGAAGAGGAAGAGGAGGAAGAGGAAGAGGAGGAGGAGGAAGAGGAGGAAGAGGGGAGCAGCAACAGAAAACGAAAAAACAAGGAAGAGGAGGGACAAGAGGAAGAGGAAGAGGAAGAGGAGGAAGAGGAGGAAGAGGAAGAGGAGGAGGAAGAGGAGGAGGAGGAGGAGGAGGAAGAGGGTAGCAGCAACAGAAACAGAAAAAACGGAGGAAGAAGAAAAGAAGGAGGAAGAGGAAATGAGGAGGAATAGGAGGAGGAGAAAGAAGAGGAGGAGGAGCAACAGTAGGGAAGGAAACAAGCAGAGATAACGACATAAAAAGAGGAAGACCAGTGATGCAGTGTCTTTCAAATCGTCCGTGTAGTCCCGGAACTTGGCCCCAAGTAGCGAGGTCAAAGTTAGCTTTTCACACTCAAAGCAAATAGCGATGCAGTTATCGCCGCGGCCACATCGTGAGGACGGTCCGTCAATCACGCCAAATGTCTGGAACTGGGAGCGCGAGGTGGACCCGCGAGGTGAGTCCCTATAGTCTGTCTCACTCAGGCTGAGTGCTCCACAAACTTCAAGTCACCGCTGCTGACGTCAGCGCTTTCTTTCTCTCCTCCAGTACGAACTTCATCCGAGGTAGTCCAAACGTCCTCCTGCCGTCAACCCTCCGTCCACTGTAGTTAGTACCCCCATCGTCTGTCCCCTCTCCCCCTCCGCTCGCGCCCCCTGTTTCCCCTCTTCCCCTGGTCTTTCTCCTGCTTCATTTTACCAGGTTCATCCCCCAACTGTGCCATGACACATCGGCAGGCGTAGTTCTGCAACGCGCGCAACACCAGGACGTGATCTTGCTGCTAATTCTCCCCCACGTCCACAGGGGAGCATTGATTCCGACGACGCACGCCAGCAGAGTTGTCTTCCTTGCCTGCAATCGAACACGTCATTATAAACAGATGCCACCCCGAGATTTCTGTGACTGCCTGCTGCGTTACCTACATTTGCCGGGCCCTTTCGCAAGATGCCTTCCGCGGCCCGCGATCCACGTCTGAGGGACTACATTCGCATCTTCCCCCGATCCAGATTCGTGAACGGCAGTCGGTGGCTGGTCCGTCCTCGCCAAGGACCGCCTCGGATGTCGTCGTTCGGCGAATGTAAAAGGTTTTTCAACGTCTGTGACTTTGAGTTCCGTCTCTTGGTAAATAAAAAGTACTTTTAATCCTACGCTGAAGAAGAATAGGAAAAAGAAGAAACAAAGATGGATGGATGGATGGATGGATGGATGGATGGATGGATGGATGGATGGATGGATGAGGATGAGGATGAGGATGAGGATGATGAACTATTGCTCTTTTTCTGCAGCTGCTTGTTCCCATCACTGGCCTAGTCACTTCTTTACGTCATATCCTGTGACGTTGTCCAGTTTTACTCCCTAAGTTAGCGCGTTCGTTCTTTCGTCTTTATGTCTCATTCTTTCATTCTTTAATTAACACGGTCGCTCGTTTTGTGCAGTTTCTCGTTCTGTGTACTTACATTTCCTGGTTCTCCTAGTCCCTTTCCTGTATGTTTTCCATCCTGCCTACTGGCTGTGTGAAGCCATTTCTCGAGCAGTACGTGGGTTTTTTCCCCAGTTCATTTTTATAATTTGGACATCAAATAGCAGGAAGACGCCTACGTGTAAGTTGGTCTTTACATCTGCTGATCGTTACACTTAGTATCTTAAATACGATCCAGTGAGTCGACATGTCATACGGCATGTTGTTAGAATATTTACTAGTTCTCTTGTGGTCCTGAGAGTTATGTTAGTTTGAGTGATGATAGCAACTAGCAACAGGACTCTGGTTCTTCTGAAGTCTTGTCGTCGTGAGGACAGCAAGATGTAGGAGCCGACCAGCTCGTGAAAGACGATAGGAAACTGAGGGAACCCACAATCGCTGATCGCTTTTATACTCATGTCCCTGACCCCAGGACCTAAAGCCTCCGCTGCTCTGCTTATGCCACGACATGTTCCGTACAACAAGGCAGCTGTGCGCAGACGTCCTGCCGATCGATTCTGGACCCAGTCCGCGCGCCTGGGTGCATGGTGTCTGGCGGACACTCTCTGGCCAGCTCCAGCGATGACCAAGCAGATACCTCAACTGCGGAGGCAGGGGGATAACGCCGAGCTTCACGCGAGGGAATATTCGCCCTGATTGCAAATCCCACGACGGCTCACAGACTACAGCAATTGGTGGAACGTGCCCCGATTACGAGAGCCTAAGTGAGGGAAGGGAAAGCGAAAAGAGATTAAAGGAAGCTAGACAGAGAAGATGGACGGGAAAGAGATACTAATAGCTCAGGAATTTACATATACTATAGTGGAATTTACATATACTATAGTGGAATTTACATATACTATAGTGCAAGTGTCGTGGTTTGTCAGACCTATAGTTCCTGGTCGTCTGGTTTCAGTAAAATAATGAGAGAGAGAGAGAGAGGGGTGGGGGGTTGGAGGGCAAAGGACTGGGGATATCTGTGTGTGTGTGTGTGTGCTGAAGAGCTGAAGGTAGAACTGAGTGCACCTGCCTATACGTGCATGTGCCTGCGTGCGCCTAAGTTGGGAGAGAGGGGAGACACGGAAACATCAATCGGCACAGTGCCTTTAATCAGTTTACTTTAGTGCAGCAAGCGGGTAATGAGTGTCAGCAGCTGGAGCTACCAAAGCCCATTTTGTCTTTGTATACAGCCAAGGAAACTAGGTTCATCTGAAAATAGCTGCCCCCTAGACAGACTGCTGTCAACGCTGAAGACCAGTTAACAAGCGCTTCCTTGCGTAACTGTGTCACTGTGACCCAGTGCTTTGAGAAAAAAAAGCTATAAAAATGTTTGCTGTGTACGACGAACGAAGTCTTATTCTGTCTGCCCATCTGTCTGTGTGTCTATCTGTATGTCTTCTTGGTTAAAAAAATCAGTTGTTATGAGAAGACACTTTGACGCGAAGACAAAAGATTGGCTTCTTTTTCCTTAATTGTTATTCTAAAATCTCTTTCCATCTCGTCAGCTTTTCATTGCTTATTTCGTCATTCCCACTTTTCAACACCGTGTTCCTACATTCTGCGCCCAAAAGTACTGCAAGAGGTCAACTGTAATATGGGATTATACTTATTGTCCACAAGGTTACACTCACCCTACCCGTC
>SMGT01003791.1:111641-126469 GCA_004794575.1 Lanistes nyassanus
CTGCTGTCGCCTCTCTCTTCACCCCACCTTTTCTTTCCCATCCCCAGTGTTTATTTGTTAATGTTAAGTTAATACAAAGTTAAGTTCGCACTGTCACACGCTCTATAAAAGAGCACATACGATCCGTCTACGTGCGTCACACGTTAGTATAGGGACCTCTCAACTGCGGTTGTTCTGTGATGCAAAAAAGGACACTTCTAATATTTCTATTTGAAACTCACCCCTCAGGACCATACCCCTTCCGACGATATATTTCAAAGTATTTTCCTGAACTTTCGTCACTGTTAACTATATTTATGACCAGACTACGAGACAACTTACAGCAAAGCGCTGCTATTTAATGTCTTACAAGAAATACTACGTCATACCAAGTTACTCCAAAACTAGATGCGTCTTTCTCGTGAGTTTCTGGTCTGGAATAATGTAGATCCTGGAAAATTACGTTCAGGAGAAGATAAGAAAGCACACAGAAGAGACAGAAAGAGCAGACAGAAAGGTAGACACAATGGGGAAGTTATTATGCCCCGGTGATCAGACTTCAATTTTGATGTATTATGATAGTCGATTAACTTTCGTCTGTAAAGAAGAGTTTGCTTCAACAACAGGAAAACCTGTTCCACAAATTCGTCGACCTTAAGAAGGCTTAAGACAGAGTGTGGCAAGAACTGCGGTCGTTCAACATCGAAGGTCTAGTGAAAGTCGTTCAAGTAGTGCATGAAAAGTCCAGCAGACTCTAAACAACCAGGTAGGCGATCTTTTCCAACCACAGTAGCGGTCCGACAAGGTTGCTTTCTGTCACCAGTTCTCTTCAACCTCTTCCTTGAAAAGATCATGGTTATGATCCTTCACGAACATATGTACCAGCTCAGTACGAGGAAGAGCTTTTTTCCCAACCTGCGCTCTATTGACATCGGCCTTCTGGTTTCCTGCAGGAAAGAACTGCAGGGGAGGGGAGCTCTGAAAATGTAAAGTGATGGTCAACAGCACAAGGGACACATGCTTGGACATCACTATGGTAAAGACAAGGTGAAAGAAGTGGAATCTTTCAAATATCTTGGTCTACGCTAACCGGAGACGAAAATCGACTACAGAAGTTAAGCCATTGCAGCAGCAGCAGTTTCAAATTTCAGCAAACTATGGAGGAACAGCAACATCAGCTTCCCCCAACAAGATCAAGCTCTACAAAGACTTAGTAGTCGCCATCGTGTTGTGTGGCTGTGAAAGCTGGACATTAACAGCTAGGTTAGACAAGAAGATCGAAGCCTTTGAGACCAAATGCGTCCGCAAGCAGCTTAGAATCTCCTGGACGGAACACAAAACATGTCTATGTCCGCAACAAAGTAGACAGACTGGCTGGTCCCCAGGCGCTTCTCCTTGCCAACATCAAGAAAAGGAAGCTCGCGTGGTTCGGCCACACAACACGTCATAATACATTTGCTGAGACCATCTTTTCAGGCACGCTAGAAGACGGAAGGAGGAGATAAAGACAAAGAAAAAAAAAGAAAATAGATAACGCTTGGGATCCCAGCAGAAGACAAACCATGGCTGGCTTGCATGAAGGTTCTTATCTCCTATTCACACATAAAGGTGCACGTAAAACACACAGAGAAAATCAACCTAACCACCGCCCTTATGACTACAACAGTAGCTACGAACGGTCATGCAAGCCAGCCCTGGACGACAGAGATTGTCGGAAGCAGCATCACTCATTCTCTCCCTCCCACCAACGACCTCCTAGATCAGGGCAATGAGATGAGATATGTCTACTGTCTACATCCCCAGAGGGCCATCTTGATCCGCATGGTAAGGAAAGGTGTTTCTCAAATTGCCGTAATGAATTGTATACCTCGTTCTATTTGCACTCATCAAGTGCCGGGATTGCGAGAGATTACGCGCTCACGCAAACAGGAACATCGGTCCTTCGGCGAGACAAACGTGCGTGTGAACGCACATGCGCTTTCATGCAGTTAGGGGAAAGAATGCAAAGTAGATTGGATAGTCACATGTTGAGAGAATTCTTAGTCACGAATGAGCAGGAGCCGAGAAAGTTTATGTTTGTCAAGGCTTGTCTGATTGTAGAAGGACGGGAAATCAGCTGCCGTATTATTTTCACATGAATGTGTCCACGCAATGGTTGTGAGATGGTCCTCGTTTAAAAAAAAGTATGGATGGGAGGGGGAATGAAGAAATCGGCGAGACAAAATAATTAACGAGAGGGAAAAGAGGAATAAATTTAAAAAAAACAGAGGGGTAAACTGGCACGATAAACGCAAGACAGACGGACGGACCGACCGACCGACGATGGATTGTGAAGAAAGGGAAGGAAATGGAGAGACGGGAGGGGGGTGCTGAGAGATAGGGATGGTGGAGGAAGGATAAAACGGAAGAGGAGGAAGAAGCTGGCGGGACAGAAATGGATAATGAGTGAAAGTGAAAGACAGAAGGAGGAGAGAGTGGAGAGAAAGAAACCCACAAATCTTAAAGTTGGTTGGAGAGGGGCAGTGGGGTGAACAGGAATCACCATACAATTCTAAGAAATACAGCGCTCAAATATTCGTGACCCCAGCTGCTTGCATATCAACGTAAACGTATAAGTTCTGATTAATGGAGGGTTTGTAAATAAACGGGTGTCAGCCTAAGTAGCTTTTTCTGATGCGGAAAAGGACTGTATCTTTATCCTCGTCACCCTACCCTTGCTTAACTTAAAAACACAGAAATCTCTCTGATTACTATGGGCGTAAGGCATGGAAAAATCGAGTTTTACAGCGAATGTTACAACTAAATTCTGTGCGTGGCGTCACTCTCACCAGATCCATTACCTTGTGGATGACGCCAATCTAAGCCCAGGTGTTGGATCAGCGCTGTAAAGGCAGCACCTGATATTTCATCAGGACACAAGAGGATTATATGCCCGCAGCAGCTGGAGAAAGAAGCCAGCGTAAATCAGTCGGTAAAATGATACACAGTAGGCGGAATAAGCAGGAGTGTGGGGTATCTGGCAAAACTGCAGCAGTATTTATTTGTTTAAAAAAACAGGGGAGAGAATCAGGCTACAAATAATCGCACATCTGAGACCTTCCGCTATCCAAAGCACATTCCTTCGTTCCTGTATTCCTTCCTATTTCTTCTTTTCTTTCTGTCTTCCTTCCCTTCACTCCGTGTTAGACCCTATTAGTTCTACCTCATGAATTTTGTGATCAAAGGCTGCTATATCCTGTTGATCGTTACTATTTAATTTTATTGATTTGCGTGCTCGGGGCATACATAATTTGGAACAGTTCAATTGGAATAATTCCCTATGTTCTCCATTTGAGTTTAAATACGGTGTTTATTTCGAAATGCCCATTAGGCACATTCTTACGCTTTGCAAACACTTTGTTCTGTGGTATCGTAATGTTATTAAAGAAAATTAAATAAGATACCATCCATCATCAAATGAAAAAGGCGTATAAACAAGGGCTGGCGACTCAATTGGCTATGATTGTGGCCACGTGATCTATTTCACTTCTGCGTAGTACAGGCCACATCCGTGGAGACTTAAATACTTACACCTAGCCAATCCTTTCATGCTTTTCACTGCAAGTTGCCATTTCGTTTGAGAATTATTCTAGCGCACGCTTAAATGGCACCCGAAGCTATTTACTGGTGACATTTTACATCGGTACCGAGTTGTCAGTCACCAAACTAACTTTGCTGCTGATAGACCTACAGAAAGATAAATCTCAATGCGTACAACGAAAGGCATAGTCGGATTAACTACGACTTACGCCTACGTGTAAATGTTTACTATCAACGGTTTATTGCGCCTTAGTGTAATACGTCACGTGCCCACAATCACCAACTGCGATTGGCTGTAATTCCATCTAGGTGAAAATATATCCACCTAGGTGGAATTCCCTTTATGTGACCGTTTTGGCCAACCATACCCCCGAAGCCCAATTCGAATACGTAAACAGCTGCTGAAGCTAATGCACGTCACGTTGGGAAGTAGGGACGGAATAAGTGGGGGGGGGGGCGGGGTGGAGGGAGCGGGTGGTGTAGCCACAGACAAGAAAGCAATAACGAATCATCCGTCTTCGTGGGCCATATGCTTGAATGACAGATAGTTAAGCAAGCCTTTCTTCTGCCTCACGGTTCATTTACAGGCGTTTGTCCTCTTCACTATCTCGAGTTGAGGTTCCTTCGCCCGAGAAATATTTCGGGGAGAGAGAGGAGAGAGAGAGAAGAAGAGAGAGAGGAAATTACAGTGTTCGATCTAAGATTCCTCGCTTCCTGCAACTGTTGGCTGGGTTAGCATTCAGCTTTAGCCCCATGCAGCAACACGTTTGAGGGGGCAGATCAAAGAATTTCTGATCCAAGAATACAGCGGCGCTATCCCTGAGCTTTTTTGACAATAAAATGGCCAGGACACAATACAGCGCCCTAGACATGGGAATTACGCAGACGGTAAAAGGACATCAAAGACCAGCATGGTAGCTGTTACCAAGTTTTGCGACACTGAAGTCGCCAAAGCAGAAGGTTAGAACCAAAACAAAATGTCAGACATCCTGAAGGAACTCCTGTCATCAAAGGACCTACTGGACAGCTGCAAATGTTTGAAGACTAATTTCAATATTAACACAGCGCATACCTCCGTTTAGGGGTAGGCAAAGACATGCGTCAGGATGACCTTAAGATTTAAGATCAATACACTATCCGGATGTGTGCGTGTACGCACAGAAGAAATTATCCACACCGTCCGAATGCGTCTGAATGTGTGCATAGAGGAAATTAACTCTGATCAGTACACTGTCCAAATGTGTGCGTGTATAGACACAGGAAATAACTCTGAACAGTGCATTGTGTGTATGGACAGCGGAAATCACATGTAGCTAATGCCGATGTCAATTTGTACAAACATTTTCGGACAGTGGCAAAACATTTAAAACTTCTTGTGAAATATATCACACAGTATCAACAAAATGATAATAACAAATAAAAAAAGGTAAGGAACATGAAAGGAAGAAAAAAGAAAGGGGATATCAAATAAAAGGACAACAGGAAAGAATACTAAAGAAAGAAAAAGACAGAAAGGCAAAGAATAAGATGTAAAGAAAAAGGATTTGAAAGAATGCAGGAAGGAAAAGAAAGAATGAAAGAAAGAAGGAAAAATAATGAAAACGACAAAAGGGAACAATTAAGGAAGGATAGATGGAAGAGTTAAAAAAGAAAAGGAAAAGATCAAGGAACGAAGGACAGAAAGACAGACGGATGAGCAGACAGACAGACAGAAAGACAGACAGACAAGGAGAAACACACTCTACTAATCCCAAGACAGGGTACCACCAAACGTCCCAGACGCCTTTATATTTAGAGCAAAGAGGCAGACTCTCAAAGACCGCAATATTTATTCCCTGTCAGAGACTAGCAATGCTTGCTCTGGGGAAAAGGAACTGCCTGATAAATGTCTGGTGGCACTGTGTCGGCGCGAAAAAAAATTAGCTGGGGACCACAAAAAAAAACGGAAATCATTTCGCGACAGGCCAGAAAGCTCATTTCTGTTGCTGGTACGCCTGGAGTTTGATTCTACCCCTTTAAAGCGTACAACTTGCTTGTCAGTTAAATTCTTACACAACTGAATGGATTTTGCGTTTCCATGGCGTCATTGTTTCTCTTTGCTCCCACCCACCCTAACACCCTAGCTTTACCCTTCGTACCATTTCATGATGTTAAACCTTGCTAAAGACTTTTTTTCTACTAAAGTGCGTGCGGAGTTCAAGGGACACAGCAGGAAGCACTTAACCAGATTACGAAAACGTTTCGCTTCTGCACGAAGCGTGCTTTTACAACGCTACAATTACAGTCTATCGGGGTCAAATCATTGACCAAATCTTTTGTCCCCTATACAAATGATTCAGTAGGATAAACTAGCACGAAATTTACGTTCCCAGTGAATGCTATATCTTCAGAATAGAAAATTTAGTCTGACACAAAAAGTATTGTGTCCCTTTAAACAAAAATGTTTTCATAAATTCTCACTAAAATAAATTCAGCATAATTTAGCCACGTCGTGATCTCGATTAACAGAAACTGCGAACGATATCATTTTACGAAACACGATGTAAAACACAGGTAAAATTACCAGAAGATCTCAGGGTTCCTTTACATCTTTGTCTGCTTTCTTCGCATGCGCCAGTCAGTTCGAACCTTTGGCGCTAGATCGATTGTGGGCGAAATGTTAACGCGGCACTTTCGCCAGATCGTCACGTGATCACTACATTTCCTTCTGCAATCAGCCAGAATGCCAGAATGCGAGCCAGAATGCGAGTCTTCGGGTCGACTCTCCGCGCGAGACAGATAAACAAGGCCAGTGCCTTCACCTACTGCTCCACGTGGACTCGTTTCGATTGAATTCTTTTGGAGGGTCCTCGCATCTTTTTCTTACTCTATGTTCGTGTGCTCAAGACAGGACTAGTCCACGCCGCACAGCGGTGAGGCGTGTTTACCGACCCACTCGGGTATCAGATACTGTAAACATGGATGGTCTTAAGTCTTTGTAAGAAACTAAATCACAGAATAAAAAATAGTAATTCTTTTCCGTTCACGAGATAGCGGCCTTCGAACATTCACATAGCTCTCTCTCTCCTTCTCTGTCTCCTTCTCTCTCTCCCTCTCTGTCTCCTTCTCTCTCTCCCTCCCTCTCTCTCTCCCTCTCCCTCTCTCTCTCAAGGAGATCACAGAGCATAAACTAAAACAAGATATCCGTCAGTCAGTATGACATGTTCTGACCACTTTTTTTGCGGTCACAGAAGAATCGCGATGTTTGAAAAGTGGTAGCGTTTCAAATTTTGGGCATTCATAGATTGTAATTTAAATCCAGTCTTTCGATAAATCGATTCCATTCAAGGGTTGTATTTATGTATAGGTGTGACACCTGGCTTGGGTTGCATGAACGTTCGCATCTGCACTTCCGATCATAACAGCGGAAAGGCTTGTTCGCCCGGTGTATTTTATGCGCATCTTTACGCCCATTTGAACCTGGAACCAACCCGGACTACGCTGCAGAACGGCGAGTACTCTTCTAGACAATGGGGGTAGGCGTCACTGATAAACCCGCTTTATTTGTTTCGCTGCAGTGAGCAATCTCTGCATGGGCAGCGAAAGTAAGTACAAGTAAAAAGTAGGGAAATGCTCGCTAACGACAGATGCGGATTATCCGGCCGTAAAACATGAGTGCCGAGGGAAAAGCTCTCAGCCAGCAGTTGAAAAGTCTCAGCATCGCCATCGCCAATAGGAAAGCGCCCTCGGAAAAGAACACAGGACGACGGATGCCAGAGTCAGACAGGGCTGATGTGAGTGATGGGTTTGGGGGTACATTAAAAACGTGTGTCTCCAGGGAAGGGGAAAGAATAAATCAAGCAGACTGCATCAAAAAGCGCAAAAGAGAGCACGGAGGAGACGACAGACGGGAGGAGGAGGAGGAGAGAGCAGAGGGGAGGGAGGAGATTGAGACGGGAGGGGGGAAGAGGAAGGAGGAAGAGGGAGGCGAAAAGTTATGGCGGATAAGATTGAGTACATTAATTTTTCTCATAAAACTGCTGTTCCTCGGTCCGAAGTGAACAGATGACAACTTGTGGCAAACAGACCGACAGACACAGATAAGACGGACGGACAGACGGACGGACGGACGGACGGACGGACGGACGGACGGACGGACGGAAGGACGGACGGGACGGAAAGAAAGAAAGAAAGAAAGAAAGAAAGAAAGGAAGAAAGAAAGAAAAAAGGGCTTGCCAAAACACATGTAAATCTCACAAAGTGTTCTCCGCGCACACTAAAAGCCTCAAAAGTGTTTTCATTCTGACATCGCAAGAAACCTTCCGACCACGTTCAGCGATGCAGTTGAAAATTACAGTTCACCATTTCTATACCACCACCACCCCCCGCCCCTTGTTTTTTTCTCTCGCTCATCAGCCACTCCCCCATCTTTCATTCTAACCTTTTTCAGACAACCACCTTCACTCCATGGCGGCCTCATTGACATTTACCGCATCCCACGCTCGAATTTTTAATGGAAAAGTTAAAAAAAAGGAAATCGACACAAAAGTTACAACTTGGCACGGGAGTTGTGTCTGGAGAGAACAGAACAACATTTGGCGCCCTTTTCATCAGAGTGACTTGCTGTACATGTCGACATACACCTGTCCACCTGCTGCGCTCGGCCAAAGCAAATGGCTAGCCTGGATGTGGAAATGCGTCAGAGGCGAACAACAAGATTTCTTCGAGTACAGACATTGCGCAAAAATCTAAGTAAACGCAGATTTCCGATGTGAGTTCTGGTCAAACTGCTGGCTGTTCTCCCAGTCCAGTCACGTGCGGCCAGAAGCGCTCTTAGGCATGTAACAGGGCCACAAAATAACCCGCAAGCTATTTACTACATGCACCAACAAACCAATATTTTGTACAGTTGATCATTTAAAAAAATTATAGTCCGGAATCGTTTGATCACATGTATAGGATAACGTGTCGGTTCGCACTGTTGCGAGTTTCAGGCGTCTAGTTGCCCTAACCAATCAGGGGGTAGAACAAACTGTTACGGGCGACCCGATTGGCTCGCCAAAACAGCTGGAGAACGCGGTGTAGGGGGNNNGTTTCCCCCTTCTTGACACATTTTTATGTTGTGATAACTCGAGTCGAACGAGCAGAGTAGTAAAACACATAAAGCGCCAACCCCTAGACACGACAGAGAAAAACCGCGACACGCACCTTACATTTATTTATGTCCTACATTGAGGACATAAGAAATAAGAAATGGAAGGTTGAAAAGTTTTTTTTAATGAGAAAAACACAGCGTGAGAAGCTGAGGGACATTCTCTCCAGGGTCTCCACAGTAGTCTAGTAGAGTGCTAAAAATGCCTATAAAATCGCCCATCCACCAACCCCCAGGTCACAGACCGGAAGAATTTGCACGCTTTTCCGTTCTTGTGCCAGCTGAAAGAGCACCACACCAGCGTCTACGCCAACTCGTAGCAACGGACGAGAATAAAGATTTATGCAAAACCGAATACAGAAAACGCCTGGATCAGACTCGTTCCTCAGCTCCAAGATTTTCACCTGATCTATTTAACCAGACCAAAAAGGACTCGATATTCTTTCTTCATTAAAACTAACGTAAGTGTCAAGCCACACAGCACGGATTTTTCTTAAGCTTTAACTCTGATACGAAGCTGATACGAAGTTTAAAGTTGTTCCCGTGACCTGTTTATAGGTCGTAGGAGAGTGGGGAGGGGGTGTATGAGACCCCTTACATTTCTGTACGACTGGATCATGAGGGCGGTGTCCATCTCTCCCTCCCTGCCTCAGGTTCCAGTTTGCAGATGGAGAAAATGGGGGAAACGTACTGGCTTCGAACCAGAAACTTCCGCTTTGGACCCCAACGCTTTAACCACTCAGTCATCCATTTCACCAGATTTAATAAAAGTTTACACAATTCGGCCTTCATTTGATGGATGGCGGTCATGATTAGAGTAGCCAGCGGTCGATCGATTCTACAAAAATGTGTGGATTCCTGGAGCAGATGTCATGACATATTTTTCGTAAGAAAATAAGGCGGATAATAGTTATACAACCTGCACGTGAGTTTCAAACAGTTTCTTGTTAAACTGTTCTTATTTTCTTTCGTCGCGCGCGCGCGCACACACACACACACACAGAAGCGCGCGCTCCCAAGTCCGATGATAAGAAGGCACAAATATGAATTAATGAATAAGAAAAATGTAATTTAAAACTGGCTTCTGCATGTCAGAATCTCTCTACAGAAAGAGCAATTCATCCTCCAGTCCCTTTGAACAGATTACGCATTTCCTTGTGTTTCGGAGGAGAACGTGACGTGATGTTTGCAAGAACCGGGGCGAGGAAACAAAAAAGATATTAAGCCAATCTTCCCCAATCGCTCCCCTCATTACTCTGCTTCTTTGAATGGTTTCCTTCCTTCTTGTTTGACTGCCTTGTTTATGGCGATCTCATCCGCGGAGCAGGCCATTCACTGGCCTCGTCCTTCGTTAGCCTGCAACTTCCGGCCAAGACAGCAATCTATCCGTTTAGCTCGTAAACTGAACTTCAGCCCCGTGGTCGCTCAACACCGACGGACCTTGTAACCCCGTCAGGGTCGTAACAGGACGTTTGCCCGGCGTAGGCTAACAAAACTTGAGTTCTTTGCAAACTTAATGGCTGTGTGGCTATCGCAAGGAAGATATATCTTCTCAGGGTTCCTGAACGTCCTGGGCTGGGATGCGTCAGAATTCGTATCTGCACTTTCGGTCTTTAGAACGATCTTAAGGCCCGTTTGCTCATACCTTTGTGAATAGACAGGCGACAAGGACACCCATCCAAACCAGCCCTTGTCTCAGATACCCATCACCCTCGGATTCCCTGTTTTGAAGTGTCTTCGAGCTAAAATTGTGTGCTAAATTAGCCTAACAGTTTGAGACTGATACATCTTTAAACATAAGACAACATGGAAACACACACACACGCGCGCGCGCGCAAACAAACACACACACTATGTTAACGTTAACAACATCCACACGATATATTTAGGGATGGAAATGACCTCGCTGTTAGAGATCCAGAAGTCTTTTACACCTGTAGCCCAACTAGTGCTATCGCTTAGCGGTGAATCGATTCGTACAGACAGCAATAACAGTAAGTAATCAAGAAGACTTTTTTTTACGAAAAAGCCATGTAAGCACGCACGTGTACACCCTTTGAATTTTTTGTGGAAGCAAGGGAACTTGAAGTTTCCCACACACCTAGCGGTTAACAGCAACAAAGTAACGGCCAGCTGTTAAGTCCCCACTTTAAGATCCTCTAACGTATTACCACGTCAAACGTACACAGCCAAGGTGCGAACGTAAAACACCAAAACAGTCGAGGGCCCTTGGTATCGTCCAGCCAAAAAGTTCGAGAGGACAACAATGTCGTGCTCGAAAGCAGTCTAGAGGCCGTTGCAAGAAGGTGTGTAAGAGGTGGAGACAACGTTTGGGGGGGGGGTGACTGTCAGGAACGCATAGTACCGCTATGGTCTTAAGGGGGGATGGGATGTCAGGAGCGCACAGTACCGCCATTGTTTCAGGGGCGCACAGTACCGCCATTGTTAAAGAAGTACTGAGAGAGAGAATTAAAGTATCTTGTTCGACCCGCAGGTCAGCGACCAATCAAACTGTCAAGAGTGACGAGTCTCAATCGCGCCTTTGTTCACTTCAGCTCTAAGAACAATAGGTGCACACACACATCGCTGAATCAGTAGAAACGGTTACCTTCTAGAAGGTTCTCGAAAAGACAAATATTATGGGATGTAGTCATCACGTGATCGAATAGTATAATAGGGTTGGCGGCACCCCAAGCGTTGCTTTTTCCACTTTTACACACCCTGTGGTAACATCGAAAAACGTTGACGTTGGGAAGCCCGTGGTCGGCTATCAAAGGTGACTGAGCCTTATAGCAATAAACTCGAGATTAAGTGATAGGTTTCTAGTCCGAGAACTAGAACCCAGCGTAACAGAATTGGAGTTCTGTTGATTAATGTATTTCCCCGAGAGGATATACATTCTGGTTAACTATTGCAGAGTCGAGCTCTGGTAGTTACGAGTTGAAGATTTGAGTTTGCGTCCGCTAGAGCGTCTAGGGCTTACGGACAGTAGTGCTAGAGAAAGCACATATATAGACCACGTAGGAATCCGCGGATTTGCCGAGTTTGTCCCTGATTCCGAAAGCCAAACGACAAGGAGCCCAAACTGTGAAAAGATTGATACACTTGTCTGAATGTATATGAAACGTCAACGGACGACTGCAAGAAAGAGAGGTTGAATAACTAGATTAAACTCAACGTGAAAACACTGGCTGCCGTAAGAAGAACTGTAATTAAACTTCGACAACCACTACTGGACCCTTTGTCTACAACATTACTCATCCTCAAGTTCACCCTCGTCTTCAGTATCATCGCCGTCTATATATCATCGCCAGTTTCAACAACATCGCCCGTCTTCAATTCACCGCCGTCGTCGCTATCATCTCTTCTCTTCCGGATCATCGCCCGTCTCTCCATATCGTCGTGAACGTCGTTAACTGATCTACTAGAACTTGTATGACGCTTTCAAAGCGTGAACTGTGAGAGAACCGTGAACACTAGAGTTGCTGCATTTTGTTAGTGTGGAACTGTAAGGAACAGAACTCATTTATCGACCAAGTACCTTCTTTGGAGTGCATAACTGTGTATCTAGTTAGTGTGTGAGGAGTCATTATATCGACGTAAGTCTTTTTGAATTCTTTTATAATAATTTTGTATTGTTGTAAGTAAAAGGTGGAAATAGATCCACGCTTGTGTTTCCTTCGAGTGATTGAGGCGTCTAATAAATTTCGAACACGAACACGCATTCAGGCATACCACACACGATAAATAAACCAAGTTAAAGAGAAAGAAAAGTTTGATAACCGGGTTTCTGGAAATTTGAGTGACCTGACAGTGACGGTGGGTGGATGGTTCTGTCATCACACGTCTCGTGCCACGTGCAGAGTCGGCGGAGATGACGCGTCAAGGAAACACCTTGAAAGTCGACATTAAAACAGCATCAGCACCAGATTCTTGTCTTTCTAGAACGCGTGTCTCTTAAAAACCTGCTGGAAGTATTTTTTTAAAAAAAGCGTGGCACGTCTTACACTCAGAACTGCTAGAAAACAGTAACAGCCTTTCCAAACCTATTTTTGAATGCTGTGCGTATTTTTGTTGGAACACCCGGGCGGTTGGCTTGACAACTAACTGAAGAACACTCGTTTCGTTCAGAAATATCCCTGCCTAAGCACTTTTCACAAAGAGAGAGAGAGAGCAGGGAGTGATCGAAGTAAAGGAGAACATGAACGAACAAAAGCGCGTGATCGCCATTCAAAAGTTCAGAAGTGTCCTAAATCGAGTTCAGGAAGTTTTGAAGAATACCAGATTCTGTTAACCCCACCCCCATCCCCACCGGAGGTGACGGGAGCGACGTGGGACAGGCGGCTGCCAGGCAGAAATGATGGCATCTGAGGGTCCTGGAGTGCGGACCACTTTCGTCTCACTAACGTCAAGGGAAAGGGAGTTAACTCTAACAAGGACATGTGACACAATCTGTTCAGACACTTTGCATGAAACATGTTATTCCCTGGTCAATACTGATTTTTTTCGCCAAGCTGGAGAGCTCGTGATTTTCAACCAGAGATGAAAGCAAGCAAGAGGAATAAAATTTCATAACAACATGATTGAACGACCAGAAAAAAACAAGTCTCGTACTAAAGCAGCATAGAATGGCGTGAAGCACTCTTTAGGAAAGAAGGGAGAAGAAACAAACCAAACGACAAACCCAGTTTCAGTGTACAGATAGTGAGATGTGGGTAAAGGTCAGTACTCTAGTCTTTTGCTCATACGACTGAGCAGTGATTACGTTACAAACTGTTCTTTGTTACGAAAAAATCTAAAGGTTGTTTTCTGTGGGCGGGATATTTCCTGTCCTCCCCCAAGCACAGAAAATGCTGCTGCAACTATAAAGGGGCTAAAAAATTTGAGGGAGACTAAGTCCGATCAAGCTGATTATTTGCGTGTCATATTGAAAATATAAATAAAGTTATTCTGCTCCGTTGCTGCATAAATCATAAGCAGATGAGCCAATATGAAGATCACAAAATGTCATAATTACGCTGCATAAATATGGTTGATTTCATTTCTCTAGTAAGGATTTAGGAGTATTACGAATCAGGTCAAGTCAGTTCCCTGTTTTTGAACGGCAAATGGGCAAGCGACGAATATGAAAAGTTGAAACTCGTTCGTTTCTCGGCGTTATGCGGATGACTGAAGACATTTCCGCATCGAAGCTTGTAATGATTCCGAGAGATAAAAGGAACTGAGTCTCGATTCCAGATAAGACAGGATCCACGGAACGCTGGCATTAACAGCAAATCAAAACGGAGCTCTCTCCCACATCCACCACATAATGCATGCACTCGGTAACACCCATCTGCGTCTATAGCGTTCAATGCCGAAGGGGAAGTCACTCTTCCGTCAAATTTTGCATCCCATGCTGGACACACCAGAACTCTGCATGCGCCAAGGCTTAACCAGTGAAGGGAAGGAGACAAAGTGATATTAGCATTATGTTTCTCCATAGCGAAACCCGAAACGTAAGCATTTAGGCACGAACTCTGACTATGTTTTGAACATAACTGGAAAATAATTGGAGCCTGAGAAAATGGGTGTTCCTGTCTTCTGACCTGCTGATGGGAAGTTAAGGTGCTACAATGATTGATACACAGCAGATGATGGGAAGTTAAGGTGCTACAATGGTTGATACACAGCGGAAAGAATTCTTTAGCTGTGCTCCCGAAAGGTTTCTGCCTCATGACAACCTGAGTTTCCTGAATGCCGTTTCATCGCAACCACAGCCGCAGTGAGCGGGACATGTTGTCCTGGGCTGTGTTGTAGAGGAGTTCTTATCTCATGTCCGTACTTAAAGATGCACGTGGCGAGTAGTCTCGACTGTTCTGACCAAAAGTGCACATACCGAAGTTTATGCAACGCAGGCCTTGTCTGCAATGACCGACAGTAGACTAAAAGCCCTGAGCCATATGGTCAGACCGCCAACAACGTCATAGACGTTAAGTGTACAAATACCGAGAGAATCACAAACAGAACTCGGTAATGTCTATCTTAACGCCTCCCCTACCGAAAAGTGTCAAGGTGCTCTAAATTGAATCTGACGGAATAATCGCAGTTCGAGTACACTAGGAGGCGAATCGGTAGCAAAGATCTGGGTAAATGATTG
>SMGT01003791.1:126676-147475 GCA_004794575.1 Lanistes nyassanus
TCGAGTACACTGGGAGGCGAATCGGTAGCAAAGATCTGGGTAAATGATTGCGCGATCGCTTAAACTCATCTCTGTCCCCACCTGCAGCACCCCCACCCCCCCCTACCCCCCACACACAAACCTATTGGGACGTGGGACCGGACAAATCATCAAAGCATACAGCAGCCGAGCGATCACTGCGCGGTCTCAAGGCTGACGGTAACCTGTTGGCAAACAGCATTGGCCACGTTTCGCCAGGCCGTCTTGACAAGAGGACCCTCTGCGCAGCGGAACCGGACCGATTTTCGAAGTCCTTGGAGAGGCTGGGATATCACGGACAGATTTCTTAACGACCCGATAAAGCGCAGGAGTCTGCAACGCTTATTTCCTCCCTGGGAATCCCGCTGGGTGCAGCACTATACACCAGCCCCATCAACGACTGCATGCACAGCAGAAACAACGTCAGGGCATTTGGAAAATGGAAGCTGAAGTGATCTTTTCACTCTTTGTTGCTCTTTTTTTCTGACAGAACAAAGTTTTTTGTTTTGCTTAAATATATGTCCTGCATTAAATTTGTGAATTTTTAACAAAATGTGTTCTATCGGCCATGAGAGAACCTATTCATTCATTAATGATTTTGGCTGCTGTGTAATTGCTGTTGATGTCCTATGTCGATTTATTACTGCTTGTGATAACTCTACATGAAATATGTTAATGTCCACATTTTTCTGGTTATCTGCCTGTTTGTGTTGCGCGTTCTGTCCTGGAAAGCTGGCTTTATGTTTGTCATATAACTTGCCTCGCTGCCTATTGTTATTACCATTTTATATGCTCCAACCTGCAGTCACGCGTTTTTTATCTATGGCCACATTAAAACTGACCACATGGATTCAGTCTTGCTCTATGAAGAAAGTATTCATGGTTCTGTTTCTAATTTTAGCACTTGTCTCGAAAGGTTTCATTGATCATGGAAAGGTACAGCATTTTAATTATAACTGAAAATCGACCATGCTCGAAGAATATTAGATAGTGCAATTAAATGGATTTATGCTAATCTTCATATGGCACCGAGTGCTTTTAATGACTGTCTGAAGCATACAGGCATGTGCATGAAGAAAAAGATTTTTGAAGAATACGAAATGAAACAAGACTGATGTAATGCATATTATTTTGTAATTTCTGCACAAGAAGAGGGAGAAGATCATTGAGAAAGCTTCGTTGTACTTTACATGAAGATGATTGACATAGAAGAGAAAATAGGACTGTGCCCATTTTAAAGAAAAAAAATCCCACTACAGTGTTATGGTAATTGATAAATTAATGGCGAGCATAAGAGATCAGCGGGATTTTAAATATTTACGCCCAGAAAAAATGCACACGAACCCAGGTTTCTTGGATGAATGGCTTCAACACCTCAAAAATTTGCTAGAAACGGATAACATACCCACTCTGTAGAGACGTACTGATCGCGCTCTGTCACGTTCTTATTTGGCTTTGTTTGAAATTCATGAAGCAAGAAACGCAGTTAAATATTGCAGGAGTAGTGGCAGAATAGCGGAAAGATTGCACTGCTCCAACTTCACTCACGACTGTGTCTTTGCTTTAACTAAACATCCTCCTAATAACAGAAACCGCGTTTTCAATGCAACTCGGACAGGTCTTAAACAGATGAGGAAAAAAACACAGTTTTCGATCTTTACTTTTTCTGTTCATTGATGTGACAAACACGTTTGCAAAAAAGCTGACGCATTGTAAGGGCAGATCACTCGCAGCGTGTTCCTGGAGTTTTCCAGACCGATGCGTGACGCTCGGCTGTAAATGCACGTATCCGCCATTTCATTTCCGGCAGACATTCTTCATGCTCTAAAAGCGGCTGGCGACTTCAACTCACGAAAAGTCAAAGTGCAATCAGCGACTTGAATTTTGTTCTTTTTAAATTCTCGTCCATCTTCCTGTGGCCCTGCCGTTTTTCTTGCATCTTGAAGATCTCATCCACCCCACTCCCCATTCTTTTGTCCCTTCGTGCTCTCTGGGTTGAGGTGTGCTGTGTGCGCATGCGTGGATGCGAGCGTGGGGGTGTGAGTCCCTTCATGACGTAATTCCGTCTCAATCCTGATTATCGTATGGAAATGACCCCTCTCCTTTCATTGCTTTTTTCGTCGTTTCTAGCTCCATTCTTCTCACCAAACCTTCAGCCCTTCCCTAAAAAAAATATTATTCGAGGTTTTTTTTAAGCTTTCAACAAATTAAAGCCTCTTCGGTTATCTCAATATATCCCCCTTTCCTTTGAAAACGACACTCATAAGCCAGGCAGTTAAATATGTACACAGTCTTACCGAATAAAATTCGCCGTAAACTTCAATTTATTAAACGCGGTTTCTAACCACACTTCAAAATGCAATAAGAAACGAGGCTAGTGGGCAAATTAAATTAAGGGTGTGAACACAAATTTTCTAGTCCGTTTTAGTATCTGAATCAGTTATCGAAGGCATCATCCATTAAAGATCTGTCGAAAGCTGAAATTCTGATGCAAGCCCTCTGATCTCACTAATAATTCAGAACCTAGCTCCGAATGCAAAAAAAGGCAGAACCTACCTCTGAGTGCAAAAAGGCTGTGAATGTGACTTTCCCTCCATCCCCATCACTCCTTTTCTTGTCACCGTTTCCTGGAGGTTTAATTTGCTAACTTGAAATCTCACACCTGAGGCAACTTTCTACTTGCTAACACGCCGACTACCTGTGGAAATCTCCAGTCTCTGACGACAAACGATTCTGGTGCTCTGTTCTCTTTTCTTTCTTTACTGGTGTTTTGCTAAGATAGGAAGAAAAATGAGAGAGAAAGTGAGAGAGAAACAGATGCTATTATATCTAACTTTAATTTCTTTTACGATGCCTTGATGGTGCCCATGAAAGAGGGCTGGCATAGCGACATGAGGCCTAATAAGGACCTCGGCAAGCCAGTGGTGCAGTGAAGTTTTTGTTTAAATCTGGACACTCGATCGACTCTGTTGATTTATTTTGTTTCCTGTTTACAGAGAGTGAGACGCGTTGAGCACTTTCTCTTTTTTTCCTCGATCTCATTCCCTCTGCACACCTTTGCATCTTCGCAGGGTCTTACAATTCCATATTTTATTTCATTTCACAAGATTTTTTTTATTATCGATATTACGTTAATGCAGTCAGTCAGTCAGTCAGCAAATCTGTTACCGTCTTGGAAATAGCATCAACTTTGTTCCGAGTAATATTTAGCGCACTTAAGAACTTCCAGACAAACATGCTTTTTTAACCTTCACATCATTTCAATCTTCTTACAAAAGAATCACCCCAGGGTTTCTAAACGCACACACTTTCACACTGGATACCATTTCAGCGAATTTGAAAAGAAATGGATAGAAGGTGATCAGCAAAACCGTGGACGAGGCGTTACCGGCATTAAGGCGAACGGCTGCCCGCTCAGCTAGCGGTAACGAAGCAACCCCTGCAGCGGTGCTGTGCAGCAAGCCAGCACATCCCTGGCGCAGTCCAGTCCCTGGAGCACAGCAGCTGCTTTTTCCACCTTTGCGGTCTGACGTCGCCGTTTTTCTGTGGGTAAACTTGTGGAGCCCATTTAAGGTCAATCAACTGCCTGCCCCCGCAAATGGAATCGCCTGGCAAAATGGCATTCTCCCCCCCCCCACTCCTCCTTCCCTCCCTCTTGTTCATCCCCCTGTGATCACGTCTTCATCCTATTACTTCCGCTTTGTATTTCGGGGATAAATTGGCGATCGTTTTTACTGGATGCGGAGGCTGGCATGGCCTGGTCCCTGCGATGGCTTTTTAAGTCCTAGGCCTAATTTTAGCAGGGCAAGCACAATTTAAGGGCCTAAACCTGGGTCGTTTCACTTACTCAGAGATGGCTATAGTATTAGTCCGGAGGAAGGACGCATTTTCATACTGAAAGTATTTTAAAATATTTTCTTCCTCGTCACGTCAAATGCTTTTGTATCAATTACAAGTAGCTACAACTGACGCTTGTTAAACCTTCTTCAGCAGTCTTTCCATACAAAAAGTAAATCTGGGTTTCTTTTATCGCAGTAGCTATAAATATCACTGCTGACGTTACCAGCTTATCTCCCTTATGGGTTGGCTTCTTACCATCTTCAAGTTCCACTTGTTCGCCCCTCCTTGCCTCCCCCCCCCCTCTATTTTGTGCGCTGCAATTAATCTCTTTATAATAGCGATAACCTTTTTTACTGCGCGCAATTAATAAAACATTCTGCCAAAATCTCCTTCCATTTTCTTCCTGCATGAAATGTACTCATTTCCTCGAGAACGTTAATAACTCACAGTCATCTTGATTAATGCTGCGGTTCTGAAAAACTTTGCAGTGCTTTATCCTTCCTCTTCTCTCTCTCTCCTCTCATGTCATGTCGTCTGCGCTGCTCGTATTTATGTATTGTCAGGTCTTTACTTCTCGCAGTCTGACATAGCTGCTAGCTGTTTGTGGTCTTCTTACACGACCACTGTCCACAAACTAGGACGCATGGTGGTCTTGTTAAGAAAAGTCTTGACACAGACACAAATCACCAGCAACAAACTCACATATATCATAGCTCCCCTCCAGGACCGTCGTCAGACTAAATCTCAACTCTTCAAACTTCCGGGAGATCGTAATATTGTATATTTATAGACACAAACAAATGGACTAGCACCCACCTACCCATCTGTTGTGCGACTGGGGTGGCCTTCACCTGCGGACGTTCTGACTGCGCGTCTGAAAGGTTGTTTGTCTTGAACAGCTAGTGCACCTTGCGGGCAAGAACACTTTATCAGTGAGTAATTGGGAGATCAGTGCCATTGTTTCCCATTACACCTGCAAGCCTTCGTGTCACGATCGTTGCACCGTGCTCCACTAAAAGCAAAATGGCAGTTTTAAAGTTTAAAAAAAGAAACAAAAAGAAAAAAGCCGCCGTGAATAGGGCGCAAAAGCGTTTAACAAACACCGCGGAAAACTATACGTTTGCCCATATAGGAAAATAAATAATTATGGCAGATATACACGTGTCTTCTCTTTGCACAACCGTAAAAGCAATCGCCTTGTTGGGGGGGGGAGGAGGTTGGGGGGATGAGGAGGACTAGTAAGCGGAGACGGAAAATGATGAAGAGGAGGGTGGTTGATGAGAACGATGAGGAGGTAAAGAATAGAGATAACGTTTACGGCAATGATCTGATTCACACGTAGTCGCTTCTTGCGCAGCGGATCAACCTCTCCCGCCTCCGCACCTCCCCCATCCCCCAGAAACACATCTCCGCTAACCTCCACAAAAACGCCAATGAAAAAAAATTGAAGGTCTGAACGGTTGAACGGACAGGCTACAGATGCTGCTGCTGTGTGATTAATGCGTTCTCAGTCTGGACAGATCAAAGCGTTCTTTTATTTCCTCCTCCGGAACGAAATTCCAAATTGATGTTTGGTCATTAAAAGGCTGCATGCCCCCTTCAAGTGAACACGACAATCTAATGCAAGAAAATGTTTCATTCGGAGGTACTGATATGAAGTGTCGATAATGGGGCGACCAAAAAGGGAGTTGTATAAAATGAAGAAGAAGAAAAAACCTTGGTTAAATTTTAAAGAAAGGTGGAACTACAAGAGGCAGGCCTTAGGAAGCACTACAAGAGGTAGGTGACAGATCTCTGGTAAATTCTCAGAGTTTGAAATCATATAATTTACACTCACATTCCACAAACTTCGGTCATGCATGCTAAAAGTTTCAGACGCCTTTCAAAGTTTGTATCACATTATACACTTCCTCTGTGAGAACTTTCCTATGTACTAGCCCAAATGCATGGTGGGGTAGGGGATATGTCGACATCAATCTCAACCTCGCGGATCTCTTTGCTGTACTGCACGCAATTCCTCTGCTATTTACTAAATTACTACACGAAATCACGACCCGAAATGCCTCCAGAACACACAGCCAAACCATCCCAGCGATTTGTACTGTCAGTTTTCGAACTTTGTCCAGTTCACCGCGAACAGTCATGCAGCGATACCACATTTCCTGTACACTAAGCCCGCGCCTTTCACTCGCGCCGTCACATTCTCTCACGTCTTTCTTCCTGTTCTCCCCTCGTGAAAGAGTGCTTTACGGCGGGCCTATCAGTCTGGGATGTTATTCTTTAATCGGCGTGAAAGAATACCTCGCTCTCCAGTTCCACCATCGAGTAAAGACTCTGGAGAGATGAGAAAGGAAAACACACAAGCCCCCTTTAGCCGCTTTTCGCTATTGCCAGTCTAGACGGCTGACCTCTGTTTTGAAGACTGGGAGGAGAAAAAACCGCTGCACACTTCATAAACTTCACATTCTCTCTAGTATCGCAAGGTTATCTGTACAAACCCTTGCTCAGAGAAGCGGTTTCTTGTTTGTTTTATGACAAACTTGAGGTAAGCGACAAACATGAGCTAAGCTGGTCTCCTTTCGTATCTGGATGTCAGACTGTGCGGTTGTGACTCGCATCCTGGACAGTCGGTTGAATAGAAGTATTTGTTCGGTGAAGAGGACTTGACAGGTAATTAGAGGCTGGAGTGGTCTGGGTGTGTGCGGAAACAGTTACAGTGGGTCTCTTTCGCAGCGGGATGCTTTCATTCAGACTGGCTCCGTAATTGATTTGGAGAGTGTATAAAGAGTCTCTTCAACCTTCCTGTCCCTCTATGTGTATGTGTGAGTTCGCGCATGCGCTCTCCAGTACGTGTGGAAGAACCCGATTACATAGCTTCTTGTAGATCTTATCGTGTGTGTCTCTGTCATTCGTTTGTAGGTTCGTGCTGAAGTAAATGTGTGTGATTGTGATGATGTGATGTTTGTGATTGTGATTTATGTGACATTTGTGGTGCGTGAATTATGTGACATTTGTGATGCGTGATTTGTGTGATATTTGTGATGTGATTTATGGGATGTTTGTGATACTTGTGATTGTGATTTATGGGATATTTGTGATTCGTGATTTATGTGTGATTGTGATTTTGGTTGCTGTTAAGATCTTCTGCAGGTAAAAGTAAAGGATGGCCCGTGTCTTTTAGGTTCCGTGGGAACAGGGGGTGTTTCAGACAGCCACTTATCTGTCGGCCAGCATCAAGAGGGCGGTGCCCATCTCCTGTCCCTAGCTGCCTTACTTTTCCCCAACCCATGGGGTCAGCTGAGGGAACTGGGGGAACTGTGGTGCAGCGCACGGACTCGAACCAGCGTCTTAACCATTCGGCCACCTGCTTCCCTTTCATGCATGTACTTCGTAGCTTATTTCTTTATCTGTGTCTGCATCTTAAAGTCAGCACATCAATTTCCAACAATGGTCTGGCCCCGTTCCCCATTTGATTGTAAACTGTTCTAAATGTATACCCGAATAGCGGAGTTTTCTCTCTCTGAAAACGCTGTTTCGGCGAACTTGCAGTAAGTTATTCCCTTCTGGGACGACCACATAACTTAATTATTACCAAATAACGAGAGGAAAATAGTGTATTCTGTTTTTGTGCATGTGAAATTCAAGAACCTTATTCTAGAATATCCGCCAGGACTAAGTCAGCTATTGTCGTGCTTACAGGCCCTATGTTTCAGTTCGTTTCTTAAGGGTTCTATTCAGATTTTGTTCCACCATGCCTGTCGTGTGAACATTTCCAGTGTTCAAAGACAGACAATCGATCAGCAACCTAAAAGCTGAACTAATCCCGCAAACGGGAATACAGCACGAAATGTGTCACCAATACGAATACAGCACGAAATGTGTCACCAATACGAATACAGCACGAAACGTGTCAGCAATACGCTTGTGCTGAACCGTCAAACGGCGAGGCAAATGTCCAGGTAGCAGCGAATACTTAATCACTGTCACAAAAAGCAAGGTTCTCATTTTTCTTATTCTTCTCAAGAACACAAGATGGAAATGTAATTTAAAAAATTCCACAACAAATTCAATGCATGGCCAACGAGGCAAACCATAGCTAAATCATTTCCGGCAGGGTTCATCCTTTGCCCTAGTGTCGCCTGCAGTATCTATACGAAAAGCTAGAAACAGGAAGAAAGAGTGACGCTGGAGGGCTGGGGGAGAGAGAACCCCCACTCAGAGGACGTGCTATTTTGACATCTTCTACGCAAAAGGGAAAAAAGTGTAGCTGCAGGGACATTGGTGCAGGGGAGGGGTGAGGCTTGTGTACGTCAGGAAAAGAACGTTGCGGGGGCACCACAGATAATTTTTCAGAACACGATCACGTGATGTGATAAAGCGAAGCAATCGTGTGGCAGACGCTCTACGGCCTTCTGATACAAAGAAGTCTGACAAATTATAGATGAGTTTCAGGAAACATGACCCTGATCGATGCTTGTTTGCTATTTTGGTTTCATGTTTACGTCTTTCGAAAGGCGGTAGGGTGGTGAAGTGATTTTTCCCCCGAAGAAAAATTGAGAATGAGTGTAATATCTGAACTTTCTTCAAGCGATGTTCACAAAAGATGGATTCAGAATTTCAGAACGCCAGAGAGAGAGAGAGAGTAAAAAAGAGAGTGACCGAGAGAAGACATACGAGTATAATACACCCACGCACACAGTCATCCCCCTGCGCTCGCGTACACGCGCAAATATACACATTGAAACACAAACAGAAAGTGTACCTGATAAACCAGAAAGTGGGAGAGAGATGCAAAGAACCAGAAAGATTATACCAGACAGAAAATCATAATAACGTCTGATCGACACTTGATCATTTTCAGAAAATGGGACTTTCTCTGCTCCAAAACGCAAAAAGATTTACCTATTACAATTTAAGTCTCGGCCAGATTTGCCGTTTCATGGGTCTGTAATCTTTTCCACAGTTTCTTCGTTTCTTCTCCAGTGTGGGGCTCAATGCAGCTTTCTGTCTGTCTCGCGCGCGTCCATTAGGATTTCCAGTAATGAAATAACTTCTCAATTTGCTGTTGTGTTTGCACGTTCTGAGAATCTAATCTCTGCAAAGGGTTCAAGCAGTGCGACTGTCCCCAGGAGCTTTCCAGACGACAGTAAGACACTGACTACGAGTCTCGGAAGAAAGAAATAAAGATAGTGGGAAGGTTCTGGAGTCTGGGGGTGGGGAGGACTCAGCCAATCAAGAGAAAAACAACTTCTGCGTCGATTGTAACCATCCCATAAACAAACTAACATTAAAGTGAAGAGAGTTTCTGTTTATATGTATGCGATCATTTGCAGACTGTACCGGTATTTTCAGCTGAATGATTTGCTCTTTTCCAATCTATTGAAGCCTTGGCTGAATTCGCTTATTTGCTGAAATATGGATTTTGCGAAGTGTCTGAACAGAGTTTAGCGCTTAGCTGACCGTGCTGTGTGGTCCGAAGCTGAATTCGCGATCTGCATGGCTGGAGAGCAACACACCTAGGCGTTTCTATCGCCGCGACCCCTTCTGCAGTAGATTGGAAGGCAACAGCTACGGAAATCAACTTCGCGAATTGAGGTGTGCACTTCCTTCTCTTCCCATTCTTCGGTAGATGAGAACACGGGTTAAGCATTAAGTTTCCTGACGAAAGCTAGTGTGCGACAGAAGGCCCTGTGGTCCTTTAAAGCAACTGAGTTTGCCCCGAAGAAGAACTCTGACCAAAGAAACAAGGCAAGCTTTTTTCCCCCGGTAACCACTCAAGTTATCGAAAGAATCTCGCCTAGGGCCGATAAAGATAGAAGAAGAAAGGTAGCCTCGTATGTGTTCCATGGTGTGTCAATGCATTTTGCCAATATTGCAGGTCGGTCAAGACCTTTTGAAAGATCTCGAGCTGGAGTTTCATATTTAATTTCTTTTTATGCTGGTAGGTTTTTCAATGTGTCTTTTAAATCATTTATAAAAAGAACAGGAAAAGAGAGATCATTTCCCAGGCTGAAGACAATGCATGCGCACATCTGTGGTGTGTCTGTGTGTGTGTGTGTGGTTGGATGGGTTTGTCTGCGTCTATATGTTTATGTGTGGCTGTGTAAGTGGGGGGCGGGTGGGAGAGAGACGAGTGGGTGGGGGGAGAGAGAGGGAGCTGAGTGGAAATGGAGTTACCGGGGGAAGAGGACAGGATAAGGTCGCGAGAAAAAGGGATATGCAGAGGGCTTGTAAGTGGGTCACTTTAATAAGGAAGAGGTCCCACTTTTCTCGTACGCTAAAATGATAGATCTCTGCCATGACAATGACGGGCTTCAACATAGCCTACTCTTCGTGTCACTTCTTGAGAAGGATTCTGGAAGCAGCGCTTACAAATACAGCTTCTGAGGGTTCTAGCTATATCTGTTAGAACACAGCAGAACAGTTTGACAGTTCCGTCACCTCGCTGTGGATTTTGCAGAATCCTGATTTATTTTTTAATTACAGGGAAGGATAAACAGAACGTTTAAAATGATGCTTAGACCTATAATAAGAATAAGAATTACATTTGTGTCCTTCTTTTTAAGGTTTCTGCTATGTAAGCAGTGATTTGATATCCTAGGTTACCACTACAGTTTCTCATCAACAGTTTAAATTTAAAAGATGAGGATTATAACGCTGACATTTCGTCAGCTGAAGTGTTCAAAAGTTTCAGAAGTTTTGTAGTTTTACACTTTCGGAACGGGAGAAAAACGATTAAAGCTTATTTCCAGTATACCAAACTTTCAAGCTTTAACAAAATCTAAGCATTGAACACTATTCCGACACCATGCCCACACGTGCACGCACGCACGCACGTACGCACGCATGACCGCATTAAAGTGTGTGACCGAAAGCAACAAAGACACACCGAAGTTTGTTTGTATAAAAATGTTGTTTCAGCCAGCGAAACACGCCTGACAAAATATACAAAAGCCTCTATGCAGACACTACTCTCTCCAAGTCTCCAAGACATTAGGGTCTCTGCCTGCTTTTAGCCACATACACTTCCATCCTTTAACCTGCACTTTTATTGCAGCCAGTGAATCGAGAGCCAAAGGATGGGTTTTAGACCTGCATCGGACTGCGGAAAGCCACATTTTATTCGGCAATTATTCGTTCTCCTCAAGGGGAAACTCACGTACAGCCACTTCGCCTCCTGGCTCAGGGCTTGTGTTCTCGAGTAAACACCGATTAGGACACGCAGCTACTTCGAGCTCGACGGAACTGTAATTACTCTTTAAAACTCCGCGGGAATAGAGTTGGAAAAATAATTTCAAACACTCCCGAAAGCAAAAACTGCACAATAAACAAACACACGCAATCCACTCTATTCAGTTCGGGATCTTTAATCCCGAGATGCATGTATTTGCTGTGGCTAAAGGACACGCCAGAAACGTTTCTGGATCAGAGATAAAATAGTTCACCTTCTTCCGGTAACTAACAACGTTTGAGCAGCGAAATGTTGTTAACAAAAGAGCACATAAAACCTTAATGAAATCCATCATTTAGACGAAGAAATTATTATTTAGAATCTTCGATGGTAACTTCGGTTATGAAATTCCCGCCCAACTTTCCCCAACACACCCCCTAAAAATAAACACACAAAACAAAATATAACAGCACTTTTGGGACATCTTCAAGCACCAGGTGAAATACAAGATAAATTTCAGAAACTAGATGATTGGACGTCTTTTATTGAAAATAGTTCCCTCAGGGAACCAGGATAAAAATACGAAATTGCTCCAAGAAGGTTTTAATTTATCTTTTTTTTTTAAATTGCCTTTAAGATGAATGAGGCGTATCTTCATGCATCAACGAACCAGCGACCTTCCTCTCAACTTTTTTTCTGAATGCTGGAGAAGACATGCTAACGGTCAGGTGACTGTAGTATGCGCAGCTTTAAAAGACACTACGCGCGAGCCTTTTGGAGCGATTTACACATCTGCGCGCACGCGCATGCGTACATGGTGTGATGCATCAGCTCGCGCCACGTGCAGTATCAACAGCCGAAAGGTCTTAAGCGATTTTCGTTGCACCCGAAGGGTGCCTGCAAGCGATTATAGGGCCAGTGTGGCAGAGCAATAAACTGACAGCAGAGTGCTGGAAGTTGGCGGCGCTGCAATCGGTGTCACACGGCAGCACGCCCATTCCTTGGCAAAGAGAAACCTCCGTGCTGCTGGCCAGTATCTTAGAGCTATGATGGGATTGCAGCTATGCTGGGCGCAACGCCATGTACCGTAGACCTGCTCGAGCCAAGCAGCTTACCGGAAGTTAGGGCGCGACTAAGGATGTCGTACGGCACCAGACATTCGTGATCTCAACCGACCATTTATTTCTGCTTTGTGGTAACCTTTCTAGTGCGTCAGTCTCCAGTAAGCTGCTGACTGCGGCTTACGTGCTGTCAGACGCATGCATTTCCATGTTATCTGCTAAAGAAAAGTTCTACAAATCCTTTCCTATAGCCATTTTAGACAGCTGTTTGCTTCCAACACTCATACATGTGTTGATAGTCTGACTATAGCAAATTTACCGAAACAGATTCTCATTTTTACTGTCAAATGTCAGCCAAGCTACTTGCGTGACCTACAGGCTGCTTGGAAATAATATTAGAAATTGAAAATCGGTTCCTTCGTCCACTTTGATGCCAGAAAGGGAATTTTCAGGCCAAGAGAAAACACTGAATTTTTGCGAAGCGTCAAACTAGCAAGTCAAGAGGTCAAATTTAGACGGCAGGGTACAAATCCAATGGAAAACAAATCGCAGAGTTATGCGACGAAACGTGCCCTGAACTATACTCAAACAGCCATTTGTGAAAACTAATTTTCCTCCTTTCGAAGCTGTGTGTCAGACCCGAGAAAGACCCCAGAAAGCGATTTTTCCCGCGATGACAGCTTGATTGGAAAGGTCAACAACATCAGCAACACAGTAATTCGGAACGGCAGACTATCAGGGTTTCACCATTGCCAGAGGGTACTGGCACACATTTGGAAGCAATACGTCGCTGGCAAAGGGAAGATGAACTCGCGATATAGCGAGCGATGGGCGGGAAATGAAAGATGCTTCTTGACCATAAGACCCAGATAGCGTGGCACCTCGAAATCATCTTTGTCTCCTAATCTGGAACGCCAAGATTTCTTGGGAAGTGTGTGTGTGTGTGTGTGTGTGGTGGGGGGTGTCGTTTTGCGGTCGAAGGTCCAATATCTATCAAGTGCTAGTTCCTGGACGTGGTTGTTTATCCATTGTTGTTTAAAGAGGCAGATGTCTTTGAAGAATAAATCTACTTTTCGGAGACTGGAATGCAGTCACTTAAATACTATATTACTTGTAGTTTGTATTGCTTTTAACAGTATTTTTGGTTCCTTCTACTGTCTTTAAGTTCGCAAAACACCATATTCAACCATTGTATTATTTATATATATTGATAGCCAGAAACTTTTTTAACAACTCAGGTAACCGCCCAAAAGGTAGTGAATCAATGGGTACAGTATTTTTCAGTACAAAAATTGGTGTCGGTGACTTCCTTCAGTCATCATTCTAGGCTTACGCGTTTCATAAAGTAGACGCCTGATTAGTCATAACCGTTTTCACATCCACTGGGATTGTTGAAGAGACTGTCCAAGCATTTCCAAGGTTGGTTACACGATTTCCAGTCCTGCCGGACTCAGTGGCAGATCCAGAAATAAGGGGGGGTCATTTCCTCCCCCCATCCCTTTTTAGGGGATGTGTGTGTTGGGGTTGGGAGCGGTCCTTTTGTGAGCATCGTTTAAAGTAGCCGTCTTTTGGACGTGTTTTCTTCATAAGAGTAGCACGTGCGAAAGGTCATCTTGAAACTCTATGTCGATCGGTCACAGATACCGGACCTCTCCCAGTCCTCATCACAAGTGTCTCTCCCCTCTTGCAAGGACTCTCTTCAAGAAACTACATCCGGGATATCTCACCTGCCAGGCTGAACCTGACACCGGACGGCAACTTCATTTCCATGCATTTACGCGGGTGTAGGTCGGTGGGTGTTGCTTAACTTTCCGCAGCAAGCTAGGTGAATATCAGGTCAGATGCATTCTCGCACCCGCAAGGAAACGTACGCGCGCACGCACACACACTCACACACACACACACACACAGCAAGTGAGCACTTGCTACCCTTCCACTGCTAATAAATAGAACAACTCATCTCCTTTGAGTGCGTTCTCGTTCGTCATAAATCTTTTAATTTAATTTTAGTTAATTTAATCAAATTAAATTTAATTAATCTAAATCCAGAGTAAAATCTGTTGCAGGTAAAAATGATTTGTCTTACTCAGCTATACAGTTTCATTTCCTGGCTTGTTAGTGGAAGAATGAACATTGTAACAGTCGTACAACTGTTGTCGACTGCTTAATACAAGAAGAGTTTGTAACATTTTGATATACGGCATTTAGTGTACGAGTGCTCTGCGGCCTGTTGTGACAAAGAACGTCTGTCTAGGTAGACGAGTGGTGGAGTGAGTGAGGGTACTGACGATTATTCTGTTAGACAAGAACCCTAGCAAAAGAAACTGAACTCAGCTGGATAAGTGAACAGAACTTCTTCAAAGTATACAGAAAACACAAACGCAGGATCGATAGCGAGTTTCATCTCGATTGAAAGAATAGTTTCAATCAAAAAAAATTTTTTTTGCCTTCACAAGAAGTGCCGTTTAGGGCATGTTCAGCAGACACAAAACACAGAACACACAAAACAGTCATCGAGAAAAGTTTTTATGAGTGAAATATGTGGAACTTGTGGATAAGAACATAAAGTATTTGATTACGCTTAGAGTATTTTTTCTAAGGTCTTGTAGAGGGAGCTGGGGATTAAAAACAGCTGCTCGGTCACACAAGAGCGTGGCCTGATCTCGTTTACAGCAGCCTGAAAACAGATCACAAAGAAAACGACAAGAATGAACATAAAAATAACAAGATCGATGGATTTGGTGAGTCAACGGGGCCTGAAGACGGGATGTGGGGGGGGGGGGATGGCGAGTGAGCGGCCCCTCCGCGCAGACAATAACAGAAGCTGTATGCTCCAAGTAAGCAAAATCTCCCAGGCATTTATTGCCTGGCTCTCGTATCTTGATCTCAACAGGATTTTTGACGCTCATCCCCTACGGTCCGCAACTTTCAGCTTACATAACCGTTCTCTCTGCTCTGTAACGCTGGTCCGATAACTGTCGGTAACTAGCTGGCCGTTTTGTGTTGGGGCCGCTATCGCGTTTTATCCGACATTCCTCCCCACCCCCACCCCCACCCAAAGGATACCTGCTTTAGCACTAATAGCTTTTGACACCCTTTTTCACTACCCCCCACCCCACCCCACACACCCCAGACCGGATCAATCAATACACTTCCCCTTTCAGCTGACTTCCAGTTCCCTTTTCCCAGAGAATTCGACGCAAGAAGTGGGAGAATCTGCTTTGTAAGTCATTCCCTTGACTAGAAACGGTTTGTCTGCCAACAGTGAGTTTTTCTCAACCAATAAATGTAATGCTGTCGGCGCCGTTCGGTCTCTGTGTTTGAGAGAGCACAAGAACCTGTAGATTCATTAACCATAATGTTTCCATTCTTTGCAATAATTGCCTCTTGGACTTTCGGTCGACGGTCACTCGCGCCGCCTGACGCACACCATGCGAAGGGAGGCGGACGACTCCGAGGTCAAAGCAGAAACTGGCGAACACTTTATTAAAATCTCTTTCACACTTACATATATTCAGGTATATAATCACTAACAATAATTGTTCTGTGCAGGCGATCGAAGGCATCCACGTGCGCGCGTGCACACACAAAACGAACAACACACACACACACATACACATACACACACACACGTATGCGCGCGCACGCACACACACACATACACCTGCACACACACACACACAGACGCACACACATAGTATATCACCATCATCATTCGAGCTTACAAACGCTTATCATTGCGACTTTTTTTAAAGGCGGCTTCTCGACACACTAACTGTAGTTGGGTTGTTGGGGAGTTTTTTTTGGGGGGGAGGGTTTTTGTTTTGTTTGGGTTTTTTTGCCTTTATTACGGGCAAGTTGTTTACTCTGAGGCTATTGGAGCTCTGCAATTCACGTGGCCTCTTTGATCTAATGATGTGTCCAGTCTATATGCATCTTGTACAGATGCTTTACATCATAGACTGTATGAACAAAGGATATTCATTTAAATGGGAAAACATTTTAACTGGGATACTTTAAAAAGACGGGTACATTTTGTGAAAAAAAACTTTCGTCTTTTCCATCAGATTTTTGATAATTCTACATAATTCTACATAATTCTACATAATTCTACATATAATTCTACATATAATTAGCAAAAGGTTACACATAATAGTTTTAAACTGAATCGGCAACTATTCAGACATAAGCGAGTACACAGAAGATGGTATGATCCACACAATCTTGGGACAACTGTTCCCTCGTGTTGCTCACCTTTAGCTCTTGCAGTGTACTTGCAAGCAGTTCCTTTCAAACATTTCCTTTGAAAAAAAAAAAAGAAACGACCCCGTTTGCTTATTTCGTTCCACAGCCGATAGAACGGATGTTTGAATTAATCTAGTTTCTTGAATTATTAATGCGCTAGCTGGTTAGCTCGCTGCACTTGCAGATTGAATGCAAAGGCGACGACAACCGCTAATGCGAGGGGACAGGAGTGCACAGAAAGTACTGGAACAGTAGCCAGAGAACAGGACGAGGCGGACAAGAGATGTACAGGAAGACCCTGCCGTCCCGACTCTACTGTTACAAACAGGACACCCCAGATCTCATCCTGCCAGATTCCAGTGAAGGAACGAGGCGTCTTCCACTTCTGATAATTTCGGCAAACTGCTAGGCCAGACATATTTTCAAATCATTCGTTTCACAGGATCTTCTTAATTTACTGGTTTGCGCGTTTCGCAATGGGAAGCGTGCCTGCGGGTGTGTGCGGGAATGCGCGTGTGCCTGTGTGGATGTGTACGAGTGTGTCGATCCATGGGTTCGGGAGCGTTTCCAGAGCTCAAACATGAAGATATATGTGCCAGAAGACCAGGCTTCTGCCGATCCATGCACATTACTCGTTAAGACCTGGCTCCGCCAAGCGTTCACTGCGGACACTAGAAACTGCGGTCAAACTTTAGTCCTCGACGACTGTGAAATCGATGGCAAACGTAGGAGGAAGCCCGACTGAGCAGAACACTACGATGAGACCGTAATCCTGGGCTACCGGGCAAGCCCTCCACGAGTCCTCCTGGGCGCACGAGCAAGCCGGAACAGTCGTTCTATCGGCTCCATGGCTGGGATGCACGAGCGTTTCAGATCTGCTCTCCAAATCGTAATGCCCATAAGCTCGTTCACTCTGTGCATTTCTCGTGGACCCCTACGTGGACTGATGGCATGCGACCATGCATGCAGCACAACCCAGGTCCTGATCTGGACTCGCATTTACTGCGAGAAGACGGGTGCTTACGTAAAGATGAAACGCGTTTTTACATCTCACACAGATGCTGGAATTTCCACATTTATGCGAGATAAATGCGCGTTTTAAATTTTCTCTTGGCGTAAACCCACGCTTTTCTCACCTGTTGGTTAGTGCAGCCAAAGACTTACTATTAATGACAGCTTTTTTCCTAGTTTGTGCTACAAAAGCCTTAATAAGTTAAGATAAATAACTAGGTTGCGGTCATCTGCTCCTTGTCATGGGGGATAACTCTTCCTGCGCAGTTTTTTAAACAGTAAATAGTACATAACCTTAGGTACGCGGCTGCCACTGTGTGCAGTCGTTTAGTTTGTTCCTCCATGCCAGTTTTTCTCCCGCGGCAGCCAAACTACAAACTCACCACAATGCCATCACCTCACGTTTATCATATTCCTTCCAAATCCAGTATACTTATCACGAATAAACCTCCCATCAATTTTGCTATGGCACGATTTTTAAAAATCTCACTGGAGAGGAAAAAAGTTCGTCCGTCTCTTTAGCGTGACTATCTAACAATGACCGAGCTTTCCGGGAGAGTAGAGCATCAGCGGAAAGTGGGAAGACCCTTGTGAGAGTCCTATCGTCCTGTCTGTGGTCGATGAAGGGGCATGTAAACTGTCTTCTTGTTACCCTAATCCAGAACTCTGGGGGTGTACATTTATGCTTTTATTATCTCTAAAGCAAACGGCCCTGTTGCTTCGAGTCTTACGTCTGGCGCAGGTTTACCTTAATATTTCAAGGCCATCGAAAAAAATCTGTCGCGCGCAACAAGGAAAAATGCAATGAACGTCTCATTTTCCCTTCATCCCGAACTGTCGTCAAATTGCTGCTACGATTTGGATTTGATCAATAACCTGCTGTACGACTTTGATCTTTGTACACTTGGTGGCAGCACTGTGCCGTACACGCTACATCATATGCAACTTACTGACTCCTGCATGAGCATTTAATAAATCGATCAGGGCAAAGGTTGCTGAATCCCGTCACAACTGCCAGACAGATGGATGTGTAACATTGAGTACGTCACTGGAGGGAAAGCGACACCTAGCCTGTCATCTCCAAACCCTGGACCCCCGACGCGAATGGTATTTCTGAGGTCACGTCTCGCAGATATCCTGCCCTATTGTCACGTAAGTAGAACTCACCCCTGGTGGGAATCGCCTGAACAAGAAATGCTGTGGATGTGATAGTAAAGGAGGAAGGAACTTTGGCCACCGGCCCTTTCTGTTCCTCACAAAACGTTTGGGAAATCAGGAAAATGTTTTTTATGTGTGCCTGATGAGAGAGAGAAAGGCAAAGCTGAAAACAATTTCTTTGGGAAAAAAACATTTTTGGAGCAGAATAGCTGTAGATAGTCTGTTCATTTTTTAAAATAATGTTATCATAGAGGTCATAGAAGTAAAGCTTCGTAGGGCGCTCAGGGAAATAAAGGGAACATATCTGCTGTTCCCTAGGTAAGGAAAATTTCTGCCTCGTAAGAGTATTATATCTGACAAACATTAAGGCCTGCACGCTGTTTTAAACTATCCTACTTTTGATCGTTGGTCTCACATGGTTGGTTCAATGGCTTTTGTTTGATGCGTGTAAGTTTATTAGTAGGTTTTGTGAGAATCCCTAGATAACAGTAATTTTTGTGACTGAGGCAAGATAAAATTTCATTTTGATTTTTTCTTTTTTTTTCTTTTAGACTTTGCCAGTTGCTGCGGGTTCTGTGTAGTTCTGTCCTTCAAACTTTTTTTTTTTTTTGCAGACTCAAGTTTCAAATAGTCCCAAATCCCTCTCCACCCATCCTCATCCAAGCAGCTCCCATTTCTTCTCCTTGTCTTTAGTAACTAAATTTTTGCATTAGCTGTCGTATTGCCAGTGGCCCTATACTCTGGCCATCAGTAAGCAGGGAATTCTGTTCGCTCGAACGGCTTAAGGACGTTGCGTTAGTGGGGAATAGGGATATGAATCTGCGTTAACAGCTTAGAGTCAGTACAGTCGCCTCTGGGGGAAATGTGGAATTCAAGACTCTAAATTCTTCGATTTTTTTATTATATATATTTGTTTTTTTTAATCACATTGAGTTCTTCCCCAGCATTTTCTATTGATGTGACAAAAGAAAGTGTCTTAATGTTACTTTCTGCAACTTGTTTATGAGCGCGCTGGACGTTGTGCGTGTGTTCGTGGGTGCGCGTGCGCGACTGCATGTGTGTTGTTTGCCCGCTCGCAAGTAGGCCCTATAGCAATTTTTCGAATTACATACAATAAAACATCCGGTTAAACAAATATAATACCCTTTTCAGACATCTGAAACATGTAAAGATGTATATGACTTTTTCCAGCCACATAAGACTTTCACAGGTAATCACTAGCTCCCCAATAATAACTTATATTTTCTTTCAGAAGACCCCAGACGCCAAGCTTTTAGCTCAGCGCCACGATAATAATCCCTAGCAGCGAGCATTTTTGCCCTTTGAAACCTTACAACTCTGGTCAGATGTATACCTAGCAATACTTTCCAGCCGAGAAGTAATAATTATACTTACACTAGATGCTCCAGACTCGATCCGCGAATGTGATTGGGGGGTATCATTTCCAATTCCCTCTTTCCCGAAGGCGTCATGGAGAAAATGAAGTTCCATATCTTCTTTTACTTTTTATGCCTCTTGCCTCCCCTGGAGTCTGTCTTTGAACCCTATTTGTTGTCTTCGTGGCATGTACTGCCATCACAGTCTGCCCACACAACAATCAGACCATGTGTGTGCGTCTGTGTGTGTGCGTCTGTGTGTGTAAGCGCGTATGTGCGTGTGTCTGGGAGTGCGTCTGTGTGTGTTGTTTTTATTTTGGTCCGAATCATAGCGATTCCTGCAGGGAATGGCGCGAAGTGTATGTATCCAGCAAGCAATAGCCTCTTATCTAACGCCCACTCATCCACGCGTCCCATCTGATCTCTGCGCTCCTTTTGTCCACCTTAGAAGTGTCAGGATTCAGTCCCCTTGGGGCTTGGGGGTCCCGCCTGCTGTCCATTTCAAACGTTTTTAAACTACGTTCGCTGGGTGACAAGAATAACTGAACACTAAAACGTTGATTTGAAGAGTCGGGGTGGGGAGTGGTGAGTCGTGGTCACGAGAACTGTGAGAACAAGAACTGAGAACGAGAACTGCGATAACGAGAATTGCGAGAACGAGAACTGTGAGAATGAGAACTGTGAGAACGAGAACTGCGAGAACGAGAACTGCGAGAACGAGAACTGCGAGAACGAGAACTGCGAGAATGAGAACTGTGAGAACGAGAACTGTGAGAACGAGAACTGTGAGAACAAGAATTGCAAGAACGAGAATTGCAAGAACGAGAATTGCAAGAACGAGAACTGTGAGAACGAGAACTGCGAGAACAAGAACTGTGAGAACGAGAATTGTAAGAACGAGAACTGCGAGAACGAGAAC
>SMGT01003791.1:147515-157783 GCA_004794575.1 Lanistes nyassanus
AGAACGAGAACTGTGAGAACGAGAACTGTGAGAACGAGAACTGCGAGAACGAGAACTGCGAGAACGAGAACTGTGTGAACGAGAATTGCGAGAACGAGGCGAGAACGAGAAGTGCCCGCTGTGCAGTTTATTTCCGCTTCTTCAGCCTTTTCAATTACCGTTCAGGAAGGTCTGATTTTTGTTGTGGCCTTTTCAAACATGTTTGCTTTACTAACGGCATGCAATTTATTGAAGATGTCTGGTTAATAGGAATAGTTAAGCCAGTTCTACAGAAAGGAATCTACGGGGCTTCCACAAAATGAAGGAAGAACATGCTAGACATCTTCTTCAAGGAAGGGAAAAAAGAAAGATGTCAGACAAGGGGAAAGGAGGCAAGACCAATAAATCAAGGGAACAACAGAGGGAACAACAAACAACATAAAAGAAAACCGAAGAATACGGACAGAAAAGTAAAAAAAAAAAAAGAAACAAAGAAACAGTATCGTATTATTAACAAAACAGGATTAAAAGACACGAATGAATGTCTTATTTAAAACAGAATGGAAGCCTTTAAAGCAGATCCCTTTTCGATCGAGATCCCAAAGCGAGGCCAGGCATTCCAAAAACGCTTCCAGCGGCCGTACCACGAAGCAGACGGCAGTCAGCGAGACTCCACAGTCTGACGAGCTCTTAGCTCTTCAACGGCACTATGGAACGGTTCTTAAAGCGACTGCCGAGCGGTGTAATGAAGTCCATCGAGGATTAACAGACTGCCGTAGACTGGGGCCGCGTCCAATTGGAGTCTGTTTGGAAGAAGGTAAATTAAAAAGAAAGCCAGTGACAGGAAATCGAATCAAGGAAGGAATGAATTGTCTGGAAGTAATATGAGTCCCATTCCCTGTCTCTGTGGCTGATGATAGCGAATATGAAGCTCGGCCGACGCGCCTGCAAACTTTCAGAAGGATCGACGAATATTTTCCCGTGGGTTGGTACGGGCAACGGGGTCTGGTTCTTTTCGCAAAGCCCCGGGCGGTGCGTGGAACTGTCAGGCTATATCTCTTTTGCGTGACATCTTCGGCTTTTAACGTAAATTAGTTTGTTCTGATTTCCATGCATTATAACTTGAAAAAATGAAAAACTAATTACTAAATCTTCCTTTCTTGGTGTATTCTTGGTGTATTGAAATCCATAATGGCTGTGGAATAACAAATTCTACAAATTCTAAAATGCCCACATTCGGAAACCATACTCCTTTCGATAGTTCTGTATCGAAAGGAAATAGATTATTCCGCGAGACAAGCTA
Source organism: Lanistes nyassanus (assembly GCA_004794575.1). NCBI lineage: Eukaryota > Metazoa > Mollusca > Gastropoda > Architaenioglossa > Ampullariidae > Lanistes > Lanistes nyassanus. The sequence continues at coordinate 148,798 of SMGT01003791.1, forward strand.
GATCCCATGTGCCTTCTCGAGACAAAGTAGATCCCTTATGGTGGAAGAATTTTACAAAGAAAAAAGACTCGTACACATTCAGAACACGACACATCAACCTTTTCAGGGCGCGAACACGACTGTGTAGCCTTTAATGTCATCAGGGTCAGTCGCCGATCAGGGACTTGCTTATCAGTGACAGCTCCGTTTAGAGTCTTCGCCATTTCGATGGACAATCTATCGCCTGAATTAACTGTAGCCTTGTCTGGGTTTCATTTTAGACAGCAAGATTGATGATTGTTGATGATGATATAAACGTTTTAAGAAGCAATAAAAAATAAATAAACACAATCAAACTAGTATAACCTACTACTGCCACCTTTTTACAGGTATAATACAAGGTTTGTATTCTGTTGCATAATAAATACATGTACTCTAGCATCAATGTCAGTACAACTGCACTTCAAAGTTATCAAAGGGCAAGATGATTCAAACGATGTTATGCGTCAGCCGACACCTAATCCAGCTCGTGTCTCGCTAAGCTTACGCTAGTGGTGGATACAGATTTTCGTGTTTGTAGCCATGAATCTGTACGTCACGTCTGGTTCCCAAACTTCAGAAACTGTCAGCGATAAGACGTTTCTGATGTCAATTATGATGACTTCTTTAACTTATTGACAATATTGACTTTTTTGGTTTGGCTGGTCGGGTGGGTGGTTTTAGCAGATGACCCTCGTTGCTTTGGAAAAAAAGGGATTGTGAGATCGTAGTGGTCAGATGTCCTTTGAGATTAATTTACCTCCAGGAACAAAGTACAAAGCGAATTTTGGATCGATAAATACGTGCTTTTAGTCTGCCGCAGGTATCGAGGTAAACAACAGCTTTTCAATCTCGATCCATCCCCCATGCAACGGAAAGCCGTCAAGGAACCGCGATCTTCTTGAAGTTCAGGAGGAGAGGAAGAAAGGGAAAAAAGAAAGAAAAGAAAGAAAACCAGAAGCAGGAGAAAAACAATTTTGCAAATCATCGCTCCGTTTCATTTCTGAACCGCATCTATTCGCTTGCTTTCGCCACACGCACATCGCAACCTGGACAGCCCCTCGGTGTCTCGTCGGGCTATCGTCTTTACGGCAGGAAGTTGCACCACGCAATCGGCTGATGGAAACCTTAGGAGGATTTTCTCATCACCTTATTATATATTTCATGAATTTTTTCCGCTTTTTTTGGCAAGATGACTGGCAACGATCGTGACAAAATGTCTTGCAGTTCAAATAAAAATATGCGGTTATTTTTCGTTTAATTTATTCACACTTTTAAAAAAAAGGCCTTCAACGCTGCTGTGGGTTTGTGATTGACAGTAAGCTGTACTTTAAGCTGCCTGCGTGTTTCATTTTCTAACCAGCTTTCAATCGCTCATTTCCTTTCATAAAACGATTTTTATGTTGTAATTCATGAGACGTTTCTTCTCAGAGTAAATTAAAGGATTACATACGTTGTTCGTCTCAAACACTGTTCCGACGCATATAAACCACGAACATTGGTAACACTGGCACCAACATTTAATTACTTGTTTCGCTCAAATGAGAGGGAAAGGTACAATAGACTTCCTAGCACTGGCTGATACCTAAATGATTCAACAGTTAGCCATCTTGCGACCTGCACTTCTTGTGACCTGCACGTAAGCGAGAAGTTCTGGCGACAGAAGAGAAGCAAACTTTCTGGCGTAAAACTTTCCAAACAGAAGTGAGTGTGGAACAGTTAGTTTACTATGAAACCCCAGGCAGGTGTCGTATTGATACCAGAGGACAACCAAACGCTACTTGTAGAGTAAAAGACAAGCAGGCCCAGCACACAGACGGGCAGAAAAAAACGAAAGAAATTTTATTACAGAAAAATTTAGAAGACAGATAGACAAAAAGATTCAATTAAAGTTCATGTTGTTTAATTTACCTATGAACAACCAAAGAGGTAGGCTCGCTTGGATAGTATACTATCCAACAGATAGACAAAAGGTTTCGATTTAATATTATTTAAATTACCTATGAACCAAAGGGGTAGGCTTGCTCAGACAGTACTATCCAATAGCAAACAACGAAGAGCTTATACTAATACTAACACTAACACTAATATTAATACTAATACTAATAATAACACTAATGCCTGAAATTACTACTTAAGCAGACAATACAGTTAAAGGATACAGAATCTAGAGGACACAATAATATATAAGAAGTAATTGCTACTTTTGTGAAAAAGACTGACAAAAACACAAAATATAGAGTATTACTCACAAAAAGAAAACAGAAAATGCCTCGTAGTCAAACACACAAGATAGAAATAGATTGACTGACAGATATAAAAGACAATGTCTGACAGACGGACAAGAAAGAAGATGGCGTACAGTAAAAAAAACCCCAGAAGAATGACAGACAGGCTGACGAGAAGTGGGGAAAGATGGAGAGAAGGGGTAAATCTTTTTCTCTGTGTAGGCGCGCAACTTAAAGAGGCGCAGGGAAGTCCTTAGCTGCACAATGTTTAAGGTCACAGGTAACTGCTCGGTGAACCTGCCCCTGCAGACACTTGCTGTACACAAACCTCAAGACTTTACGGCCGTATGACAGCACAGCCTGACACCGCTTTCTGCTGCCTGTCTTCGCTTTAGGTTCAACAGCGAAATAAAAAGCTCCAGCATTAAATCTGTGGACAAGGCTCTAACGCAGTGCTGCAAAAGAACTACTTGCCTTCTCGCCCCCACACACACCGTGCAGTGTCGTTTTACTGCACCTTGTTAAAACAATCTCGTCATGGAATCATGACAAATTCAAAAACTCCAGGACAAGCAGGGATCTTGTGCTTGTTAACGCTCTAACCTGACGCCACCCTGGCGTACAACATACTGCGCAAGTGTAATAAAAATAACAGATCGGGGTGCACTCGCACACTGTAAAATGCTGGAAACTGCACGCTACTCCATTCTTTATGGCGATCTCACATCGAGGTTTGCAAAAGGAAAGAGAGGAAAGGAAAATGTGGCTTCCACTAGCGTAAATTCTGGCTAGTGTTCGTATAAAAAATATATCTCCTCAGTTGTTATATTTTATTTCAAATAAGATGCAAAAAATGTGGAGAGCATAGAGAGAATTTTTTAAAGCAGCCGAAACAGTCGTCTTTCTTTTAACATCCACTTTAAGAAGACAAGTGAACAGACAAGTATTATCACATTTAAATATATACATGCACCCAGGTGCTCACAGACACACTCGCACACACGCACGCACACACATATATATATATATATTCGCATTTGTTTGACTAGACGCTCTGCTGATGAAATTTGTGTGGCACTAGTAAGGACAAGACGCTCTGCTGACAATATTTGTGTGGCGCTAGTAAGGACAAGGCTCTCTGCTGACGAAATTTGTGTGACGCTAGTAAGGACAAGGTGCTCTGCTGGCGAAATTTGTGTGGCGCTAGTAACGACAAGGCTCTCTGCTGACCAAATTTGTGTGGCGCTAGTAAGGACAAGATGCTCTGCTGACGAAATTTGTGTGGCGCTAGTAACAAGGCGCTCTGCTGATGAAATTTGTGTGGCGCTAGTAACGACAAGACGCTCTGGTGACGAAATTTGTGTGGCGCTAGTAAGGACAAGATGCTCTGCTGACGAAATTTGTGTGGCGCTAGTAACGACAAGACGCTCTGCTGATGAAATTTGTGTGGCGCTAGTAACGACAAGATGCTCTGCTGACGAAAATTGTGTGGTGCTAGTAAGGACAAGATGCTCTGCTGACGAAATTTGTGTGGTGCTAGTAAGGACAAGGCGCTCTGCTGATGAAATTTGTGTGGCGCTAGTAACCACAAGACGTTCTGCTGACGAAATTTGTGTGGTGCTAGTAAGGACAAGATGCTCTGCTGACGAAATTTGTGTGGCGCTAGTAAGGACAAGATGCTCTGCTGACGAAATTTGTGTGGTGCTAGTAACGACAAGACGCTCTGCTGTTGAAATTTGTGTGGCGCTAGTAAGGACAAGGCGCTCTGCTGACGAAATTTGTGTGGCGCTAGTAAGGACAAGGCGCTCTGCTGATGAAATTTGTGTGGCGCTAGTAACGACAAGACGCTCTGCTGACGAAATTTGTGTGGCGCTAGTAAGGACAAGGCGCTCTGCTGAGGAAATTTGTGTGGCGCTAGTAACGACAAGACGCTCTGCTGATGAAATTTGTGTGGCGCTAGTAAGGACAAGGCGCTCTGCTGATGAAATTTGTGTGGCGCTAGTAACGACAAGACGCTCTGCTGACGAAAATTGTGTGGTGCTAGTAAGGACAAGATGCTTTGCTGACGAAATTTGTGTGGTGCTAGTAAGGACAAGGCGCTCTGCTGATGAAATTTGTGTGGCCCTAGTAACCACAAGACGTTCTGCTGACGAAATTTGTGTGGCGCTAGTAAGGACAAGGCGCTCTGCTGACGAAATTTGTGTGGTGCTAGTAAGGACAAGGCGCTCTGCTGACGAGATTTGATTAATGAGCTGTTCTTATCCTTAAACCAGCCACCAAGTGGCGAAAGAGCTCGAAGGCGTAACAACGCGAAGCGTTGCCAGATCAACACTGCAATAAGTCGTCTCACTACCTACAATCCAATAATACTGCATATGACGTTGATGAATTTTAATTCTACAACTTTATTTTAAGCGAACCAAGCGCCGGAGCAGTAACTGGTTTTACTATTAGTAGAACAGTAGCGCCAAGCCTTCACTAAGTCTAGAATAAATCTTGATTTACCTATCAGTTTTACTTGTCGCCAGGACACTTTTCCATCCAGTAGTCGAAGGTCACCTTTCAACGCGTCTCAGGTCCACCTTCCATAGTTTTCCTGATATTTCACGAAGATTCGATGTCGTAAGAAAAATATCGAAAGAACTTTCCTTAGTTACCAGTGTCAACAAAGCAAACCGCCAGTTGCTACGCATTCGAACACGCTCTCCATCTTGTGTTTGGACGGCAGAGTTACCTCCCTCAACGCTAGCAGAACAGCTCATTTTTATAGAGTTAAATCCATTGGGTTTAGCTTCCCTTCGATGACTCTAATTTATGTTTCCACTCACATTCAATATTTCAGCCCAGTGAAATTTAAATGTTCCTGCTATAAACAGGATCTGGAAGATCTCTAAGCTGAAAGGGGTTCAGGGGCCGAATCCGCCTTCATATATCATTAGGACTGCGGCATATTGCGTAAAATTCAATTAGATCGGAGTGTGGATGATTATCGATTATAAGCACAGGTTGTAGCAGTTGTGGGGTTTTTTTCGTGAGTAATCGATACAGGTATAGTATAAAAAAATACATAAATAAAACGACCAGGCAAAAATAAAGAAAACAGAAGAAAGAAAGAAAGATGACAAGCAGCCCTAAATGGTTCTCTATAATTAAATACTCCAATATTCCAGAATTCTGATTACTGCGATTGCTGTTACAGAAAATTTGCACGTCAGTGCTGTTACAGAGATTACGGACAGCCACTTCCCACCCGTCCCCCACCCTCACCCAGCCGACGAGAAAAGAAAGTAGCTGTCGATATCACACCAAAAGATTTCTTTTCCCATCTGTGGCGAAATGAATGGGCTTCTGTTGCAAGGAGCATGGAAGCTGGGGACGGGCACGCCACACGTTTGTTTATTCTCTCTGTGCAGTGAAACAAAGCAGCAGGACTGCACAGAGCAGCGAGATGGCGGTCATGAAGGGGGAGGGGGACGGACCCACCCGCTCCGCCCCAGGGCTCCCACTTCGACCCACCATCCCCTGGGTTTGAACCGGATTCTCCGCGCATCTCCTGTGCTAGCGGTAACTCCGACCTGACTTTGGATGTCAGTCCATTTCCACGTCACGCCGAGGGCCTTTTTTCTATCTTCGTCTTAGTCGTCTCCCTGAACGAGCGCTTGGGAGATCGTGTGGATGAACTGTGCTGATGGTCTGTATATTCCTCTGCATTTCTCGTCCTTCGTCTGTGTGAATGTGTGCACGTGCGGCTGCGTGGATGGATGGGCGTGGGGGCAAATAGAGGCAATGGCCGAGATGAGAATGGTAACTCCCAAGCATGACGGACAGCCGACAGACGAATGGATGGACCGACACGATGGACAGATGGATGGATGGACGGACAGACGGAAAGACAGATGCAGACGTACGGATGGACGAACAGACATAAGGAGAGTAGTAGCATAAGTGTCGAAGAGTGGACTAGCAATGAGTAACCAATCCCTGATTACCATCGCCTGATGCAACTCTTCCCTATAATTCGTGGAACCAAAGGAAAGCAGTGTTCACCGCTGAGTGGGTGCTCGCCATTTACCCATCCCTCATGTCAGTACCAGCGCGTCATTTGAGTCTTCCACTAAGTGTCAGTACCTGGAGACCGAAATACCACTGGGTCGATCCTGTCGATGCGCAAAAAAGCCGTATATTTGTGAGTAATGAAACGGGGTTTGATTTCTGGCGACACGAACGAATTACGTTGGAGGGAACCGATCCCAGATGTTGATGAGATTAACAGAGAATAAGACTCTCTGATGGGAAAAAAGTTCCATTTCGAAGCTTGACAGGTCTTTTGTTAAAGAGATGGATGTTTTCAGTTTGCAGCTCTTTAAAGTTGCTTAACACTAAAACTGCGGGATACACGTGGCGCAGACAGGACACACATAAACAAGCAACATTGGCACCCATGCCTCAGAGTAACCTTGCCCTTACGCACACAGGAACGTACACACGCACGCGCTCACGCCCACCCACAATGTTTAGGATCTACATAGCGCTACAACACGTGCACAGCGTCACACGCACACAGTTAAGAATGTAACGTCGAGTAATCATAGTGGGTGAAGGTGGGGGAGAATAGGTACGCACGCATGCCAAAAAAGATGGACAAATATCCAAATGCACGCACACAGTCACGCACGAGCACAAATATGTACATGCAAACGCGTACAGAAGCTACTGTGTGCACGCACACGCATAAGCACACACTCGCGCGCGCTCGGACGCACAGAAAAGCACGCACGATATTCATTGTTTTGAAGTGCATACAGAATACAGCATAGAACACTGGGGCATCAACGCACGTCCGCACGCACATGCACACTTTACCCATTATTTACGAAGAGAAAGCGAGAAAGTGAAGCGTGTTCACAACTCATGCACGCAAAGCAGCAGACACATGAACGATCGTGTACCCGTTCACACGCGCAGACACGCACAGACCCACCACGCGCCACACACAAAGCGGACTCACGTTCGCGCGCACGCGCCCCGTACCTCTCGAGAGAAATGGCGACCAGCGTCAGGACGCTGGCAAAGACGAAGATGGGGAGGATGTAGGAGATGATGGGGCAGAGCAGCGGGTTGGCAAAGACGTTCCACTGACAGGGTCCGGTGTACTCCAGCAGCTTGAAGGGCATGACCAGGGTGGACACCAGCAGGTCGGAGACAGCCAGGTTGACGATGTAGTAGTTGGTGACGGTGTGCATGTGGCTGTTGCGCCAGACCGTCAGGATGACCAGAGCGTTGCCGCAGATTGCCAGGAAGATGACCAGCAGATACACCACGCACAGCGCCGTCACCACCCCCGGCAGCTGCGTCACGTCCGGGTACGACACCTGGTTGCTGACGTCACAGGGGTCAAAGGCCGAGGCGGAGGCAGCGGACTCGGTGACGTAACCGTCTGCCGGTAGGGATTCCGCCACCCCGCCTTCGTATGTGGACTCGGGGGATGTGGTCATCCAGGTCTGCTTGTCGGAATGACTCCATGGCTGGCCGGAGTAATTCAGGAAGAAGATCTCTGTCCTGATGATGCCCGTGTCTGACCCAGAACCCATGACTTCGTCCGGCCTCGTTCTGGAGAAGAAATGGCACGTGTCAGTCCCTCTTTTGTTTCACGCGTCTTACAAGCCATCATAATGTCACATCATTGATCAGTGGCTATAAAAACATATTTTTTTCTAGAGAGACAAATGAGACATCCGACACGCTGTTTGGAGCAAAGGGCAGACATCAATAAAGAATTTAATCCCGACATTCACACAATCCCCCTACTGTCATGGAAAAACTTGTAAAGCTGCTGTTAGGGCTGGATTTAAACCCCTAATCGTTGTCAAAGGAAACACAACTCTGGTGATCAAACTCCTCTATAGGACTGTGTCCCCATTACACAGACAGTTCTTCCCCCTTCCCTCCTTTGTTTTTCTTTCTCGGACTCCCTTCCTGCTCTTCTCTTCTCTGTCTCTTCGACTCATTATCAGTCTCGTCACCCTAGATCACCCCAGAGGTTTAGTGAGACTATGGACAAAAATTAACGAGATCGTGGCGACTTGTTTATGACTTTCTTTACATTTCGAACGACGCAAATACGTGAGTGCGTTGACAAAATGGCTTCTTGAAATGGCATGGCATACTTTGGAACTAAATATGTATAAGTTCTCCCTTTTATTCGGCGGAACCTGAACAATAGAGGCACGGTTCTGATTTAAGTATTTTCTTAATCAAGAGACTATTAACAAACCATACGTCATATAATTATATCTACGTACATCTGGACAAATACGTCTAAATGACTGCCGATAATAAAGCACAGTTGCACATGGGTTCTGATGGCCTTCGCCCAGCAAAAAATAAAACAATTTCAGGCCGATCTGGGTAGGAAAGTTTTGAAGAAATCCTTTCGCGTGCGTAGATACAATAACAGCCATCCAGTTCGTTACACATTGTTAACGATGTGTCTGGTACAAAGACACGAACCTCAGCTTCATAGATTAGATGTACAGTTGGTTACTGAGTGTTAATGACGCAAGGTTGTTTGGCTGAAGGCTGTTTGTTGGTTAACCTCCAGTAGCAAACGGGGTATATATTAGGACAGTAGGGGAAGAGTGGGTATATTGTACCCCGCGATTAATTGGACCACCACGATTTTACAGAAACTAAAGGCGCACAAATCCAGGTTTATTGTTTGTCAAAATTGTATGGAGGAA
>SMGT01003791.1:158252-174914 GCA_004794575.1 Lanistes nyassanus
GAAGATATTCCAGAGGTTTCTTAGGGGGTTCAATATACCCACTCTTCCCCTATTGCTTTAGGCAGGTTAACGTGCTGCCACACCAGGACTGGTATTGGAACACAGGCTTCAGTCCCACCCAGTCACATTATACTGACTCCCGAACAACCAGTCCTAGTACTGTTCGCTGTTGTGCCAGGCGTCTGGCAGGGCAGCTACTGGATTGCCAATTTTTAAGTCTCGGCCGGAGCGCGAACCGCCTACCTCAGGCCTCGGAAGAGGCCTTAACCGTTAGACCACCGAAGAGATCGCAGCGGGTGACGAGGCAGTTGTGCACAACATATTAATACATACAGACTTCCAAACACGATGCAGTGTGTATAGGATTGTCCTTCTTGCTCGTTGCTCTTTGATGTGGTGGGAGAAACAAGCTTTCAAGTTCTCATAGTCGAAGGACCATCTGGACCTCGTACAGCTTAAAAAAAATTATAATAGTAACAGGAAAAAAAAACCGCCAACGGCGCACACCTGACGGCAACTTCAAAGAGAAACCCTCGTCTCGCTGACGCAGTTTTAAGACAACGGCGGCAAGAACGGCAACCCGAGCCTTCCTTTAAAGACACCTGTTTCCCCCTCCTCCCCGCCCAATTTATTACAAAGGGGAAGGTATACAGAATCATCGAATGGCGCGCTGCGTTTATATTTGTCTGTCGACTGTCCCGCTCTCTATCCGTCTATTTGTTACAATCTCTTCCGAGATGAAGTTCCTTTTCATTCTAAGACTGATGCTGGTGTAGCTGTTTTTCTTGTTTTTCTACCTCACCAACAAAATATTAACTGCACCTCGAGCTACAGATCGTTTTCTTTGATGATCGCTCCTCCCAGATGTTTTTGTTATATGCGGCAGGCAGTGAACAGCGCAAACCGTAAATTGACCATCAATTTGATAATTCCGAGATCGAGTCTTATGAGTGTCGTGTAGCAAGTCGCTTGCTTACTTAACAGGACCAGTGTCGGACTGTCATTCTAGCATGAACATCTTTTAAGGTCTTTTTTCGATATTAAGAACTTTTTTCTGAGTTCTTCAAACATGAAGGTGTGACTCTTGGAGACTTGGTTACATCTGTTCTTGGCTTGATCTGTGTCTGTTTTAGGTACGGTTCGGGTAATGGGCTCGTCCGTGTGCATACAGCACATATTTTAAATGCTGCATATTTACGTATTCTATGTTGTTACATTATTTCTATGCCGTGGTGTGTCTTTTATTTAAGCCATAGTAGCATTAGAGCAATTGTTAGGAGTGTTGTATTGTAAAGTACGGTGAGACTGTCCGTAAGTCGGGGTGCCGCGCATAGGATGGATGGATGGATGGATGGATGGATGGATGGATGGATGGATGGATGGATGGATGGATGGGACGAAGACGATGACGATGACGATGACAATGACAATGACAATGACAATGACAATGACAATGACAATGACAATGACAATGACAATGACAATGACAATGACAATGACGACGACGATGATGATGATTTCGAGCCGTAAGGATTCCACATCCCGCCCCTTGAGGCATGTCTACAGTGTCCGCATACAAAAGTCAAAGATAGGCTTGCTGCAGACGGCTGCTGATTTCCGCAAGTCTGGCTGTTTTGACTTTTGTCGAGCACGTGTGAAAGTGAAGTGAGTGACCACCAAATGTTTAATATTTATAACTTCTGCATATGTCTAATAATAGTTGCTCTTGCTTTCCTTAAGCCACGTAGGAAGTTTTATCATTCTATAGACTACTGGCACACAGTTTCTGGCTATAAAAATTCGTGTATTACTGCAAGAATTTACAACCAACAGATGACCTGAAAATCGCAATGCTTTGGCGCATGCAACCATTGCTAACCTGACAGTGAACACTACAACAACAGCTCCAGGAAGAAAGAATCTCTTCCCCCAGCTCGTCATCGGCGATGCCCGATGCCCCCCCCCCCAACTCCCTCCCCCTTCCAACTCCCTCATCTCGATCTTTTCTTGACCTTCGCGCCAATTCGCTCCCTGAGTCGTTAATTCAGATCCCATCGATTCCCGTGCCTTCTGTCCCAATTCCTTCAGGTGTCCCTGACTACGCGCCACCGAGTCTCAAGTCCAATCTAAACAAGACAACGATTGGACAGCTTAATGGGATGCACAATGCCTGTTGTTTGAGTGAGGGGGAACCAGACTATAGAGAATTTTTTTTCTTGTCAAGCGTCGTGAATGTCGTTCTGGCTTTGCATATCGGGGGCAACAATAGTACAGAGAAATGCAAAATCATTCGTAATTCTTTTCCGTACATAAAAATGCCCATAGTTTTCAGTGGGTGTTCAACTTTGCTGGGCGTCTCTTGTGAGGAAGACAAGGAACTGAGTCATACACACGGGAACAGAATCCTTGTTCTGCTACCCCGTATTGATCAAAAGATCTCTTGCTCGGGCTTCATATCTTTTCTGCAGTTATGGAGGAAATAAACTACTTCCATAAACATCCTACATGCTTGTGTGATGAAAACGCTCACTCACTGCACATTTCTCACGGGTTACTGACCCAGTCGCCTGTTCAGCTGTTCATTCATTTCTTCATTCGCACACTAACGCATTTTCAAAATAAAAATGTAAGTGTACAGCGTGCTATTATAACACATAATTTAATAATGCATATTATTATTATTGTACACCAACAAAGCAGTGCTCACAACCAGGCACGCATGAGCATAGCTTACATACCTGCCCAAGCCAAGTAACATACTGCTCAAAAGAATTGAAAGAACAGCTGCACTTCGGCAGGGAGACCCCAAACGTATGTCATTTGCAAGACACAACCTCCGACCCCCACGTCAAGATAATCGGTTTCCGATAACTGGTCTCATGTTACAACAACGACTTAGTGGTGCTGATTGCAGAGCGAGTGGGTGACTACAGCAAGGAGTTGGTATCTGAGAAGCTCGTCCAAATCCAGACAAGATGACGGCTTGTCGTCCTGTCGACTTTAGCGGGAAAAACACACACCGCCAACACACTCAGGGGCAGCTGCAAGCAGCCAGCATGTCATCGTCAGCGCATCGACTAGGAACCAGCTGCGCGACGCTACCCTGCGTTCAAGGTATCCCGCAGTGCGGCCTGTCCTGACACCTGTCCTTACACCTGTCCTGACACCTGTTCTGACGCCGACTGTCCTTTCCATCGCGCTGTTCTTGTACCTTGCCTCCCCCCCCCCACCCCGGCGTCATCTGGCCTGGACACGTCAGCGGTGAGCCAGAGTTCTCTCCGCCCGCGAGTCCCGCTTTTTCAGACCGTTTCATGATGGCAGAATCCGCGTCTGGAAGCGACAGGTTGAGCGTTATCATAATTCCATTGTGAGGGAGCCTGAACTGTTTGGTGGGGGGACCATCATGGTTTGAGAAGCACTGGGCATGGTCTACAGAACACCCCTTCACTCCTCACTGGCTGGTCTACAGTGATGACATTCTGCAACCCCTCGTACTGCCAGCGCTGCAGGCAATGGGAAAAGGCGCCATTCTCCAAGGAGACAATCCCAGACCACATACTACTTGTGTCGTCACCACCTTCTTGCAGCAGCAGCAACAGGTGACTGACAGACTGGCCAGCAAATCCACTGGACCCGATCGAGCACCTGTGGGATGTGTGGGATGTGGGACGTGCACAACCAGGTGACCTCAAACAGCTGTTCCTTTCGCTTCAACAGGATTGGCAGTGCCGCGCTTGTGTGCGGGCCAATGGAGGGAATACACTTGTTTGACATTCTATGCTGCACCTTGTCTTTCAATACTTTTTAGTGGTATGTAAAGATTATGGAAGTTAAATAGAGCGATGAAACATTAAAAAACAACAACAACAACAACCACCGGTAGCAGGACGTGATCCAGGAGACCAGCTAGACAATCTCCTGTCACTCACTACACTCTCCAGCGTTTCTCACGCCGTGCCTTCCACGCCTTTATTCCTTCTTTCATTCGCGTTTCTGTCAGTAACACAATATCACACATAAATTAGAAGCCCACCGATCTATTCCTCAACATAAAGTCTGGTGGGAAAGGAAAGGATCAGTGTAGACAATGGAACGATAAAATAGAAGAGAACACATACTTTAAATCCTGCTCCATCATCCATACTTGCGCCCAGTCAGACTACATTCGCTCTTGCTTTCATGCTCGGAGGATACCTGACGTACCTCATTCTCCCTTTATAAAGCTGGGTGAACACACCATTTACCACTCACGAGTGCGTGTTTACAGGCAGGGAGCGATTTCAAGCGCACGCTAGTGAATTCGGGTTAACTGGCTTGGCCTGGTTTTATTGGGCTAACTTTCTCCCAGCCTCTCGCGATTGTGACGCACAGGGGGAAAAAAACCTAAAGCTCGAAAGTTTTTAATGAATGGCGCGTTGTGGGAAGCGTAAACATGCCCACATTCAAGCAGCGTCAGAGCTACCACTTCACACACTCGCAAGAATCTCACGAACGCTGTTATAATGTTTACATCAGGTTCTGGCCTTTGCTCTATAATTAATACAGCCCCCTTGCAAGTTCATGCTTGCCTTCAACTAGTCTCTGTTCTCTTGCAGACACCATCTCATTGATCTAACTAACTCGTCAACCCAAGTTTCATGGTTCCAAGAAAGTAAAAGAAAAAAAGGTTGGTTGGGCGGCAGACTGAAAGAAAAAAAAGAATCTGATATTCTGTCTTCCTGAAACCGCATCTCATGCATCTTTCTTGCAGCATCAGCTGAAGTTAAGCAACAAGTGTCTCAACTGTACGCGAACTGTGTTTCGGGAATTGAGGCTCTGATCAACTTCAAATAAACCCCAAACTAAACATAAATGATGCGCCGAGCACCATAAACAGACCTTCTTTGCTGCCAGCTTCCAGCGCCATCACTGGCAAGGTAAATATTTAGCTTCAGTGTTAACCGTAAGTTTGTGCCTAGCAAGCGATATTTATGAACCAAACTTTTCAGCTTCTTAGAAAAAGGATAAAACATTAAAAATACTCATACTCACATGGTTATGATACCCTCGCGAGGTAAGGCTTCCGTCTCATCAAGCCCAACACTGCCTGGCTGTTCTGTCTCTGAGAGACTGGAGGCGTTCTGGTTTAGTGTTTGTAACACGTCACAGGAAATGACCCTCTTGTAACCTGCTTCCTTCTCAGGAGAGTGGCTAGGGATATAGAGCAAAACGACTTTCCATCGTCATCGATAATCTTGATGAGGAAAGATTTTTCCCCCACAAAGGGAAATGAGCGCTTGTCTCTTGGAACTGAAAGCCCTTGTCGGCACCTTCGTCTTTCTCACAGGAGGCTGGTGACCAAGACAGACAAAAGCGATACAGCCAGGAACGACACGCCAGATGAACTCCCACAATCTGTGCTGTAAGGAGAACACCAGATTCTTTTTTGCTGGTACACAGGCTGCTTGAATTGGCAGATGTCTTAGTTTTATCCACAGTTGTGTTGCTCCTCCCAATAGTTTACGATTCTTTGCTTAAACTGTCAAAAGTTATAATCTGTGCGAATTTTTAAAACCAAAGTTTGATTTCTTTATCAGTACTGTATTGAAGTCTGATAACTTAATATTTTAAAGAACTATCCCTTCTTCTTAGCAAGAAATAAAAAAAAGCTAAAGAAGATGAGACCAGAAAAAGTCGATGACTTTTCTAATACCCACTGCATCACCTGGATTTCGGTACATGAAGCTATCGGCGTTTTTAGCAAGAAGTCAATCTTCGCATCATAAGCCTCAGTTTGGTAACGATTTCTTTATCCCGACATGCATCCTTTTAATCCAGAGTCACAAACGCTGGGATTGAAGTGAGATTATGCAGGCTCTGTCCCCAGTGAGCCAGCAGTGGTTTTCGGCTATTTCTAGAGCAAATCCTTCGACCGTCTGTGACTCAATCTCTTCGTCTGAACGCCATTCGCGAATCTTTGCTGCAGGAGATTATCAATCATTTTTCTGTGCGTAATCAATGCGACGTGAGGAATCTAGGGAAACAGCGAAGATTTCCTGTCCTCCGGCGACTTCAAAGTAGCTGGATTTTCTTGGGGAGTAATCTACTCTTATCTCATTGACCAATCAAAGATTCTCGCTTGTCAGACTTGCCGGATGCCCCGTGTTCCACTTTTATACACAGCGCGACAAATCAGACCAACGGTCATCTTCTGCAGAAAGAAAATAATCAATATCATCTGTCTTCGACCAGACCTCAACTAAGGCAATCCCAGATAAATTAACCATCGTCTCCTCATCGTCTGGAACGCTGCCTCATTTCATCTGCTGGACTTCCTTGGCTTCTTTCGATACAAAGTGTACTGCATCAGTTTAATATGTAAAAAAAGAATAGAGAGGGTGTGGGGGCATTTGCTTCTCTAATTATTTATGTTTTCGGTTTTCGTAACACGGAAAAAATGTGGCGTTAGCCTTAAATTACATTTTTTTTATGGACACTTTGTTTTTGCTGTACTTCCGAAGTAGTCGTTACCTCTTGCAGTGGGTAACAGATGTTCCTAAGCAACGCACGTGGGTTAGTTGAAGACGACACGATCGTTTACAGGTTTAATGTACTCCAACATTTGCAAACACGATGAAAGAAAATTTACATCCAGACGCGCCAGGTGAGCCTTTGTCCTGTGTTACGCAAGTGCAACGTTTTCTTACACTCGCTGAATCGCTGCCAGTGAACACTGGACACCGCACGCTGTCGGCAGGTGCTTTTTGACTGCCTCTGGGCACGTGCACACTAGAGGTCTCGCGGTCCGGGGAACGTTTTCTTTCTGTGAGTGGCGACTATGAGCAGAAGCGAGCCTGCGCGGACTTGTTCCATCGCCTGCGAATCGCGGATTTTATCGCGGACCATGCGACCGGTGCCTCCCGCGTGTCTGCGAATGAATGTGCGAGTCGTGTCTGGTACGTGGTGCTGGAGCTAACCACGAGAACAGCTGGCAAGCGGTCTTCAGTGTTCTGAGCAATTCGTACAGAGCCTCACCTCCCACCCCACTCCCCACCCCCAATCACGTTCGTTGGTCTGCCCCACCCCACCCCCTCCCTTCCCCACCCCCTCCTTTCCCCACCCTTCGTCGTCTAGCATTTCTTTAAAGGTAACGTCAGCCCTTGTCTTCGCTCTCGAATGTGGTGGAGGCTTGTTTAAAGTGTCTTAGCAACGCCCGGATCGCTGCGTGCACGCTCGCGAAAATCTTTCACGTGCGCTCAAACTATACATACGCGCGTGTTTAGTGCGCATGAGCAGAGAATTTGGAAAGTCGGACGTGTTCGTGAGGCGTTCAGTGTTGGTGTACGTGTGTGTGTGTGGGGGGGGGGGATGCATGCGTGTCTCTATGTGTGAGCGAGTGCTTTTACATCTATGCGTGTGTGAACTCGGAAACGGTGGGAATGAGTGAAAAGGGGTAGAAGAGAGAGAGAGTGGAGGGAGGGGCCAGAAGTATAGCTACGGAACATCCTGAAGCAGAAAGGCGCTGAAATGGGAAGGAGCAACGGTAACAGCGGTAAAATGGATAAAGGGAGAGGCTGTCTAATATTAATACTATAATGTCTACACGTATCAACGATATATGTATATATATGACTTGAGGCACGAATACCTTTTAAACGGTCTAGAACTGTTTTTAGACGAAGTTTGACGATCTGATTAGCAACTAAAAACAGATGACAGCATCTCCCACCGAAAGAAGAATAAACAATAATATTCAATGACAACACTATCAAGTGAGCTCGAAAATGCAGGTTTGAGCCAACACGCGCGGCAGTACGTCATTCGGAGTGCAGCAAAAGTCCTATAATGGGCAGGCCAACGGGCAGCTACCCCCACCCCTCCATGTTCTGTAGACCGGCTTCAGTTAAAGCAGGGTGAAGGAACCTCGGACGCTATGAAAATTGTCGCGCGGCAGCAGACATTCACAAACACCCCTAAATATTTAGTTCCGCCGTGTATAGAGCCTCCGTTAAAATATGGTGTCAGCAGCTTACTCAAGGGCACGCAGGGCTGCCCATTCTCGGAGACCTCACACCAAATGCGTGCAGTGTGCATTCTTGCACGTGGCTTCCGACAAAGCTAGCTTCCCTGAAGCAGTGGACGTTATTTTCGATCTAAAATAGAACGGCAGTTCCGGTATAGAAAGACAGCGTCCCACAGCACCGCATATCAACTTCAGACAAATCGTAGGGAGGATGAGTATAGTTGTAAGACTTTTCATGTTAATTTTTCGCCTTATCCCTTCTCACTTATTGAATTAAAATGTTTTTCTGGTACTTTCCTAATAGGCCGAGGTTAGTCAGGTGGGTGTAGAAATAACTTATTAGTTTCAGTTTAGCCTAGTGTTTAGCTAAACTTTTACTACTATTTATAACTATTTGTAGCCATTAGCTACAACTAACCCGTTACTGTTATTAAAAATAATTTCTTCCTTGAGGTGCGTATGGTTAAAACAACTTAAGGATGTAGATGTAACAGTCTGTTCCAACTATCCCCACTCCCCACAAATTTTTCCCTCTTCCTGTGAAACACGTTGATTCCAATCCAGAAATATTTTGCACTAAATGCAACTAGAGGGGCTCTGCTTTTAATTCAGTAAGTACGTTCAGGAGTTCTTCAATAGTTTACGACCTAAAATTGCTGAATTCAGAAGGAAAAAATTACTTTCTTACCCGAAAATCGAATTTTTTGGTCTCTCTTATGGCAGAAACAAGCCATGTGACACTGATCTCTTGCCGTGAACCTAAAGCGTTCTCTGCTGCTTCTAAGTTAATGCGCGGTCTTTTTGAATGAAAGTTTCACTCCAGTTATACACATGTTAGAACTGTACCCACCCTTCCCTACTTGCCGCACCCATCTAAATCAGTAAAAAATGACTTTTCTTTTAAATCGTCAGCACATTTTAATAGCATGTGACAGACATCTTCTCAAAGACGCTAAAATTGTATCTTCATATTCACTGTACACCTTTAGATGCAAGTGCTAAATACTTCCATAATTTTATTGTATACTGATTTGAGCGACTTGTTCGGTACACACAGAAAACGCAAATTTTCATTTCAGAAGATATCCTTTTTTTTACTCTTCTCTCCCTTAAAACTTGCTCCGTAGAAGCGGACACTGGATCACATAACCCCGGCTTTTCCGACATTCAGACGAATAGAAATATCCGGGACGTAACCTCATCCTGTCCTGTCACGCTATTGTATCTTCGTATCCAGAAAACCAGAAAAAGACTAGCAGCTAGTAGTTAGTAGCTATTTTAGTTTGTCCCCAGGAAGAAGCCTCCGCGTGAGATGAAAGACAGCAAGACTGTCAAGCGGAAGTATATAAGGGCGGAGACACATCTCTTTTGTATTTGACTGAAAACATCAGTTCTTTCCTTCTACACCTTTGCGGTGGCTGGAAATAAAACTCAAGAGAACAGACGTGTTGATCATTGCGAAATCAAATAGTTTTAGTCGAGAAACAAAATCCACACCTTCTTGTACTTGTCTTTGGAATATTTGATTTTTTGCAAGAATGACTGAGCACTGTCTGCAGAGGTACTGTGTGCCACGACTAGACTTTCGGGTCGGTGAAATTTGAGGCCTTTAGATAGCGAACAGCAATCTTTCAATGCTGCTTTTAAATGGAACGCTATTGGAGTTTCTACGCAGAGGACTGTCTGAAACTGAGGTGCTGCGAGCTATGTCAGCAGCACGCAACTCCTAAGCAAAGGAAAGATTCCGTGCTGCGTTTGGTGTTGCGAACCTCGCGCAACATGTCGGCCGCTGGAACCACGATACTCGGACTGCAGGAGATGTTATCAGAAAAAAGTAAATAACGAATGACCATTAGCAGCTGCGTGCGCGAAGGATCAAGATTAATTTTTAAAAAGTCTCCACCCTACCACCACACGCACGCAGGCACGAACGAACGAACGCATGCACGCACCCACCCACACGCACTTCCATTTTAAAAAAAAATTCATGTAATGAAATCTCAGCCTCGCGCGAAACATGCACGGACGCAAAACGACAGGAGAAACACAGTAAGTTTACATAACGAAATCAAATGGAATAAGAAAAAAATCTCGTAAAGTATTCTAAATGTGGTGTTCTCGTGTCGGTGCTTTTTGGTGTTTGTTTTCCCACTCGCTGCGGTGTGGTCATGATTATTAGCGCCTGAGTGTGCGCGGACCTGTTGAGTGCTGCAGAGGAGCAACATTGTACTGTGTTAACGATGAATTACGGCACTGCGTTTGACTTTATTGTAAAGCCCTAGGGGTGGCTTGCAGGAGTATTCTTATCTCCTGTCGATCATAACTAAAGTAGCACGTAACATAATACCGGGCAAATGGGCCGTACGACCGCTGATATGACCGAAAAAGCAGCAACGAACGCTCATGCGTGCCGTAAGCACAGACAGAATGCTTAAAGTATGCAGTAAGTACCTCTGTTATCAAGGAAATCGCATGTACTCACTGTTTGTGGATTCCCTCCCCTTTCCACCAATACATAACGATAGCGATGAAAAATATATAAAGCTTCGTATGACGATTTTCAACGGGATCTTCCTTCCACTGAAGGAGACCGCCTCGGTGGTCTAGTGGTTAAGGCGTCCGCTTCCGAGGCGGGAGGTCGGTGGTTCGCATCCCGGCCGAGTCATACCTAAGACTTAAAAATTGTCAATCTAATAGCTGCCCTGCCAGACGTCTGGCACTATAGGGAACAGTACTAGGACTGGTTGGCCCGGTGTCAGTATAATGTGACTGGGTGGGACTGAGGCCCGTGTTGCGACATCAGTCCCACGTGTGGCAGCACGTAAACTTTGTCTAAGCAACACCGTCCTGATATGCACATAGTTTGTGGCTGGATGTTAAGCACCCATTCCCCCCCCCCTTCCACTGACGGCAAAAAACGTTTGCATGCCGTAACTGGCTTTTGAAGATTCTGCAATATACGATTCCTTTTTAGAATATTTTTCTTTTTAAGAGAAAGTAACACCAGGCTGTTTTTAAAATGTCTCCAGGGCAAATTCCGCGAAACGTAGGCGTAAGGGCAGACATGAGCTCTGGAAAGGTTAGTATAAGGGCAACTGGTTTCACTGTCCATCATGGCTACCACTTAAATCGAACAATCGCTACGACTTTTCTTTTTTTAACTCGTCTTTGATACGTCACTGCTATCCTCTCATTTCAAACTCAAAATAGAACTGTCGCAGTAAACAACGCAATGCGCATGCGTAAAACGAACAATTCGGTGTGCAGTCAAAAAGACAGATGATGCAGAGCGCATGTAAAAGATTGCAAACTCGCCACTGTCTAGGAATCCTTTGCTATACATAAAGCCATTATGTACAAAATGCTTCAAGATATTACGGAACGATAGGGTCAGTAAGAGTGGGTATAACGATTTTAATGATTATTTTTTCTGCCCAAGACGGGGATAAGTCTTAATTCTTCTGGTATTCACAAAATTTCTGTAAAACTGAGTGCAAATAGGACCAGACCACGCCTTGTTGTTGCTGCAAACTGTTTTTTGTTATCGATGTTTTTTGCACATGCGTTGGTGTCATTCTTTCGGAAATTTTCTAAATGAAATCCCTGTTTAAAGTAAAATCTGTGCTCAGTCATACTGTAAATACGGAACTCTTATACAGTTGTCTATCAACTGCGTTGCACTGCTGCAAACAGGGCTTGCAGGATCGTTTCTTCTTTCGTAAAGGTGGACGTAAAATACACAGGGTGAATGGGCCTCCATTCATGGGGCTCCGCTCTTACGACAGGAAGTGCAGATACGCACTCGGTAGGTGGGGCTTTAAGACCCAAATAAAAGATTTCAGAGTGGTATTCCGTCCAAGAAAAGCCTGACACAACTCGTTCCGTATGTCCGCATCTTTTTAAAGTTCTATAGGCACATGGAGCTGTTTTGTCTGACAGATGAGTATGATACCGTTAAATTTAGGGCTGCATAATGGTGTCATTTAAAACTTAATGTCTGTTCGTCTGCCAAGATGGACTGATGTATTTTCAATTTCCATTCTCTTACACGTATCCAATCGCTACATTAGTAGATGCTATCACGGCTTAATTCATCAAGTGTGCTGAGACTCCGACACGAGCACTAAATAAATAGATAAAAAGATAAATAAATAGGTAAACTTTATGTTGACAGCTAGAGGAACGTGAAACCAGCATGATAATGTGTGTTTTGCGTGTGGTGGCAAGTCGCCACGATGAAAGGATCGCGTGTTAATGTCCGAGAAATAAGACAACGCCAGGATGGAGAGGCGTTAGTGCACAAAAAGTTCACGTCAACGTGGTTCACGTCTGCTCAGTTCCAGTGTGTCAAAGCCGAGCAAAGTGAGATGTTGTTCACAAATCTGCCGAGGTGTCGGCTGTCTCTGCCTGTCTCTGCCCTTCTGTGTCGTCTGTCCTGCGTCCCTGCGTGGGTGTTGATTTTGCGAGAGTACGTTAACGTTGTGCTATACCAGACTGTGTATAGGTGTGTTAGTGGGGTGGGGTGGAGGACATGCAACGATTGTACACAGTGCCTGACCTGTTGACGCGTCTGGCGATGGTAGAGATTCGACTCATGCCACCGTCTTGTGGAGAAAAAGCACTGAGCAAAACACACGAAGGGTATAGCCTGTCTTTAACGTTGACATTATGACAATGTTCATATGAAGATGTTCACATGAAGATGTTCATTACATCAGGGAGCTTTTAATTAAAACAAAAAGACAAGGGGGGGGGGGTAGAATACACTGAAATGCTATGTGTATTGTGAACTTCACGAAGAGTCGGTCATTGGTTGCTTGGTAGGTTGAACAGAAACTACCGCGGACCTAACCAAAGTAGTTCAGGTAAAGATTATTTTTTAACACCTCGAAGCCTCGAACCCAGCTTAGTTTTACCGCCAGAACGAGAAGAATGCGTTGACCTGAAGCTACTTTATGTATGATGCCATAGAAGGGAATGACACAGACGAACATTAACATCCACTCCCTAGTTTGGGTTGCCCTCGATTTTGTTTCCAGCGCCTGAAGTGCTTTCCCGCTTCCTTATCTGCGAGACACCTACAATACTTTGATGGCGGTGTCAAGATAGATCCCGCCTAGAAAAAGGGACGCTGTCATGTCGAGCTCCCTCTACCGGGCAAGATGCTTACTAGCTGCACGCATGCCTGTAGCGCCCGAGGGACATTTCAGCTACTTGTTCGCTCACTCGCCTTGTTAGGTCACTCGCCTAGAAAAGGATGCCCTCTATGATCGAGTGAAGATTTTTTTATGTTAACGTATAACGGCGATTACACAAGCTTGTTTGTATAGTTTTTTCCTTTCTTTTTCAGGTTCCTTCGCTCTTCCTTTTCAGAAACGACAGTTTAATCAACCGCGGACATGATCCTGACCGTATTGCATAGAACTAGTGTTTAAAAATAAAACTTCCAATGGTCATCAGGAAACTGTCTTGGTATTGTGATGCAGTGGCTGAAACAATTACGTTCTGCCAACGTTTGGTGGGATTTGACCACTGGGCAGTCAGACACCGGATCCATACCACCACCATCTGTGCTCGCTTAATGATCTCCACGTTACGCATCAGAACGTCCAGGGAAATCAAAATCTAACCGATCATGCAAAAGGGAATATCTGGAGAATAATCCGCCGAATACAGTTTCCACGTCTTGTGTCCTATAGCACTAATAAAATAGTTCATACACTCCGTTGTGTTTTTAAAAAATCTTGTTTTATGGTTTTTGCTAAGCCTTTATGCAAACCTGTTTTGCGGGCAATTATGTAACGCCAAGGTCAGGATTCTAGTCACACTTGCGATGGAGGCCATTAGCATGTGTCCAGCTGAAACATGGATGAGTGGAGACTGCGCGTCTGCATGCGTACGACTGATGCAGTGTTTGGGGGAGGGAAGGTGTTGATTCAACTCAACTGCCTTGTTGACATATGAGTTTTCATCAAAATGTCAGTGACTGTTGATGTTAAGCCCAAATTAAATACGGGAGCTACAAGGGTAGAATCCGAGCATGATAATAGATTTTCTACGTGGTTATCTTAACTACGCATGCCTTTGATAGTAGTTCAGAGTGAACTGCCAATAAGATTATGAAATCCCAGCTGTTAGACATAAATGGAGCTAGCCGTGTTCCTTCGATTGACAGGGTGAGTGGTTAACTTGTCTCTGTCCTGGTTGAATATGGATGTATTATTGTGTGAATTGGAGATTGCATGAAAGGGGTTTGTTTTTGTAGTATATAACACTCCCGTTTTCCAATTGTTTATTATTTTTTGTGGCTATCCCGCTGCTAGAGACAATGTTTTCTAGATCTCTTGTTAGCAAACATTTTGTTTGTTGGGTTTTTATTTGTTTTTTGTTTTTTGTTGTTTTTTGTTGTTTTTGTTTTTTGCTATTAGCAACCTTTTTGCTGCTGTTAGCTTTTGTTGGCCTGCGTGCCTTGTGGTGCTGTACACCAGCGTCACACCCTACCCTGAACAAGTATCTGCGCTAAACGGGTGTCGGAGGTAACTGAGTTGGAGGAAAGGACACAATGGTCTGGAGTGAGAATCGGAGGTCGGGTCCAGAGTAGTGGCTGGGGATCATAGAACGAACTCGTGTACGACGCATTCAAAAGTAAAGGGTCGACCTGGAGTGTCAAACGTTATGTTAGGTGCTTCACCACGTTAATGTTCTAATTCAGTGGAGCCAGTCAAATGACGAGCTCTATTTCGGAGGTCTTTCTGGGAGTGGGGTAGGGAGGAAGAGGGATATGTTTCGAGAGGAGGGGGATAGGGGAAGGGGAAGCGATGGTGTTAGGAGTGGGGGATAGGGGAAGGGTAAGCGATGGTGTTAGGAGTGGGGGTTAGGGGAGCGGTTTGTAAAGGGAGAGGGTTATATGCAGTATGATCTTTCCAGGAAATGGGAATGTTTTCAGTGCTGACCCTAAGAGATTAGCATATTTTATGTAACAATCTATTTGATTGGCTCCACTGATTCAAACTCCACGATAGTGAGCGCATGCCAATCTTCGATGGAGTTACGTTTCGGCTTCAGCAAAGACAGGTGTGAAAATTTCGACAACGAAAACGTCTGTTGCTATCACAGAAGACGCAGTGAGGAAACCTATTCAGTCATCTTTAATCGAGCAGCGAGAGGCCCCTTCTTTTTTCGTACAGACTGTAACGTCACTGTGACAGGTGTTGTGCGTTTTGTGCAGGTCATCAAGGTACACAGCGGCTCTTGCTGCACCTTGTTGCTTGTAGGTGATGGGAGGAAATTTGTATGACAGTTGATGTGTAGACCTGGCTTAGACTGACGTGTAAAAAAAGCCAGGGATATCCCCTTAGACGAACCATCTCATTCATTCATAATTAAACAGTAGTTATTTTTCACTGTATTGCTGGATCATGTGATTCTTTAGGGAGGCTTTAGGTGGATGGGGCTCAAGTCATATGAATGCATTGATATATCACAAGTAATGCAGTGTTGTATTCTTCAGACAACGAGACAACACGATAGGAGTTGAAATGATTCCCCGAGGAGACAACTCGTGAGAAAAACGAGACAACACCACAGGAGTTGAAAGGATTCCCCGAGTAGACAACTCGTGAGACAACGAGACAACACGACAGGAGTTGAAAGGATTCCCCGAGTAGACAACTCGTGAGACAACGAGACAACACGACAGAAGTTGAAAGGATTCCCCGAGTAGAAAACTCGTGAGACAACGAGACAACACGACAGGAGTTGAAAGGATTCCCCAAGCAGACAACTCGTGAGACAACGAGACAACACGACAGGAGTTGAAAGGATTCCCCAAGCAGACAACTCGTGAGACAACGAGACAACACGACAGGAATTGAAAGGATTCGCCGAGTAGACAACTCGTGAGACAACGAGACAACACGACAGGAGTTGAAATGATTCCCCGAGCAGACAACTCGTGAGACAACGAGACAACACGACAGGAGTTGAAAGGATTCCCCAAGCAGACAACTCGTGGGACAACGAGACAACACGACAGGAGTTGAAAGGATTCCCCGAGTAGACAACTCGTGAGACAACGAGACAACACGACAGGAGTTGAAAGGATTCCCCGAGCAGACAACTCGTAAGACAACGAGACAACACGACAAGAGTTGAAAGGATTCCCCGAGGAGACAACTCGTGAGACAACGAGACAACACGACAGGAGTTGAAAGGATACCCCGAGTAGACAACTCGTGAGACAACGAGACAACACCACAGGAGTTGAAAGGATTCCCCGAGTAGACAACTCGTGAGACAACGAGACAACACCACAGGAGTTGAAAGGATTCCCCGAGTAGACAACTCGTGAGACAACGAGACAACACGACAGGAGTTGAAAGGATTCCCCGAGCAGACAACTCGTGAGACAACGAGACAACACGACAGGAGTTGAAAGGATTCCCCGAGCAGACAACTCGTGCGACAACGAGACAACACGACAGGAGTTGAAAGGATTCCCCGAGTAGACAACTCGTGAGACAACGAGACAACACCACAGGAGTTGAAAGGATTCCCCGAGTAGACAACTCGTGAGACAACAAGACAACACGACAGGAGTTGAAAGGATTCCCCGAGTAGACAACTCGTGAGACAACGAGACAACACGACAGGAGTTGAAA
>SMGT01003792.1:12796-37973 GCA_004794575.1 Lanistes nyassanus
CCCACTTCTGCCTTGACCCAGCCTTCCTACCAGAGGATAAGGGTCTGTAATCGCTTCTCCGGCCCCTCTGCCTTTCGTCCTCTTTTTCGATTGTCTTTTCCTTCTTCCTTTCTGCTCCACATTTCTCACTTTTCACTCAATTTCCTTCCCTCCTACTCTGTTACCCCCCCCCCCTTCTGCTCCACACTTCTCACTTTCACTCCATTTCCTTCCCTCCTACTCTGTTGGCCCCTGGGGCCCTTATGTCATTACATATAAATCTCATTTTTCACATTTATTTGAACAGAGATAGGATAAAGGAGTCTTTTTCTTAGATTTCGAGTTGAACAGCTCACAGAGTTTGGGTGCCGCACGAAATATCTTGTCTGTGTGTAAATGGACCAAGTCTGTAACAGAAAAAAGGTATACAGCATAAACGAGGGTGGGTGGGTGTTTGTTGCTTAACGTCCCGCGCCAAACTAGGTGCATATCAGGACGGTGTTGCTTAGACAAAGTTAACGCAAAGTTTACGTGCTGCCACACTGGGGTTGGTGTCACAACACAGGCTTCAGTCCCACCCAGTCACATTCTACTGACACCGGGCCAACCAGTCCTAGTACTGTTCCCTGTAGTGCCAGGCATCTGGCAGGGCAGCTATAGTAGATTGCTAATTTTTAAGTCTTAGGTATGATTCGGCAGGGTACGAACCACCAACCTCCCGCCTCGGAACCACTAGACCATCGGGGAGTTCCAGCGTGAATGAAAAACATAAATCTCAGAGATATATACTATACAAGAAAAGTATATATATATATCAGTAAAAGTTATGCAGTTACCGGAAAACTCATCAAATTCGCTGCAGGGCAGCCTTGAGCCAAGAAAATTTCGTGTTATTGTCAGCGACTCTTACTGGCGTCAGCGCTGATGCCAGTAAGAGTCGCTGACAATAACACGAAATGCTTAGAGCTTACGGACGATCCTCAGCAACTTACGCGCGTAAGCTCTAAGCATATCCCTGAAAATACTGCATAATTTGAGAAAGATAGAACACGTGAGAGTAGGGGCCTATTTTAGAACCAGATGTCAGTAAGGATAGGGTTACGATCTTATTTGTGGGGAATGGGGGCGGAGAGTGGTAAGGAGGGTGTGTACATAACATTTGTCGCTGTGACTTCACATGCTGCCAACGGCGTCTGTCACGCTGCTGACGTCAGAGTGGGATTGACAAAACTTTAGTTATTGCTGAATAATACCGGGATACATCGTCGGGTTTGCCTTCTGCCTCCTGCCCCATGACTGGTGGCATTGCAGCTGACAACTTCCAATACTTGGTACAGACGTCTTGCGGATACAAATATTTCAGAGTCGTGATTATTTATTGTTACTCTCTGTGTAGATTGATAAATTGTCAAGGTTTTATTTTGTAAACATATGTATGGTTTTCGACAGCTCTGTACAAACTTTAAATATTGGCTTTATGAGGTTCTATATCCTGTGTACTGGGTCTTATACCGATGATATGGATTTTCACCGTTTGGTATTGTATCCTTTGACTAGGAATTTTTATATTTGTGCAATCAGTCTATCTGACCTAGCTGTAGATTTCCTACCTATACGTGGGCTTTTGTGTACTCTATGTGAGTTTTAATGGTGTTTGTGTGCTCTCTGTGAGTTTTAATGCTGTCTGTGTGCTCTCTAATAGTTTGTGTTTTCATTAAATTTGGGTTTTTACGCCCTTGTGCTGGTTTTCATAACATGTTAACGTGGTTATGAAAGAATGGACAGAGTTCTTCATACCCCTATGTATTTCCAGACCTTCATGCAAAACAAACGCAGAAATAATTCTTTAGACAGTAAACTGCATTGAATTACAGAGGGAAACGTTTAAAAGTCATATTCTAAGAGCTGACACAGACAAAACCTTTGAAAGCATAAAGAAATGCGCACTTCAAGTGAAACACAAACATTTTTTTAAGGTTATGAGAGGATCGACGGCAAATTAGGTCTCCACAGGTAGATTGAAAAAATCCAGTTAGTGGAGCTGGATTGAGGGACAGAGCCACTGCCAGAGACCAAATCTGGGCCACTAGCACACAGCACACGCACGCCCTTGCACATGAACACGAGCAAGCGCGCACACAAAGTGATACATTGCACGCGAACGCGCCCATGCACGCACATGTATTTACAAAATCGCGCAAGCGGGAGGAAAAGGAGAAGAAGAGCGGAACAGGGACAGGATTTAGGAAAAAAAGAAACAAAAAGTAGGAAATGATTTCTAGATTACAGGCATAAATCATTCAAAAGAGAAAATAGAAATATACCCCTCACAAAAAGTTAAGCAACACGTGATTGACGTTGTATACATCGTGCTGATAAAAACGCGTCATGCTGCATCTGTTCCCTAATGGAAACTCACCATCCCGTCCAAATAAGGCAAGTCTCAATGTCTCGCGGTAACACGTGCAGCACGAGGAACACGCTTACAAAGTGAACCATAGTCAATTTTCGCCGTTTTGTATCACTGCTGTGACCAAACGGTGCCATTTGTGAGTGGTACAGCCACACTGCAAATGACAACCTCTTATTGAGCATAACAGTAGCTTCAGACAACCTGGCATTGGCTCAAGTCGCCCATGGCATAGGCATGGTGCAGGCAGGCATCTGACGGAATGTTGCTACCAGATATTTCGGAGCTTACAGAAGCGGTATCTACAACATCTACAAAATCCATTTCAAGCTACTAGACAGTACCAGGAGTTGCCTCATAGTGATCTACCGAGGGCCACAACCCACCAACAAAATCGTCTCCTAACTGCCAGAAGACCGAGTTTGTGACTGTAAGAAACCTGCAAAATGACTTGCACCCCGCCACTGAGTCATGTTTCCACACAGACCATCAGGAACCGACTGCATCGTTCTGAACTCCAATCTTGAAGATCAGCACGAACACATTCCTCTCGGCTCTCAACCAGCGGCAGCTCCAGCCCCGGCCCCAGTGGGCCAGAAAACAACTTCAGTGTGGATCTGAGATTGCCAACGATTGGCTCCATGGATATCGTCTTCAGTGGCGCGTCCAGATTTTGCCTGGACTTTCATGATGAGCTTCAGCGTGTCTGGAGACAAGACGGAGACCGATATACACGCTCTGGTGTTGCTGACCATGACCAGCACTGTGGCGGCAGTCTCGTGGTTTGGGATGGAATCTGGCGGGTGGGTTGGGGGTCGTACGGACCTCGCTGTCTTCAGAAGAGGCAGTGTGAACGCTGTACGATGTTTGAAGAGTGTCATCAGACACTTGATGATGCGCCTGGAAAGCCAACTTGGTGCTGGATTTATTTTCATGGATGATAAAGAACCTAATGGCAGGGTCGCTGTTGTCCGGAACGAGCTCAACCTCAACATCGCACGTCTGTTCCCCAGATCTGAATCCAGTAGAACAGGCAAGGGACAAGGTTGGGAAAGCTGTTTACGACATGCCTGCCCGTCCCCCGACCCTGGCTGTTCTAAAGGAAGCCCCGGTGGTTCATTGGAGGGTCATCCCTCAGGCAATGCGGGACAGGCTGATTACGTCAGCGCCGACGCGTATCAGGTGTGCATTCAGGCTAGGGGAGATCATCCTCAGTATTAATGACTGCAAACAGTCACCAAACGTGGGGTGTCTCGATGTTTGCTTTGACACTAAGATGTCTTTACTTGTGCTTTTTGACATTTGTTGGATTTGTTCACCAATATTTTGAATATCAAAACTGATTTTATTCCTGATCGTGTTGCATTTGGCAGATGACATGTTGATAACGAAATCCTCAACTGTACACCTGCAGATAAGTTTATTTACTGCCGTTGATGATGCTTCAAGCGTGTGCTGCTTAACTTTTTTTGAGGGGTATAGATATTGGAAGTAGAAAGCATTGCAAAGATATCGGTGTGACGAAAGAACGAGAGAGATAGAAAGAATGAGAGAGTAGAGGAAGAGAGATGGGGAGTGGCGGAAGAAAGGGACAGAAACGAGGAGAAAGAGATGGACGGACCACAAAAAGACGTGAGCGAGCAGAAGTTTTAGAATATGTTTATTTCGCCAAAACCTTTTAGATGCGAAGCTATGGCGTAGTAATCGAATGCAGAGGTTCTTTGAAATTTCCCAGAATGTTATTTCAAACGCAACCAGAAAAAAGTGCGCTTCTCTGCAGATGTCGAGCTCGCGCTGAATGAAAAAGAAAATAATAAAGATCGATACTTCAGCGACGTCAATCGCACGCCCGTGCACGAGCCTTATTTCGCTTTCTGGCTCCCTCAAGCAACCGCAACTTAGTAATCTCTCCCTCCGGCCTCCCTCCCTGCCTCCCTCCCTCAACCACCCATCCACCCGCCCACCCTTCCACTCACTCACCCACCCACCCACGCACCCACCCAATGTCCTGGTTCTAAGACGAAAGGATGACATATCTCTGCCACTGCAGATTTTGTACCTTTCTCGGTGAAACATTATTTTTACCTCGTGTCTGAGTCACTCACAAGGTTCTCACTGTCATTCTACTGAGCCGCCAACTCTTCACGCCAGGGCCACACCGAGTTACTGACTCCCGCGGGTAAGTGGTAAGGAACAGAGTTCCACTGGTAAGTGATAGGGAATGGAGTTCCGCTGGTAAGTGGTAAGGAATAGAACTACGGGACACCACCTGCAACGAAAATGCGAGTTCATCGAAACTAGATCAGGTCTTTGGCGCAGCAAGAGAGTTTCACTCCATTGTTGTTGAAGAGGGAGTGTAGTGGAATCTCTTCATCGAAATTAAACCAAGTCTTTGTTAAAGCGGTCGGTCTTTTTAAACACTGATTCATTGGACCAGGTCATATTGTTTGAGACCAGCATTAGTCAAAGCGTGTCGACCTCAGTGGCCGAGATAGCAGCCAGAAAAAGGTAAAGAATGTCCCATGACCATTATTTTTTTAGTCGTATGGGAGTGGGGGGGGGAGTCTGAGACCCCAACTCTTCTGTGTGGCCCAGCAGCGGTAAGGTGGCCCTATCTCTCCCTCCCTACCTTACCTTCCCCGACCCACGGCGTTTGTCTTATCTACTGACAGAATCGTCTGCAGTTTAGAGACTGACTCAATCTATAGCTTTATTTATTTATTTATTTATTTATTTCGTCCTGGTGCGCTATCCCTATTCGCTGGCAGTATCTTCTGACAAAGTGTTTCCATTCCCCCACCCCCAACCGCCACATCGTGCTCCATTGAGGACCTAATTCACTAATCACTTCTGTCTAAACCCTAGTTTGATCCTTTAGCCTGTTTACATGGTGTCTTGCGACTGGTTGAACCACGATAACAAATCGTCCGTTTACTTGTTCCTCGGCTTAAAAAAAAAAGAAGCAATGTCCTTAGTGAGCTCTAGTCGGGTTGAGTTTCAGGAAAGCGTATCCATTCAGATGTGAATGGGTCGTTTCTTTCATGCCTTTCCGTTCACTTTGTCCCGTGCAACACAAATGATTCAGTTTCGTGTTACGCCGTTCATTGAATGTAACAGTCCGAGGTAAAACCATCTCCGTGTACCGAATGGAAGACAGAAATCACCGACAAAATACATTATGCGACGGATACGGGATACGGGCTGACACACAATTTGATTGGCTCCAAGGAAATTTCCGTGAAGGCCAAAAGGGAGGCCGCTGATACATTTACGAAAACAGGGGACAGGAAGAGGGTGTCATAGCATTTCTGGTCTCTAATAATTCGTGATTTCCGCTTATTTCAGAAAAAGCAGGAAGCGCTAATAGCCAGTCTCTGTACGCTCACAGAAGCCACACTTAAGAAACATCGCTTGGCCATTATGCAAGGTCGCGAAGATTGTAAGCAAATTGCTCCGTCGTCTTGGTTCCCCCTCCTCTTGACATACACATACCTCAACAAGACTGTAAATCTCACATGCAAGGACAGGAAATGCAAAGATCCCCTAATGCTTTGCAAACTGTTTCCTCTCGTAACTAGCCATTCAATCATCCAAATTGTTCTGATGTACTGCCTCCCCAGCACAGCCGTTTGGTATTGTGTCTGAAGTCAAAAGCTGTTCAATAGGCATGTTATAAGGAAACAAAAAGACAAGTTATTTTGACCCAGCTTTTCTCTCAAAAAATGCGCATTTACCCCAAAGGGAAACACGGCAACATTTTGCATAGGGTAAAATTTTCAGCAACGAGAGAGCCTAAGGTATTGTTTTGCACTTCTGCAAATCAAGGTAATTTGTGTGAGTCACCAGTGTACACCTGTATTGATGACCCATCATTGAGGCAATTCGTCCACTCTCGAAGTTCTCTACAACCCTCACCTCTATGTTAGCTGCGTAAACTCTGTATGAACGCCTTAGGAAACAACGACCCTGTGCATTACAGTAAACTAAATAGCTGTGGCCTGTTCTGCAAGACAACGAGTGAAAGGACTACATTTGCAACCGTTTCGTCTGGCCATGACACAGCCTGGTGGAAACGTTAGGGATCGCTTCCTCTTTCTATTTCACATCAGCCCTTTTTTCCTCTATCATTCATTTTAGTGGCAGCACAGTTTGTCATGCCCAGAGAAGGCACAAACTAAAACATGATCCAGCTCCTAGACTTATTGATTCTCCACAAAAGTCAATGAAAGTAACTGCTTCTTTCCCTCTTGCTGTCTACCTCGAGGCACAAGACGCGCGGCAGGTTTGAACAGAACACCTGTGCGTATTCCTCCCTTTAAAGACACAACTGTCCATTTCTAAATATCGGGTGTTCAGTTTTTTCTTGTTCATTTCCGATCTGCCAATCTTCAATTTTTCAGCGATGAATATCCCACATATTTGCCCGTCCCCCGTGTAGGGTGCAATTTTGTTGAAAAAGCTAAATGTTGACGTCGTACTGATATTTAATATCTGGCTTGAAAATTTTGAACAAAATATTTTACCTCGAGATGCGTTCGTGGCTTGGCTACGAACGTGTGAATGCGTACATGCGTGCGTGCATGTGTTTAGAACGCTCTTTTCCAAGCTTTACCAAGCAAGAAGGTGGAAGCAAAAGTTAAGTGTGCGCTGTTGTTGTTGTTGTTGTTGTGGTGGTGGTGGTGGTGGTGGTGGTGGTGGTGGTGGTGGTGGTGGTGGTGGTGGTGGTGGTGGTGGTGGTGGTGGTGGTGCAATTCGCAATTAGACATTTCTGTGGTTGTGCAGTACGAGGCTCAAAAGCCCCATTTTCTTCTTGCGTAAAAGCAGGTAAAATTAGGTATTGACGCCAAGGGCATATAACTGGGTTTTCTCTCTACCAAATATACGTAAATTCCGCGATTTGCGCACTTACGAACGTAGGTTGCCTTTTTACGCACATATTCGGTGGGCGATGCCTGTAAGGGCTGTTGATGGCTCTGCTTCACCTGTACGTCGTTCTTACGCCTCCCGTCAGATGGCGCCACCACCGCCTCCTGATCCAGAAGCTATTGATTCAGGCTAGCGACGGTGGCAGACAGCAAATCGAAGGATGTCAAAAGTACAAGCGGTTTTCGCCCGGGGACACGGGCCAGGAAGAGGAAATGGGTCGGATGTGAGTTTATTTGCGATCGGATCGCTTCCTTGAGCGCAGAGCGGCTGATTGGAGCAAGATTTCTGCTCGCCACTGACAGGTTCCGGGCTCGCGTTGCTTGTAATGCTCTTGCCGAGAGCAGCGAACTCTTGTTTAAAGGAAAGCATATTAGCACTCTTCCGACTGGCGTATGTCAGTTTTGGTTCCTAAGACCCACATCAGTAGTATTAGCTGCATCTCCTTGAAATATTGAGCAGTTTGTCAATTACATACATTTTCAAGTTGTGCAAAATGTAAACACAACAGTCTACCTTTCATAATTCATCCTTTACTACCTGCGTCCAGTCTCCACCTTGGATTTTCTCTCCCTGTTCTCCCCCCACCCACCCTCGGCTTCTTTTCATTTGTCTGATGATACGCAGCATGACACTGCGCTCTTGACAACACCCACAACAAGCAATAACACGAAGTAGTGCTGTAGAAATTATAGCTATCAATTAAAGCTAGCTGTGGTGTCGTCTTCGTCTGTGAAACATCAGAACGATTTTCGTAGAGGTTACAAAATGACATCCTCGTGTCATTCCCTCCTCTCTGTCTTATTCCTCTACTTCCCCCACTCCGTCCCCGGGACTGCTTAGGTGCTCTGACGACTAAGGCGTCCTCTTCCGAGGCGGGAGGTCGGTGGTTCGCATCCCTGTCACGTCATACCTAAGACTTAAAAATTGACACTCTAGTAGCTGGCCTGCCAGACGTCTGCACTATAGAGAACACTCCTAGGACTGGTTGTCCCGGTGTCGGTATAATGTGACTGGGTGGGACCAAAGCCCCTGTCGCGACAGCGCTCCCCGCGTGCGTCAGCACGTAAACCTGTCTCAAGCAACACTGTCCTTGTTTACACCTTGTTGGCGGCGGGAAATTAAGCAACAAGACCCCAAATCCATCACGTTTTGCTGTCTCTTCATTCCTTTCCGATTTTTCCCATCTTGTTGCTTCTTCAAAATCATTTGTTGAAAGTTAGACTTTCCCCCTCAGATGTTTTATCTCACCTCCTCCTTTCTTTTTCTGGTCCTTCCTCTCTCTTTCCTTCTTATTCTTACTGGTTCGGCATGAAATATCAAAGTTGTTTTTTAACCCTTTCTATCTGTCCCTAAATGTTTGTAACGTCCTAACGTCCTATGAATGAATGAATGAATGCTGCCGACGAAGATAGGATTTAAAGTCCGATGGGGGTTCTTGCCCTTTCTATCTCTTTAACTTTTCCTTAGTGGGCCTTTAAACAGGACTTGTTTTCACAAATGAAAGAAAAATCAACATCCTTCTCCACTCGCTGTCCCCTTCTCTTGCCCTTCTGTTCTCTCCATCTTTTTATTCCCTTCTGTCGCGGTCCGCTAGTGGCCACTGATCAGGCTAATCAGAACCAGTCAGGCGCCTCATCACCTTCACCTCTTCATCTCCTTCTGTCTTCGGGCGCGTCTCTCCTCCTTCTCCTGCATCTGCACCTCCTCCTTCCTCTTCCTCCCCCCCACCCCGCACCCCGCCATATGTGTTCTTTTCCGTCTGCTTTATTACATCGTCACCGTGTCATGGGTCTTTCTGCACGCATGTTCCTTCATACGCACAGAGAACGCTCGTGTTTGTGGGTCTGTGGTTACGTCGTGCGTTCGTGCGCAATAGGTAGGCGTCTGCGCGTGTGACAATCCGGGTGTGGAAAGCGGAAACTGTTCTACCTGTGCTCGGAATGCTCCGCCATAACTGTCCATTTACGCGAAGATGCGTAAATGCCGACGTTCGGTATTTACGCGCGATGAGCGTGGGCCCCACTCAGCGTAAAGGCGCATTTCGGACGGTGCTCTGTGTGTGATTGTTTGGTGGTGTAACAATATACGTGCTAGGCTGTAGGTCTTATGTATGTTATGTATAGAGACAGATGCAGTACAGATCATTACAGAACTTTTCCACGTATGACAGGTGTAGGAATTGACCTTCAAGGCACTTCTGCACAGCAGACATACCTATATGGTCCGAAGTACTATTTTGCAATACCCAGCACTCATACACCCATGTGCAGACACCCCATAATTCAAAACATTCACTGTCCATAGAAGTCACTCAGAACACAACTGCCAATCACAGCCACACGTGCGGGCTTTAGGAATTTAAGTAAGGCATTTAAGCCCTAGTAGGACCAGTGGGAGGGAGGATTAGATACCCCGACCATCGGGTGAAGGCAGGAGATGGATACAGACACGGGTAGCTAGAGAGTCGCGTATAGATGCAGTGTCCAGGGCACCGAGAAGAAAACTGTCACGCCATGGAACCAGAAGAATGAATACAACTCTTGAAACGCGACCAGTTTCCGTGGTCTTTGTGGAGTGGTGAGCGAATTCTGCTAGGCTGCATCTATTTCGTGATGCCGTGACCTCTACTTTGTGGGGCAGTAATGTTACACTGGAATTGCACCGCGCAATGCTTGGCGCCTGACTGATCAGGCTCAGCACAGAGCATCTTGGTGCAGCAACGCTGCAGCCAGCAGCACTGCAGCTGCATGAAGCCGAATCACCGCTGCGACACGTCTACTTTTTTTTCTTAAAAACGCACGCGTCACGGCTGAACAAAGATGCGGTGGGGGTTTGGAGGGTTGTGCATCAGTTGTGACGCAGGTTGCCTGAGGACACCAACAGCTGCTTGAAGTAGTAACTCGCAAAATTCTATTACTCGCCCCCAAAACCTCCCACCTAGGCGCCACGCGCTTTACATACGCCATCATACACACAGGTTGCGCTGATTTACATAAACTGTGACTGGTGTTTGCGGATCACGTGGGGAAAACAAGAAAACTAACACATGTAACACAAACACTGCGCGGGAAGACGCTTGTCCTCTCTGTTCGCAAACGCTCATTTTCCGCTCAGTGACAAATGCTTCAAATTCTAACGTGCTCCAGGTTCGCTGTTCTTACTTCGCGAGAAATTATTCCTACCTATTACTCTCTTTAATTCACAATGAGTGATCTTACTTTGAGATTCCCATAGAATGCGTACTTTAACACTCTTCAAAGTTCTTCACTGGTCAAATCATACTTCACCCAAACTGGCGATGTTTACACCTGCAGACTGCACATGAGTTCGGCCATCACAGACTTTAAAGAATAAGAAAGATTGTCTCACTCCTGGTCCCAAGATTTTAGATACTTTGTCTCTGACACAGCTACACCCTAACACCCGGGTACTTTCGCGGTCTGTGGAAACCTACAAATCTGGCGTTAGTGTACATAGCTAACAGAAAATCGAGTAGTTTTCAATTGCGTTGTTACTATTTTTCAAGAGCTGGCTCGCAGATTTGATACTAGCGTAAAACATGAAGAGCTAGGTTTCGTCCATAGCTTTTGGTAACCTGACGCGAAGGGATGCTGTGTAAATGAAGTTTATTCTTTCTCAAGAGTGTAACTTGTTTATAGGATCTTTCTATGAGCCCATCCTTCTCGATCGTTCTGAAACGCGAATGCACGCTTCTCACCCAAGCACACCCTTGGAGCAAACAGACCGCCTGATAGGCAGGCACGCCACCAGGCAATTTTCACTCCTTCCTGAAGCATTTACTGACGATTTAGATGCTAAGAAAAATTTCAGACATATGCCACGAAGTTGTGAGTCGTCCAACGACAGACCAGAACTTTCGCGTTGATCAGGAAGCAGTTAGCGATACGAGAAAAATACCAGAAGAGAATGCTGCTGCACCAGCGATGCCGCACGGCGAGGTGCAGCGCGTCAAGAAGGCGATGTCTGATCCAGTGCTCCAGCAAGCTGGCACCGATCGATCGCTGAACATGTGATCGTTAGTCCGCAGAGCAGAAGCTAACAGGTGCAGCGGCTAGACAACAGGAGCAGAACGGAAAGGATGGGGATACGGATGGATCGAGAGAATGAGGTTGGAGAGAGAGAGAGAGAGATGGAAAAGAAGAGTAAAAGAATGAGGGGATGGAAGGAAAAGGGACGGGGATGGAAAAGGAGAGATGGATGGTGTGGCAGAGAAGAAGGAATACGCAGGGGAGAAAGTGTTGTTGCACAGACAAAAAGGGTTTAATCAGAAATTGGAGCGAGTGTTTTGGCTGGCCCATCTTCAATAGCGTTCCAGCAGAACATGCTTGAGGGCACTCCAAGTTAGAATCTGGTCTTCGGTATTGGTTTCAATCAGAAAACAACAAGCCTGGTCTCTGAGATTTGCATATTGTGTGGGCGGCTGCTCCACTCCACGTTCTGAGTTCCCACGCGCCTACACACCCACGCCACCTGTGCGCTCATATCTACCCTCAAATTCTCGCCCACCTGTAGCTACCTGCTCGCACGGGCTCCAGCTCACCTTCCAATCCACCCACCCAAAGTATCTTGCCTACGAGCCCACTAGCCCACCCACCTGTAAGGTCCCCACCATACCGCATTCTGCATCTGCAGCCTCCCCCCCCCACTCCGCCAAGTTCACACCTGGCCACTCAATCTGGCAAATCAGCTCGTCTCAACCAATCAGCACATTCCCAGTTACAGAAGGTTTGAGTAAGTTCAAGGTTACTGATTGGAAGCGATTGACTTCCACTGCCTGGGGCTGGGGAGGCGTAAAGGGGGTGGAGAGCGAGAGGGGGTGGCATCCGTTGTCGTGGATGGTCAGGTAGCATCAGCAATGCGCGCGCGTGGTTAAGGCCACATAAAGTCGCATTGTGAAAATTTACTATTTATTTACTTAAATATATATCACCAAAATATTTGGACAATAAATACCAGTGACGTAAATCAGCGTAAATTAATTTCTCACAGGATTAAATTTCCTGAGTGAAAAATAAAAAGTCTCAGTTTCGAATAGTCACTCCCGCCTCATTTCGTGTCATTTTCTGAATTATGTCTCTTCATTTATATCTTCGATATCCTCGTCCGGTACAGTGAGTCTCCAAGAATGAAACATATTTTAATTAAATCGTTATCGTAGTATTCCTACTGTAACAATATTCGTGTGAGGCAGTAAGAACTATGTATGTTATGTATAGGGATAGATGTAGTACAAACCAATATCGAATTTGTTCACGTATGAAGAAAGGTTTAGGAATTAACCTCCAAGGCACTGAACAGACTGCATAGCAGACATACAAGCAGAGTCAGACACCGCATAATCCAAAACATTCACTGTGTACAGAAGTAACTCAGAGCACAGCTGTCAATCACAGCCACACGTGCGGGTTTGGGGAATTTAAAACTAAACATTTAAGTAAGCTGTATAAGCTTGGGTAGGACCAGTAGGGAGGATGATGAAGGACTCAGGATGAAGGACTGAGGAGGGGGGACTCGAGACTATACAGGGGGTCTCGACAGTAGAGTTATGGATGAAACCGATCATGGATAGCGGGGAGGAAAGGAAGCTGTCAGGCCAAAGAATAAGAGGGAGATGAATAAAACTTTTGAACGTGACTGGCTTGTGTGGATTTGTGGTGGGAGACTCCAACTTGGCTACATCGATTTCGTAGTGCCGTGGTGGTAATGCTACATCTCACCTACAAATGGTAGAATATACCTTGAACATGGTTCGTAATTCATTACTTTTTTTAACCTTACATGACGAAAAAAAGCGCGTAAGCTTAACAGGAGGAGATAACAAAACCTACACTTCCGGTTTTCTCCCCAGATATCGCTTCGATATGATATGACTTCAAAGGGAGAGATTTTTTATAAAAGGGAAAGTCTTGTGCTCACTTGATAGTAAAATTACCGAAAAAAGCAATAAGAACAATAGCTGTGATAAATAACCCTGTTTTTATTGTGATCTGTTTTTAGTTTTTAATATCTCCTGCATACGTCTTTAACGATATCTTGTTTTCTCGCTGAAAACCGTTTGAGAATCTGTACTAAAGTGTAATATATGTTTTTAACTTCTGTTAAATCACATGGAGTACATAATAGATTATGACCTGCAGTCTCGGCTTTTCTCGCCGATTTTCGTCTTTCGTTCGCGAAAGGTGACATGAAGCGGCTGAACTCATAAAAACGGCAGGCAGAAGTTAGCATATTGGCATGGTGCTTTTCTTCCCCGAAAATTCCGCGTGGGGATCAAAGGATTCTGCTGCCCATCGACATGGAAGAACCCACCTTTTTACTGTTTCTGGAGATTTATACTTCAATAATCTCAAACCCCCTTCCTCCCCACTATTTCGAGCACAGCGCAGAGCACAGCAGCAGAAATATTGACGGACCTCACAGTTTTAGGGTCAAGAGAAGGTAACGAGCCCAAATTGACGACTGACGACCAGTTTTTGTTCCAAGCCGTGCATTTAATTCGAATATTTTTAAAGCGCAGGGGGATAATCGGGTGTTATGATGGTGGAGGGGGAGAAAAAGAAGGTTGAGGTACCCTGTGAACGGACTGCCATGACAGCTGAGCTTCTTCTAGTTTTGTGTCGAACGGCAGCGCGAGTGCAACGTTTGGGAGACATCCGAGTGCGTGTTCAGGCGCAGCTTTTCTTACATAAGCTTTGCGAAAAAGTACATTTTAATTTTGTTTTGTGTTTGGCTTTGATTTCTTTCGCTTTTAGAAGTGTTTGCCCCTAAACTTCTTTGTCCCACCCCTTTTGTCTGTCTGTCTGTCTGTCTGTCTGTCTGTCTGTCTGTCTGTCTGTCTGTCTGTCTGTCTGCGTTCTTCTGCAAAGAAAAGCAAGCTGGGTTCCCGCGACTTTCTGCCCTCTTCTACTCTGTGTGTGTGTGTGTGCGCGCGCGCATAGCTTAGTTTGTGGGCACGAGCGTGTGTAGATTCTTATCCCTTAGTACTTGATGGGTCCATCTATAGGTATACAACCGCGAGTTTATTTGGCTTTGCCGAGGTGTACTTGCGTACGTTTATGCATACGTCTGTGCGTTCGTGTGTGCATGCATGAGTTTGTTGTTTAGAACTTGTGGACACATGGACACCTGGTTGGGTAAGGTTTCTCGAGAAGAACCCTTCCTCTGACCTCCAAGTCCACAGAATCCCGATCCCACAAGTACACAGCATCACCAAAGATTTCTCTACCTACCACTTCGACAACATCTGCAGGCCCCCCCCCCCCAACTACCGCAATCTCCACCTCAACCTACGGTTCCCACGCTGCTTGTGGCACGTGCGTGTCGCCCCAGTAATCTGGCTCGCGTAATTAAGCACGCGAGTGTATGCACGACCGCGAACGCTCACGCGGCCGTGCATGACTATATATGGCAGGCGCGTTCTTGTGTTGGCTTGCAGTTCGGCGCGTCAGACACCGACTGCACTGGCGGCTAGGTCACTGAAGTGTGCTGTACAGCAGTTATCTCACAGACACCAGATCCAGTACCGACGTGCGTGCGTGCGTGCGTGTGTGTGCGCGCGCGCATTGCTGATGCTACCTGACCATGCACGACAACGGATGCCACCCCCTCTCGCTCTCCACCCCCTTACGTCTGCACCCACCGCTTTGCGGGTCAGATTCCCAGAGCGGATTCCGTGCACCACAACCCCCCATCCCCCTCTACGCCTCCCCAGCCCCAGGCAGTGGAAGTCAATCGCTTCCAATCGGTAACCTTGAACTTACTCTACCGATAAAACAGTGTGAATGTTTAAAATCTTGTTAACGCTGTACTCTCACCTCCTTCCTTGTCCTGTCGATCGCTGCTCATGTAGGACAAGGGACGGAAGAAAGAAAGCAAAGAAAACTTCCTCCAATCCATACCTTGTGGCTCCCTACTCCTCCACCTTTGACGACTCCCCCACCTTTGACGACTGTCGTATTGTGCTCGCTCGCTCGAGCTCCCCCCCCCCCAAGTGCACGGGAACAGCGGACGTGCACACGTAAAACATACGGCACGAATAGATGAAAATGTTAAGGTGGATGATATACAACACCTTTTCAATTTTTCTTTTTATAAAAGTGCTAAGGTCAACATTTGAAAGTACAACTTGTTGTGATTTTGTTTTCTTTCTCTCTCGATCAGTGATCGTGGAAAGATTATACTGTACCTTCGACTGCACCACAAAACAGGAGAACGCTCGCGTGATTGCGTGTGGTTTTGACTTTACGAGCTCTCTTCAGAATCAAGTGCAACAGAATCTGGCAAACAACGTGTGCATATACACACACACACACTCCCTTACACACACACGCACACACACTGGCACGCACGCAGCACATGGTTGTACTTAAGACAATCTATCTCGCTATTCTTTCATTAAGACTATGCAAAGAGACCGCGTTGCCTACGTCAGTGTTTCTGACAGGCACGATCTGTCTTTGATCATTTTCTCTGGTCTTGTCGAGCCGTTTGCCAGAGACAGGGGTGGGGGAGTATCGCACCATAAGCGGACTTCATGTGTGGGTGCACCGAGTAGAGGGGGTGCTGAGCAGTCGGGCGCATGATAGACGTTAGTCTTCCAGTAGTGACGGGCTTGTAATCAGTTTCCACTGTTTGCAAACATTAGAGTGTTTTTAGGGAAGACTTGCTCAGCAGGTCAGCGTAAGTTTCTATAGAGAGAATAGGCAGAAATCAGAAACAAGAGAGCTACCACTCTTCAGTTTAAAAAGAGAGAGAGAGAGAGTTTCATGTGCATGAGAAACCAGCAGATATTTTTTTCAAGACTTGTTCTTTACTGTTGCAGACCGAAGTTGGGGTGGGTGGATTCTTACGGAACAGAGTCCAGAAATGCACGTTTCTTTTTGCGTAAAACGCATTTTTCCAGTCATGCGAAGACTTAGGTCACGTTCCATCTTGAAGGTCTCTTTTCGCCTTTTGTCTTTCCGAGATTAATTAGGGATTGAGTTCTCTGCCAGTTAGCCACATGCTTCATAAAATGTTTGTCTCCCAAATTTCGGCGGGGATATCGGCAGGGTCCATGGGTCATCTCTGTGTTTACCCATATTTATTTTGGGGAAATGAGTAGGTTTACGTACTTGTCCTTCATGCGCAGGTAAGCGCGATAAGGACACCTGAATGTACCCCCTGCGCTTGCGCAGGCTGTTAGTTACAAGTTTCCATGCATCATCGCAATAGTTCAGCGTAGGAGGTGCAGACGCAAGGTGTACAGACGCAAGAAGTACGAGCCTCGCTAGGTCAGAACTCCTACGGTCGTTCTTGGGAGCTCTGACGTCACTACCTGGCGTAGTTGGTAATCTTTGGTATTCCTTGCGTCAATGCAACTCGCCCGCGGCAAAAGTCTGGTGTACCTCCGACAGCGCTACCTCCATCGCCTGTGCCTGGAACTTCTGATCCCGTTGTCAGCATCCCCTTTCCCCTCTCCCCCTGCCCCTCCGCCACCTTTGTTCACCGTCATCTAGACACTCGAGCCACAAAGGTGCGAACCACCTTGTAAAGATGGCGTTCAGTAATGGCTGTAATGTCATGGCTGGTGATCATTTCACGTATAACACTTCTTGGTCACCGTCTCTTCCTTACATGCACCGTACTCATCCAATCGTGAAGACGCCAAACTAGGAGTGCGCGTCCCAAGCTTTATTTATCATTTCAGTGAGTGGCCGGCTTAACCCTACAACCTGTTCCCTCTTCTCTCTCTCTCTACTGTCTACCCTATTGGTGACACAGACTGAAGCCTGCTCTTCTGCTACTCTAACTTTTCCTGGCCGCTGAAGGCAGTGGCTTCTTCCAGAATAAAGCTCCGTTGTGCGGCTGCAGTGGAGGCGCACGAAGAAGATAGCTCTGTGGCTCATCCTCCACTGTGCCCCTCCGTCTTCTGCCTGCTAACTCCTGCCTTGGGCCTTCGTGGTCAAAACTTTCTAAGTCTCATGGCCAAGCAAGCATAAGCCCTATGGGCTGGGCGTAAGCCCGAGCAAGCTTCTTCTATCTGTATCCCTCTCTCTCTTGATCTAATCTGATCCCCTCTTCTCTCTCAAGTCCCCCTTTTTGTTTTCCCTACTCCAACGCCCTCTACATCACATGGTCTATCCTCCGCACGTGCCTCCCTCCTTGTAAACAGCATCACGTGCATCTTCACTCATGAACTGTTGACAGACATCTCGAGTCTCCAAGCTGACCTCCCGGTCACTGCTGATGCAGTCGTACTTGGCTGACACCATGCTGTCATTTGCTGTCCCTGACTCTAGGACTAAGGGAGGCTGGTTAATCACCCCCTTCCCCAGTACGTATTGTTCTCTGGGAGAGCACGAAATTTACTTCCTTGAACTAAGCGAACTACCCTCTGGCTTAAACTGAGTGAACAATGCTAATTTTACACGCCAGGTCTCAATTTCGTTACACACGTCTCAAGGAACCGACTCTCCAACCGACTCTCCCGAATGACTTTGAGCATTTTTTTGTATGCTGGCCTCTGAACAGGAGACACAGGGGAGAACACGGTCTTTGTTCAGATGAATTAATCCGTCTGATCTTTATGTGGTCGTCGAGAAAGCATACTTCTTTTCTTTTCTTTCTTTCCTGAAATGTAGAACATTTTAGTGGGTGAAGGAGGGAGTTTGGTGTAGGAAAAGGAACGCAGTTTGAAAGAAAACACGTGACTGCTGTTTGGAGT
This sequence comes from Lanistes nyassanus, assembly GCA_004794575.1. NCBI lineage: Eukaryota > Metazoa > Mollusca > Gastropoda > Architaenioglossa > Ampullariidae > Lanistes > Lanistes nyassanus. Next base: position 30,838 of record SMGT01003792.1, read on the forward strand.
AAAACCTAAGTTGACCACAAAGAAACTTAACAATAAAAATGTTTGCTTTAAGTTCGTTTATTGTCACCTGACATTCAGTTTTCTCGACACTGCCAAGGACACAGACCAAAAACCCTAACAAACAAACAAACAAAATGCATACCAACCAATCCCCAGCCACCCCCCTCCAAAAAAAAATCCCCAAACAAAATTAACAAAACCAAAATAAACCAATGGGCGCTACATAACCGCCATTTTCTGTCGCAGAACAAAGTGGACTATATCCCACCACGACACAAGCGATCCTACCTTCTGGTAGAAAATAAAAATAAGACACCCACACATTCAGATTATGTCATACCATTATCGCTTACCCTCCACACCCTTGCTTCCTTCGATTTTTGAAGTGTTCAAGTCTCGGTGAAGGATTCTGCCAGCTTTTACTCCTGTGACAGCAAGTCACAGCTAGAAGAACTGTACGGCAGGTGACATACTCTAAACTTGTCGCCCAACTATTGGCCAATAAGCTGAAACTACTGGCCGACTGTCGGTCGATACGCTACAATTGTCCGCCGACTGTCAGCATTACTATCAAACTCAACAAATAGGACTTTGCATTTCGATACTGAGAATCTAGGGGGCGGTGGGGGGCTGTGGAGGGGCTGTGGGGGAGGGGCTGTGGGGGGGGGGGGGCTGGGGGGGGTGGTGTATAGATTTGTTTTGTTGGGTTGAGAATCATTCTACGGAATCTGAAAATTCTGACGTTTCTCTCCGCTTGACAGCTACTCCTGTCAAACTAAACATTGTTCAAGCAGACTCTTTTCGGCTTTCATTTTTATAATATTATCAAGAAGGCTTTGAAAGATGGTGAAAATGCAGGAAAGGTAAATGTGAAGATTTGCTGTCACCACGTACATCCATATGATATTTTTAATATCCATATTATAGTTTAAGATTGGATTATTTAAAGGCAACTGAATCATTGCTGTGGAAGGAATAAAATCTAGCTCTTTCCTCATTAACAGAGAAAGTGTTAGCTTTGATTTCAAATTTAAGATATAAAAATTTAATTGTACTGAATTGAACCCTCATCTTCAAAAGATGACTATATTAACGCACTGGTACTGCAGACAGTTTCCGAAATGTGTTACGCATGTTTACCGAAGTGTCACCTTCCACGCTGCGCGCGACTGACGTGATAGTCGGGAAGCTGTTGTTGTCCAAACAATACCTGATAGGCGCGGTGCGTCCGGACACAATCAACCCGGTGCAACTGGTTTGATGAACTGGAGACCTGTCAGTCGACCCACGCACACAAATCGTTATCACCAGACTTGGCAGCAGTTGGTTTCTTAACATCAGAGCTACACTGATCGGAACTAAAACTCATTAAATTCCTCGGCAGATTCAAGGGAAGGCAACACGTGTCTTTTTCAACAGCATGTTGTGTCTTTCTGTAGATAATACAGCTGATGCCATTTCATTTAACAGCCTTGTTTAATCCCCTTTTAATAATCCGTAGCCTGGATGTGACGCTGTTTTTAAGATCCTGAGCTAGTTTTTTTTTTTTTAACGCCTTCCCTCAGCATGCTTTCAGGTCCCTGGTACAAGGAAGGCAGCGCGATATCACAAAGACTGGTACGTGTAGGTGTCACTGACGTTGTTACAGTAGCTGTCAGTTCCTGCCTACACATAGATCTGACCACCCTCCTCACCATCATGTTCTGCATCATATAATGAAGTGTGTGTGTGGGGGGGGGGGAATTGGTGCTTAACGTCCAGCCGCAAGGGGGGGGGGTGGTCATAATAAAATCCAATATGGTTGTTGGACGTTTGGAGCTTCCATTAGTATCCAGATGAAACAAGCTGGAACTGGCTTGGAGGCGCTAAATTATGGAGTCGGAGAACACCAATTGACAGTTCCCGCCGTACGTAAGAACGCTGGCTTAGCTGGCAGGCAATCAGTGCGCACTAAACAGGCGACAGGGTTCGTTGCCATGGCACCCAGAGCAAGCTTGCAGCCTGATCTTCGTGCTCACGCAGCCGAGTGGATTTCTAGTCATCCCTCCCTCCTCCCACCCACCACCACCACCACCACCTGTGTAATAATGCCTCGTCCTCACACCCACCCAGCCATCCTTCTTGGTTGACGTAAATGTCTTTTGAAAAAACAGTTTCAGTGTTGTGCGAAAGAAAGCTTTTAATAGTAATGGTTTTACGGTTGACAGGAACGACAGATCTGCGATAGCTGACGTTGCCACACTTGGTTATGTCACCTTCGTTAGAATGTAAACATGGTTACAGCGTTTTCAAGTCACCTTGACAGAAAATTCTTATTTCTCGTCATGAGGCAGAAGGTCGAATTAGAAATGCGATGCCGTCTGGTGTTTATTACTGAAGGTGGGGAAAAAAAGGTGGAAGGAGGAATGGGTGGATTGTTGAGGGTGTTTTTGGAGTCAAAACCACACCAAGAGAAATGCCTGCGCTTAAAATATTCCATATTATGAAGAGTAAATCTGGGTTAGACGCCCTCTGCATATAAAATGCCCGCTCTCAAAATATCAGAGATTATGCAGCAAGTCAGGGCTAGACGCCCTCCGCATGTAAAATGCCCACTCCAAATATCAGAGATTACGCAGAGTAAGTCAAGGTTAGACACGCTTTTCATATAAAATGCCCACTCTCAAAATATCAGAGACTATGCAGAGTATGTCAAGGTTAGATGCCGTTTGCATGTAAAAGGCCTCCTCTTAAAATTTTACAGATAATGCAGAGTAAGTCAGGTTTAGACGCCCTTTTCTGCATGTAAAATGCCTGCTCTATAAAAAAATACAGTTTATTCAGATTAAGTCAGGGTTCGACGTTCGACGTTTCCTGCATATAAATTGCCATCTCTTAAAATATTACAGATTATGCGGACTAAAATATGGTTAGATGCTCTCTGCATGTAGAATGCTGCTCTCAAAATATCAGAGATTGTGAAACACAGCTGGTCAGACGATACTTTTCCCTCTAAACGTTGACCATCGTAACAACCTGAAAAAGAAAAAAGACTATCTGCAGAAAAAATAATATTAATGTTATTATTATATATTATAAGTTATTATTATTATTATTATTGGGTTAGTGTTTGATTTTCTATGTCTACTCACATGGTTCAACAGAGGTCGTCCATTATATTTTGTCAAAGCCAAAGTTAAGAGAAAAGAAACAGGTGGCTGGCACTTGGGGAAAATAAAATAACAACAAGAGAACGTGGCCAAGCGAGACTTTAGAATGGAAGCCGACGTTTCGGGGCATGGCTCCTTCCTCAGGAGGACACAAACAGATATCAAATAGCAAATAGCAAATAAAATTTATGTATTAAATTTATTTATTTATTTATTTATTTATTTATTTATTTATTTATTGTGTTATGTTATGTGTTTGTGTCGTCCTGAAGAAGGGGCCATGCCGAGAAAAGTCGACTTCCTGTCTAAGTCTCGCTTGGCTAAGTTCTCTCAAAGTTTCTCTGGCTACGGTAGGTACTGTGACCACTGTTAGAGGCGCTTTGCCCACGACATAAAGGCTTAAAAAACACAGAACGTGAAATGGTTCATCTATCTTCTGTGTCCAGTTGATTATTTCAATCCTCGAGTGATTGTGACATTTTGCACTGTTGGGGGGGGGGGGGACCGGTCTTAACCCGTTAGACTGGATTGGCGTTGTCTCTGGCTTCGTCACGAAGAGAAATCTAGAAATCGAAATTCTTGCTGAAGAGGTGCCTCTTGCCATTACTCAGCTTAGTCCGCACATGGTAAAACGCGAGTCTTCTTTGCCGAATGCGGCCCTCACACGGCGCGATAAAATCGTACAACACAAGTAGGAAAAACTGATCCAATCGCTTCAGTTAAAACTCAACTACGAAACATTTCGCTCAAAAACTTCTTCTCCCCAAAGGTTTAATTAACCAATATGTGTCAGAAGTTTTGATCCAAGTTTGGTCACATGATGCTTTCGCTCATCGAAAAGTACAAGGTGAGAGACCGGCATAACACGGATATCAGACTCAGAGGTGACCGAGTCACAGTCGGTATAACCAGCGATGAATGGCATGCCGACGGCCAGGTGGTCCAAAGGTTAAGGCTTCCGAGGAGGAAGATCGGTGGTTCGGGACCCATCCTAGTCATAAAAAGGTGAAGTTAAAGGTCGACCCGTAACCCTTTTGCATGGAGCGGGAGTTTATTTAAAAAAAAAAGATTTTGATTTGACTCCATTGAACCGTGTAAGGTAGGCATAACGTGAGGCAGGCATAACGAACCTCGACTTTGTCTTGGCTTACTTGTTGCGCGCTGCACACCTGGAAACTTCCTAGGCTTGATCGTCATCAGAGGGGAGTAGTACGGAGGATGAGTGGAGGGAGCACATCGTGTATCGTTCATTCGTTCGCAAAAAGCGCCAACTCACAGGTCGATAGCTTATTGACAAATCTGCGCCCTTTGTTTAGGGCCACCTTTCGTCCTAGGCAAATCGCATGCGTATAAATAGTTGCTCCGCGTAGCGTGGAAGGGCGTGGTGCCTCCAGCTGTCTTCTTCATACATTCTAGGGTTTTTCCCCTGTTCCCATCTCTTTCTTGCCTTTATGTTCTCAAAACATGTGCAAGCATATTAGGAACAATCTTTCCGATCTCGTCGATAAACTTTGTTTGTAGTTCATACTCCTTTAGCTCCTGTGTCGAGATTTTCCAAATAGACATTGAGGATGACATCATACTTCACTCCAATATAATATTGTAGTCGTTCGGCATTTTCAGACGATCTCCCAAATAAGACCCCATTAGGTGTTGTTTACAAAGGCGAAAAAGAAGAGAGACGAGAGTGGAGATTTGACCTCCAAAGTTACAACTCCGGATGTGTTGTTGACCAGCATAACTGCTTGCACCACAGGAGTATACATGGACTGTTATATAAAATCAAATGATAAATAGATAAAGTGCCGACTGGTTAATTAATCGAAACAGTTATGATGTGCGTTCATTTAAGTTCTTTAAAATGGCACTATACAATGAAACTAAACACTAGTGAATCGTTATATTAACTAATCAATAAAAGAAACAAGTTTAAAACGAAAGTTCTAAAACTATCCAGAAACAAGAGTCTTGCTGTCAAGAAGAAACCCTTTGAAATAACATGCCACTGTCCATCAGCTGATGCCGAATTCACACTATTCGACAAAGTAGACAGGAAACAGCGGTATAGAACTACAATGTAGTTCTGAATTCTGCAGCAATTTTCTAACCGAAAGAGATGGAGAGGTTTTTTTCCAGTAATGTACCCGCAACAATTGTACATAAAAAATTTTAAATCAAGATTTTACTAAAATAAACGGCATGTTTGATGCAGACGGTTGGACTATTTACTGCTATCTGAGTTTCATCTTACTTGAACCTTGTGGGCCCAAATTTGTAGAAGGCATATGTTGGTAGGTAGTTTGGTAGCCTGGCCGGGTGATAGGAAGGCTGGATGGGTGGGTAGTTGGGTGTGTGTGTGTGTGTTTGCCTAACGCTTAGAAAGGAAGGCTGGTTTGGGAGGGACAGTCGCGAAGGGGGTGGGGTGGGGGGTAGAAAGAACAAGGAGACCGGATTACCAGTAAAAACAAACAAACAAACAACGGCCAGCCCTGTAAGCAGGTGCGTGCTAGGTGCTAGGAAAGTACGAGAGCTAGATAGCGGAGCGCAACGTAAGCCCCTCTATGTCAGTGAAAAACAGACATTATCGTCTAAGATACAGACCCGGCAGTATTGAGTGATGGACGCTGACAGTGTATGTCTATGATGACTGTTGCTATTGTTAGGGGAAAATATATGAAACTAAGCTTGGGGGGGAGGGGTGGAGAGCAGCGAAAAAAAGCACAACGGATGGACGCAAAAGGGTCTTGAGAGAACGAGAAAATGAGTGAGAAAATAAAACAAATAAATCCTTGACAAAAGGCAAGGGCAACCCACCGAAAACCTAAGCAACCAAGGCGAACTTATTATTTTTTTATTTTTTTAAATGAGAATCAGCTCGCTTCTAAGCCCTTGAACTCCTGACGTTCTTATAATGACACAAGTAAATCACAGTCTGGCGGGAATTCACATCACGCTGCGATAGTCCGTCGAGACTTCAACACGCCGTCAAAGATCAGTTTCAGCTCGGCAGCGCCAGTCGATGCAGAATCTCTTTGATCCTGCACCGCGCTCTAATCTGCTTCTCTAGGTCTTCTCCTCTAAGACCTTGGGCAGAAGAATAACGCTGAATTATAGTTTAGTGATTCAGTCAAGACCTGAAGGATCAGACGAAACGGACTCAGTAATTGCTGCCGGAGGCTACCAAAACTAAACGAAGCAACCCAAAAATAAAATAAAACTTTCAGATATGCGTACGGTGTCGCCAGCATACTTTCAAGTTGCAGAATAATTCTTTCCAGACTGAGACGAAATGAATGGCTAGATAACAAACTGGAATTCTTGTTTCCCCGCCAAACCACGAAGAGCAAAGCTGTTCTGGTGAATGTTTATTATTCACAGCCTCTAAGCTCTGAATATTTTACTGTCGATAGCACATAAGGCCGGCTGGGGCCACCTTAAGGGATTAAATTAGATTAGATTTGGATCTAGATTTAAATTAGATTAGATTTATATTTGACCTACATTAGATTTATATTTGACCTACATTAGATTTATATTTGAACTACATTAGATTTATATTTGAACTACATTGGATTTATATTTGAATTACATTAGATATAGATTTCAACCAGTGTTTTGTGCAAGATATGGCCAACGATATTCGGTAGCAGGGAATGAAGTACGACATACGTGTAAGGCGAGAGGACATAACAGTGAGGACAGATGCAAGAAATCATGCGAGGAGCGTAATTGCGCGCAGCGAGGTGCAAGCGGCGATGGCAAAAAAAGGCATGCGATGCCCAAGAAACGCCCGTGCGTGAAGGTGACGACAGACGCGAGGCACAAAAAAAAAACAAGAACAAGCGAATAGTTGATGAACGACATGGGAAGGCGAGGAGAAAGACGTTAAGATGACAACAGATGCAAGGAGAGGCTCGAAGAACGTGCTGATACAGCGAACAGCAAAACCTCGGGAAGGCAAGCAATGACACCCCCCCCCCCCCCCCC
>SMGT01003792.1:49129-89087 GCA_004794575.1 Lanistes nyassanus
CCCCCCCCCGCCGTCTCCCCCTTCCTGCCTTGTGAAATATGGCATCATGTGTGTTAGCCATAGGCCCCAGTTCAATATGGTGTCTGAGTTCTGTCTTCTGAGTTCCTTACCTTTCATTTTTGACACGTTCAGATTTATGGGCTGGCAGAATCCAATAAAAAAAAGCACTGGCATTCACTTTGATTCTATTACCTGAAAACATAAACAGCTTGCCAAGGTGGTGTTTATGGCATCGACCTCTGTCACACGTACAAGCAAAGACACTTTGTTTGATGTCACCCAGCAAGCGATACAGAAAAGCAGATATAGAAACTGACAGACAGACAGACAGACAGACAGACAGACAGACAGACAGACAGACAGACAGACAGACAGACAGACAGACAGGCGGGAGGTCTGACGGACAGGTCAAATGTGCTGAGTCTTAACTATTACTGTTTTATTCTAAAGCAAGTGTTTAATTGCTTGTTTCAGATTCCAACAAGGACGGTGTAATAGACCACAAAGATTTCAAAGATGCTGTCGAGGTAAATAGTACGATCCTATTAATTTTAAAATGTTGAATTATTTTATCACTGTCTAATGTGTAAATGGTAAATCAGTTAACAATATCTCCATTTTATCTCTGCATTCCTTGTTCAAACATTACGAGTTAAAAAATCTGGAAGGTTCTTTTCGCTTTAAAAATATGGTGAGTCGTACACGTCCTCAAACGAGCTGAGACACACAGGAGAAACCGAAGTTGACTTGATCTGTTCTTGAGGAAAGGAAACCACAAAAAGGGCTACTGGCACTTTCTATAACATCTTCATACTTTAATAATGTGCAATTTTTTATGGATGTGTGTTTGTGTGGGGCTGGGGTTGGAGGCAAAATAAGAGGAGAGAATCAGATAACATTATAATAATAATTAGATAACTAGGTGGGCGGCAAATAGTTCAAGTTCCAGCTATGAGACCGGGGGGAGGGGGGGAAGTGGTGGGAGTAGAGAAAAAACCAAGATGAAAGAAAGCAAAAAAAAAAGGAAAAAAGCTGCTTTGAAGCCCGCTGTTCATTTCACCAATAACACAGACCCTCTTTCGAAAGGGAAATGATCTCTAGGTTTTCTGCTTCAAGAGAAAAAAATCTTTCAGCTTCGTCTCTATCCCGAGGCAGAACACGGCTGTCCTTCCTCCAGAGTAAATCACACCTGTTGTCTGATGCCGTGTGCATTCTCCGATCAGGTATGCAGTGATATTCCAACAAATTAGCGCGAGAACAGAAATACCTGAAGTCACTATCTTGGGGCCTACTTTGGAAATAGCGCGCATTACCACCACTCGTTGTGCCTGCGGGGGTGGGGGGAACAGGTCAGTGGGGCAAAAAGGAGGTGACGTCAGCAGGGCTCACCTCCCACTGTTCCCTGATACAGCCGAGCCGGCTATGTAACTTATTCCTGACCATAAAACCAGCAAGTTTCAGCGAGAGGGTCTGGTTAGCTCACTTGGTAGAGCTGCGGACTAGCAGATAGAGGTTGCTGGTTCGAATCCTGGTGTGGCCAAGGATTATTTCCTGGAGTTAAACATTGTGCAAACTCCATTCGGCCATCTCCCCGCACAATAAACTGCCTGTCCGCACTGACCATCTTACTGTAGCCATCAGTCTGGTGGTTCTTTCAGTGCATAGTTTAGTAATAGGACCCCGAAATCATCGCGAGGTGGAAGCACTGTCGCTCTAAATAACCACCAACCACCTGCTTCAGCGAGAGGCACATTAGTCTTTTTCTCCCGAAGGGAGACAAATCAGTGACAAAAAGAGGCACATCGGTCCACCAAGAGGCGTGAAACAATCCCATGAGAAAGGGACAAAGCGACACTAAAAATGAACGCCAGCCATGCCGACGCTAAGTGTACTGCCTGAGGTATCCGAATTACTGACGATCAAAATATATAAAATGTGCCGAATGAGTGGACACTCATTCCAGGTTTCTTCACCCTTACAGGTAGTGTACCTGTAGTGTACTTCGGGTGAACGGCCAGAGAAGTAGTTTGCAAATTATGATTGCCCTCTCGACACTGAGAAGTTCAGTATGTTTATTAGTTCAAATTTAGTTCGAGAACGTCGTGTAAGAAGCTAACTATAGCCAACACCTGTCAGTACTGCGTTGTTAGCACGCCTTGTTATTTAATGGACATTGTGAGCAGTAGAACAGTTGTAACGTCGAGTGACGCGAAAGAACTGTGCTGACATTCGTCGCTGCTCCCGTACAACAAATTCCGAGTTCGTGTGCAAGATTGCTTTGTAGATGTATCTTGTAGATGTATCTAGTGCTTGTATCGCTAGCCGTCTCGTGAACGGCAAGAGGACTGTATTTCATCTTGTGAACGGATTTCAAGGATTGAGGACCTCTCGTCGCGTGTGAATTTGTGTAAGCACTGTGTGTTAGTGCTGTTGAAATACGCTTTAGTGTTCAGTTGGACTGTCGCTGGCTTGGATGTGAAGATTTCTGGGACATTTCCAGCCACACGAGAACTAGCACTACTGTAGACATTTCTTGTTGTATGCTATATAATCTATGATTGACCTAGGTGTGTGTACAAATGTTGACGCCAGCGTGTGAGTGCGAAAGTTCATGTTCATGTTAATAACGTAGTCGATGTCAGTAGAATAGCGTAAAAATCTTATGGGGTTTTCCAGCCCATGTAAATAACTGTTTTGTTAAGCACTCTCTATCTTTCTTTGGATTTATGCGGTAGATAATGGCTTTGAGCTGGAGGGTCCGAGCTAAAACGAAACTGGGAACTTTAGACGAAGAGCCGCAGTCATTATTCTTGACTAAAATAATGTGATAGCTATTTGCTGGTGTAAAAGTCTCATTGCCCGAAGATCATTTGTGTAAGAGAGGTGTGTGCGGCGAGCCAAAGTTGAATACAAATCAGATTTTATCACCAAATCCCCCCCCCCATTACATCTATAGTTATATTATTCTCTTCTCTGTGTATCGTCTTTTTGTGCAGTTTAACCTTTCTTTGTTCCTTCCTTCCATTTCTTTCTTTTTTTTTCTTTCGTTCGTTCTTCCTTTTTTCTTTCGTCTTCCCTGTGAACCCACACGAGAATGTCTCCCTATCTGAGAAAGGGACGGACAAACGGACAGAAATACATACAAGCAAAGTGAAAGAATGAATGAATGAATACACACATGTAGGGACATACAGAGACAAAGCATTTAGCTATAACTATATTTAAGGTTGACAGTACAATGGCTCTTGGGGTGGGTTGCACGAACGCTCCTGGCTCCTCTTCCATTCATAACAACAAGCGTTACTCCCATTCATCCAATGTATTTTATGCTCATGTTTGTGAATGGAAGGAGCATACGATTCCTCAGCCCAGTATGCACGCTATGTCAGCTGACTGTCTTCAGTTATCTGCTGACATAGCAGCTTTCCGATATGGAATCTTCTGTACGTACATTGCAGAAAATCAGCAAACTTCATCACTGGGGGCAGAATACTGAGCAGTATGACAACGCCCAGTCCACGCTGAACAAAATATGGGACGGGCTCAGACAGTTCGCTGACAAAAACAAGGTATGGCGAGCAGACCTCTCTCTCTCTCACACACACACACACACACGCACGCACGCACGCACACACGTGGGTGTGCGCAAGCACGTATGGTCATGTCCACAAGCGCAGGGTACACATACATGTGTTCTGCTATACCCCACCCCACCCCGATCTGCGTACCTCTTCAGCCTCCTTTCCCCCCACTTTCCAGATCTCAGTCTGTTCGACGATAAAACAGTGTCTCTTCGTCCAGACTTCTGTTATACGGAAAAGTAATGACATCTGTAGCAGTCTCCCGTGACCTCTAGACGTACAAGCAAGCATTCTAGTCTCTTGTTTAGTATTTTCTCACAATTGTTACTGTATCTAGAACAAGGCTTTGTTTTTTTTTTTGGTCTCTCCAACCTCTTAAACACGTGCTTGAACCTGCATTCGTGTGCGAGTGTAAGGGCATGCGTTAATAAATGTACGTTTGCATACCCATGCCCTTGTGCATATAGTTATGTACATGCAGTAATATTGGACTGTAGTCTAAAATTGTCTGTCGCCATTGGGCTGTATGCAACAAAATTTAACTTATTGGTAATGACCACCAAAACGACAAATTATATATATCTATATATTTCTATATATAATTATATATATATATATAAAGAGGGAAAATAACTGACGTGAAAGGTTTTGAAGAGGTCAGACAGCTGACGTAAGTGATGGCGTCACTAACGATCAACGTTGTGGGCAGGACAACATCGTCACGAGGGAGGAGTGGGCCAACATGTGGACGGACACGCTGGGCAAGGTGGAGGCTGGAGAACCCTTCCCTGACTGGCAGCAGCAGTACATAGAGTTTATGTTCTATGCCAACGATACTTCCGGTAGGTGCATGTCTGGGGACTTGTTCGCTTTTTAAAAAAAACTTACCTTATTCCTTTTCTTAGACTTCCGCCCTTCCGCCCCCCCCCCCCCCACACACACACACATTTCTTTTTCGAAGTGTTTCCTTATTCTTCCTTTGTTTGATCTTGTTGTTTATTTCTTTTTCACCCTATTTTTCATTCTTCTCATCTTTTTTCACCCTATTTTTTTCATTCTTCTCATCTTTTTCACCCTATTTTTCGTTCTTTTCATCTGTGCGTCTGTCTGCCTTGGCTGCCTGATGACGGTTTGAGCGATGCAGGAAACGTTCTGGGAAAACCCCGACACTAACAACTGTGCATTGGTTAACCGGCTTTAGCTGCTCTCTCGCCGGCGTGCCTGGGTTATATCAGCCTGCAACCCGATCTTCAGACAGCGACTGTGTCCACCCATGTCCCCGAGTTCTGCAAATCTCTGTCACATCAGCGAGTCTGCTTGGCGTGGTTCCGTAAGCTGGGCGACGGTCTTAGGCTGTCTTGCTAGCGTAAGACCCCTACACCAGTCCGCAAGACACTTTCCCGGAAACAGAAATATCCCCAGCCAGACTGCGCATATCCATAATTCTAAATAAACTACCCATTTCTTCACCTGATCCCCGCCGCACCTGTTCGGCCACGCTAGCGAGCCTTTTATTTTATCTTTAAATGAAATCTCGAACCTGCATGCTCCCTTGGTAATTTCTTGTTTGACAAGAACACGTCGCGTTTATCGATTTCAGGCAGTCCTTCGTAAAAGCTGAGCTCCCCAGATTTTCTGGGAAGGTCGTTTTAGTTTGGGTTTTCAGTTTTTTAGGGTCTGCGTGGCTGAGTAGGAATGAACACAGTCTGGAATCGTAAGGACGTAGTCCAGACGCCAAGACGCAAACTGCGACAAAAATAACTGTCTCTCCTCTTTTCCTATGTCCTCAATTTCTACGTCCTTGCTGCCGTTGCTATAAAAAAAAAAGGAACGAACAGATAAAATAATCCTCTGGATTCCTTACAAACTAATCACCTTTCTTCTGCATCGAATAAATGAGATATTCTGCAGTAAAAGGATGGATGGGAAGCTTTTAAAAAACGAGAAACACTGAAGATGGTTGGTGCGTTTTCGCATTCATGGAGTTTCATCATGTGATGGCCCCCATACTGTTTGACGTCATCTACCGTCGTTTGTTAATTAATCACTGGGTCAGTAGGACACCCCGACCCTATCGGCGCCTCGTTTCAGTAATCAGTAGTCTTGGCATTATACGGCGAACAGCTGTAATGAAAATGACATAATATCACAAAAATGCCATTTAGTTTTATTTCAAAATGGATCACATCTTCTGTGCTGTTAAAGCCTCGTTTTGAAGGGTTGTAAAACTATGCATATGTATATGGTGGGGAAGTCTTTCGATCGAATATGATTCTACTATTTTGCTGCAGATGAGATTACATTACTTTTCATACCGCTGTCTTCATTCGACTTCATAGAAACTACCGTGTGAGGCCGGCTTTAGTCGGTCCTACGACCACCACCCGGCACCTTCCCTAGAGGTGCCCACTATGCCTTTGCGTAAAGGTTTTGTCCCTGTAGACAACAGAACGCAACAGAAGATTAGAGGACGCAGATGCACGTATATTTCCTACTTGTCATTCTTGGCCGACAACAATACAGCAACATTACCCGCTCGTACAAACATCATGAAAAACCCAACATTGAGACAATAAACCGTCAGCATCGCTATACTGTCGCGCTATCCCCTACACAGAGGAAGGACTTGCAGCCAATCAGAATAAGGTCCAAGATTCTCATTTCCGGCTCTCCCCAGTTTTTTTCTTCTCTCTCTCTCTCTCTCTCTCTCTTGTGTTTTCATCCACTGACAGGGCAGATTTTCGAGCAATAGGCTGCATTTGCCTTATTCTTTCCTGCCGACGCGTAGGCTCGAGGGAAAGATGTACTGGAGCGTAAATTGCTTCAGAAGTTACAGACACATAAACAGCCACAGACTGAGCAGTGTAGAAATGACAGGAGGGCTGCTCGGTGCAGAAAAGACCTGTGGGAAATTTCACTCGTTTTATTGTTGGGTGAACTGGTTTGTGGTGAATAAATGTTGTAGGAGCGAGAAAAACATAATATTAAAGCACTTAAAGGATCTAACACACAAGGTTTGCTATGTTATGAATAAGTGCGTGGTGTATTAAGTGCATGCATTCGTGAAAGAAAAAACAATAAATAAATAAGAACGACAGCACTGATCTTAAGTTAGAATTTGTTTTCCTCATTTCTTCCTGCCATCCCCCATTCCTTATGCCAAACACGATATGATCTTCTGGAGGATTCGCACAGCCCAAATATTTCTCTTTGGTTTTTTTATGTCGTTCTTTCTTGCTGTTTGTCTTCTACTTTCCGAGACATCATGTACATGTCTTCGAGGTACTGTTGCCCTTGCTTACTGTTGCCCATGCTTACTGTTGCCCGTGCTTACTGTTGCTCGTGCTTTCAAACCGTCTCCAAAGTGAAATAAGTGAAGGGTTAAATCTTACAGAAAATATCATCCCTAAAGAAAGTCTCCCACAGAAACGTGATGACTTCTGATCACCTTTGGATAATATTAACACATATACAAGATGACGACAGTAATCAGGTGGTAGTGTCAGCGACTCCAGGACGTCGTTGTCATCTTTAGTTTGTGCGTGTGCACGTCACAGTTTGAGTTACAGGTGCCTGCCGCAGCTGAAGGAATCGCGATCTAGCGACGCCGAAATCTCGTTACAGCATGCTGGCTATTTTAAATACCCAGTCTCGTCTCTCGTCAGATGATAGTTCCCTTCTAAGTCCTTTCTCTCACGCACCAGCACATCTCTGAACCGTGGCTCACGTGTATCTTGCCCCAGCAGCTGCTGATCATCTAAAGCTATCATCTTTTGGCTTGCCGTATTTGTTATATCTTACCTTGTGTCCCTTGAGGATCACCTACAGAGAAGGACTGTATATCACAGGGCTTCATTAAAAGAGATTTGTCAAGAGTCTCGCCGGTCTTATAAATAGCTTTTTGCCGCCAAAAATAGGACTGCAAATTTCACGCCGCAGTATCCGTTTGCGAGAACAATAAGAGTTAAATTAGGAAGGCTTTCTGCGGCAAGGAAATTGATCGACAGCAGACGACCGTCTTCTCTCTCTCTCTCTCCTTCCATTCCTATCCCCTACCCCCAACCCTCCCCCGAGTCACAAAAGCTGCGGATGGTGCTTGCAAGCACGCAAGGTGGGGTGCCGACCGACATTCTAAAACGGTCGGCCGCTATCGGACGACATCGCGGCAGAATCGAGCTACCCTGTAGATATTGCATACGTCAAAAGCACAATTACGGACCGCATATTACACACGAGGATGCTGGGCTGAAAATGTGCATGTGTGTATGTTTATGTTTGTTTGTCTGTGCCTTAGTTTGTTATGGTTAGACATCGAGTGCGATAATCTGTGTCTGCAGTTAAGCGACAGCTATGCAGTGACCCGGTTCTCAGTCTACCCACCTGATCATCCATGCGTGTCGACATACTACTTGATGCATGGCCCCTCACAGGGCAGGCAGCGTTCAAGCAGAGATGGGAGTGGGCACTGTCCTCACAAAGTTTTTTTGCAGGGGAAAGTGCGGCCTGCATTTCTAAACACATCCCTCCTTCACACGAATGCAAAGCTGCGAGATTTTTTTCCCCTCTCGCTTGTTAAAAACATGTTAGCATGCGCGAATTCACACGCGTAATCAGTCAAATACAGGAGCGATCTAGTGATGAAGCGGAGGGATAAAAAGCTGTGTGGTGGAGAGGGAATAGCAACTCTTTGCAGTACTTACAGTTCGCCAAATGGAATGGGGGCGCGGGAGAACAATGATAGGTTACATTCGTTTGTCGATTTAGGAACAATTGTCAAAGCACCTCTTTGATTTTGATCACTATGACCAAAGTCTTACATCGACCGTCTATTTTTTTTTTTTTTTTTTAGACCAGATGAACCTCAGCAGAGTACCACTGACAACAAATTAGCGCAAGTTGAGGCGCTGCAAGGGTTACACGTAGCAGAAATAATTTATTACTTCTGCTTTCGAGGGTTTGCTGCCGCACAATATCCTATCCTTTGTAGCATCTCAACTCACGAAGCGCTTTTGTCTGCGGTACTCGCTGCATGCTCTGCTTTGTACGTCTAGTTTTCTGCAAGAGAGACTCACGCCAGCTTTCTTAACGCTTCCTGCTTGTGTTTTGTGTGTGCAAGGGGACGGCTTCATTGACAGAAATGAGTTCGTCACTATTCAGACTCTCTTCGGAAACAACGAAGAGGACAGCAACAAGGCGTTCGACAAACTGTCAGAGGTAGGTATGCGTGTAGGTGTAGGCTGCTGAAATTTCCTCGTTGTGCACCTCTCTCTCTCTCTGTTCTTGCTTAATGCCAGCATCTACATAATGTAAATGACTTTTTCACACAGCCATGTGGTTTTCTCAAAGTGCCATATGTTAACACATTCCATTAGCTGCAACGGACGAAGCAACAATAACAAAACCATATTATAGCTTGGCTTGATCATATTAAGTTTGACATCCATCGGCCTGCCTGGGCCCAGTTTAATTTCAGTTCTATTTACGGACAGTCCGCCCGACTGCAGTGGGGAAGCCATACAAGCCATGTCCCAAGGCAACACACAGTTTTTGCTGACTGCCATAATGCCGTCTTGCGACGCCCTTATATAGCGTGTACCAACTGCAGTCGACCAAACTCTTGCAGCATTCATAAAACTGCTTCCTGACGTTCGAACAAACAGAAAACAACCCGTTTTTCTAACCCAACCCCCTTAACCGAGTGTAATAAAGTGCTACCATCGCTTTTTGTCTCTGCCAGGGCACAGACGGCAAGATCTCGAAGTCTGAGTTCGAGTCCCTGTGGAAGGAGTACTTCGTCTCTAAAGACGCGGAGAGTCGTGGCAACTTCCTCTTCGGCCTTCCACCGCAGTGAATCACCCACGGCTCCACGCAACCTTGGCCTTGAGTGACGTATCGTGTGAGAGACTCCCGTGTAAAGAGAGATTTCTTTTTTTAAGCAAAAAAATTCTATATGGAAATATTTGCACTGTTTTTATGGTGTCCTGGATTTATACAAAAAATCGATTTTTGTGGGCGAAATATTTGTTCATCTGTACAAGAAGAGCGGTAGTTTTGTGTGGAATCTTCGGTATGCTAGAAACGGGGCAAGTTTTTTTCCCCCAGTTTGGTTACTGTGAAAAGTGGTGGGGGTTAAGGGGGGGAAGCAGACAGCTTTATCTTGACAGCTTTATGTCTGTTCAGCCCAGCAATTCACGTCCAGTTTGAGCCCGCAGGTCTGATTACACCGTCTGCAACCTGCCGGTAAGTCAGTACGTACGCTGATCGGACAAAATTAACGTCTATAAGACCAGAAGGGGATGACGAAGGGATCCCCACGCTTGTCACTGTGCATCGGCCACAACCACGCAGCTGACAAACGCGTCTGGCACAGCTGCTTAATAAATTCTCAGTTTGTTCGCGGAAAATGTGTCCGCAAAATGTTTTCTGATAGCTGCGTGCACGCAAAGAAAAAGCTTGATAGAAATAGAGAAAAATGGCGGAAGAACTGAGCCCTTGCCTGGATGCCCAAGTTTCATATTAAATACCGATTCTCCAGCCTCGATCCCATTGTTCCATTCTCCAAAGTCCATCAGGGCCGGCTTCTGAATTGATCCAGACAGGAACAAAAACCCACCCAGCAGGAAGTAGTCTAGCATTAAATTTGCCTTCAGCTTCATTAAACTGGCCACGAGCGGCCTTATACAAGCGCCACGTTCCCGCCGACAGCTCAAGGCGTTACAAAACGCGCCATTGAGGACGTGCCGATGCCATAAACTTGCATGAGTGGCATCTGTCAAAAGTCCCGTCTTGAGGACATAGGGTCTGTCTCCGGTTTGTTACACGCAACCCAATCGGTGCTCGGGAAAGATCGACGATGGTGCGTGATCTAGATGTGCTTCGACTTATTAAAACGTTTTAACAGTTAAACAGAGAAAACTAAATTTTATGGTGCGATAAAGTAATTTGAAAGGGAAAATTTCATCTGAGTAGTGAGTATCGATCATTAGGTGCACAATCACTGCCTTTGTAGCACATCGGAAAAGAAGCAGTCTCATGAAAGGGTGGACGGGTAATATCCTGCAGACAGGAAAGCGTTCGTCCACGAGGGACTGCAGTCAAAATCCGATGATATTTAGCATTTCGTCACACCCGCATATTACAAGGCGTCAAGTTTTGTTGTTGTTGTTGTTTAAAGTACCTGTGTATAAAACCAACTCTTGACTTCGACGGCCTGGAACCAATCCTGCTCACCTGCCATGCGTAGACAAAAATCGTGACAAGCTTTCATCAGCTTCTGGGAATAGGCCGACCCCGAGGTCTTGCCGGCTGTTCCAGTCATAGCAGGGGCCGTGAGGTCTGATCGTGCTGCGTACTTTATGGGCGGCTCTACGTTTGGACAGGCGATATGGATGCCCGTGCAACCCATTCGTGTATCTGATAGATGTGTCCTCCCGCTTTCGCTTTGTCGTCTGCTGTGCTGATGGGGAGCAGCCGAGAGGGGAGAGCGAGAAGGGAACCCGTTGCTTCCTATTGTCTGACGACAGTAATTCAGTGAGGACGCCACTCATTTATGAAACGTTTGTCCAGCCGGACCATTTTTTAAAAAAAAAGTTTTTTGGGTATAAATTTAGGATTCTAGAAAAAAATTGGAGGCAGAACTAAGATTAGGCTTTCATTCTGAAGCCGGCTTGTCCATTACGTGTGCGACAACCGGTGCGATCTAAACATGATGGGGTCTTGTCAGTTTGGTGGCGTTAATTATAATTGTTTCTTTTTTTAAAAAAACCACTGTGCCCAGTCCCGCAAAGAGCAAATTTGCCACATTTAAGCCTTTCTCCTGACTGAAGTCGTTCAGTGATGGGGTCCTCGCCCAGTCCGTGTGGCAACGTCCATTTTCTTTCCACGCATGTTATTGTGCTGCGTCCTGGCAGCATGTCGTGTCCCTGTCTCCAAGGCAACGTCATCGGTGTCGTCTCTCACCTCTGTATATGTATGTGCTCATCTTCAAATAATGTAAGCTTTGATACAAATTTCACAAGTGGTGTTTAAACCATGCTGTGCATTTTTAAATCCGCTGTTCATGTTAAGAATGTTAAACAAGCGGTATTTGTGAAGATGTAAAGAACAGTTATAGACGAAGGCCAACGGTGCAAAAACACATCGACACTTTGGAGAGGAGGGGATGCCATAGATTACCAGACTGACAGATGAGTGTTAACTTTTTCTTCGTAAAAAGGTCGTCTTGGAACATTTCTGGTTGGAACTAGAAATTGGAGAAAATGTACTGATGTACGTGGTACTGTTCTT
This sequence comes from Lanistes nyassanus, assembly GCA_004794575.1. Classification (NCBI taxonomy): domain Eukaryota; kingdom Metazoa; phylum Mollusca; class Gastropoda; order Architaenioglossa; family Ampullariidae; genus Lanistes; species Lanistes nyassanus. The sequence continues at coordinate 60,997 of SMGT01003792.1, forward strand.
ATCATTGCCCGACGGGGCACAATGGTTGACTTGTGACTTTTGACCTGATGTTTCACCCTCCATGATGTTGTCACACACCCTCACCCAGTCGCCCGCCCACCATTCCAAATAAAGATTTAACATTGCTTCTGGCTTTTTTGTTTTATCTGTAGCTCCAAACATGTTCATTCGGATGAGCAAATAAGACTGCTATAGGTTTGTACTAATATCTGTTGTGTATAACAATTACCTGCCAGTGCTTCAAGAACCAAATGATTTCTTCTTTTAGACTTTTTCTCAAGACTTGACATTCCAGTATCCATGCAAACAGCCAGATAAAACACAACCCAACCAAAGACGGATCCAACGCTACATAGCAACATTTTCTACATCACAATCTTACAGTGTCATCAGGATTCCACATATAACATATTAAGTAGACACGGCGCCAAAATATCACATATTACGATGAGAAGTAGTAGCGAAGAATCAGGACCGGTGATAGATTGCAGTAGAGGATGTCAGCAGCGCTGTGGGCGATAACCACCGGGACGGGTCATCGGCACTACGAATATAATATTATGATGATGAGGCGTCACGGCACCAACAAATGTAATATTAAGACGAGAAGAGGAGTCACGGTACCACGAATGTAACACTATTCAGAAGTCACGGCACCACGAATGTAGAAGTCCAAAATACTTGTAGTTCAATTCTTTTTATTCTTCGGCGAATATAAATCTGCAGTGGCGGGTCGGCTTACAAATCCACTTGGTGTTCATACCTCCCAGACTATGACCTTCAACAGTCTGTCCCTGTATCTGAACAAGTATCCAAGTAAAAGTAGCTCTGAGTATCCCTCGTGCGTCTTCTTTCCCCTTTCCCCACTGGAGTTATATATCGGTGTTAAATGTCTATGGCTGACCTTTTCCAGTCTGCACGTGTGGCTGCAATGGACAGCTGCATGCTTGGTGACCCTAGTGGATGATGCATAGTTTGGAGTTATGATTCTTTTGCATACAGTTACTGAGTGCTGCGCGGCTTAAAATGGTGTGTCTGACCTCTCAGTTATGTCTGGCCTGCTAAGTGTTACATTTAGGCTCAGATCTGTCTTGAGTGGAATGTCCTATTCTAAACTGTACTCTGTGCCCTTACTAACCTACCTGCTACCTACTGCCTGGCACGCATATTGTTACACACATTCAGCAAGACACATCGCTGTCTAGTGAGTAAACACTCACAACTGTCTGTTTTTCAAGTAGATGGCGGATATTTCTTTCTTTGTACTTGCCCCTTCAAGTGGAAATTAAGATTCACTGTTTTCTTCTTTTGTTTAGTCTTTTTGTCCTTTGTAATAAATTATCCAACCCCCCCCCCCCCAAAAAAAAATGTGAATAGAATTCGGACATACGCACATTGCTGATGCATACACAAACGTATGAAATAGGAATGTGTTCCCATACTGCTATACCCACAGAGGCCAATAATACATGGTCCCTTTACCACCCCTCCCCTCTTCCTCGCTCCCCCCCCCAAGTTCCTCAGTACAATAGTAGGTCAGTCACCAAGGAAGTGACAAATGTTCTTCCTCTACCACCATACTGTAATGGCTTTAAATTCCAACTAGCACATCTGCTGCTACACAGTCATCGGACACTTGTCCTCAGAAATGTCCTGCTACCACTGACCAGCTGCTGCCACTAAGCTCTTCACAACTGAGGTTTGAATCCGCCGATAGCAGTGTTTCTGTTCACAATGCTGTTGAAGCGTGGCCGCTTTAACAGTTCATCTTCTTTGTGAATAGCAAACTTGTTGGCCATTCCTGGGCTCCTGAAGGACAAACACCAAGAGAGCAAACTAAGAAATAATCACGACTCTTCCTGTTTACCACCTCGCGCGTAACAGAATAGTGCAGCGAGGTAAAACACATGCACTATTGGCAGCAGGAGGCTACAACTAAAGATGAGACCTTCGTAACACCAAAGATTGCAGACTGTACAAGAATACAGGACAGTCTAGATGAACACCTTTTACAGTGGAGACTAGGAATAAATGTTTCCAAAGACAAGAAAAAAACAAAGCACAAAGTATGGCTCCAAGAGAAGCAAAAGAAGACAGGAGGGAGGCCCTCCCTTTGCTACGTGTTTGGGTATGATAAGCTCCCTTGGTCACATGTGCCTGCATACGGCTATGTATAGCGCTGCCAGTACCTTTGTTGGAGTTATCTTACGATAATTTAAGCGCTGGTCCTCATTTGTTCTTTATTAAGAGAAATGTACCTTGCAGGACAAGAGAAAGACATGAAAGACAGCAAAATGCACCCATAATAGACAGATAAAAAGCAACAGCATGCCAGAGGCAAAAAATCTGAAAGTGAAAACTACTCACGACAAAAGCAGCTCCATTGTTCGCAGTGTGTCTTTCGTCTTCCTGTGTTTGCTGCCCAGCACCAGCTTCTCTATAGTATAGCACTGTAACACAGCTCTGCAGGTTAGCACACTTAACTCCTTAATTATCCACCATATCAACATCATGCAAGTTTCCTTGAACAACATGCATAAAATTCATGGTAAAGAGATACATGACATACAAAGTTTAGACTGCAAACATCTTCATACCTTAACTAAACAAACAAAACGAAGTCCTGGGTTTGGAAATTTTGTATTTTTCACATTCATAGCACCTGCTAATACAGACCGCCTGCATCACCACATACACCACCACAGCTCGCATGATGAAAAATGTTTAAAATACAATTTGCATTTTGTACACCTAATAAGAAAAGAAAAAGAAACTTGCCTTTTTGTAGCAGTGCAATGCTTTCTCTGTGCTGCCTTGTGCAAGATGTACTGACCCCATCAGCTTGCAAGTGTCTGACACCTGCTCTGAGTAATCTCCAAAGGCCTGGCATTTAGGGTTGATGCTTGACTTGAGGATGGCCATAGCTTCCTACATGTCAGTCAGAAACATCAGTTGATATTTTTAAAGCCTACACGATTATATATTTTTTCACATTAATATCTAGTATACTTGGGGTAAGGTAAGACACATGTTAGAAGCCACAAGAACAGTAACCCAATAAGATAGATGACTGCGATCCACAGGAAAAGTAACTCAATCTGATGGGCGACTGAGAGCCACAAGAATGATAACTAAATCTTACAGGTGGTTGCTGTTCACAAAAGACATGCACTTCCCTTGAGGTTCCTGCCAACTCCAAGGCTGTTCACTGAGAGAGGAGCTCAACCGCACCAATAGCAACATAGGGATGACAACTTCTAACAAGGGAAATCAAAACCAAAGGCAGTTCTTGCCCTTGGAACAATACAGTCATGGTTTCACACCTCCTTTTCTTGATCAAGCTTTTGGGGGGGATGGGGGGATGGGGGAGCTGGTTACACAGGGGGTGAAGGTTCCACCCACATACAGACAAAATAAGCCTGCATTATCCTCTGCCCTACAAACAGCATCTGAATGTTGGGTAGGTGTGTGTTCCCACATTCAAGTGCATGCACATTTGAATGCAAGAATGTTAGGCTGCTCTCCTGGGTAGTTGCAGGCTGAACAAGTTTTTCAAATGCACATGAGCTCTGCTCACCTCATGCCTGTTAGTACGAATCAGGAGTCTGGCCAGCTCGTCCTGCACCAGCAAGGACCGAGGATGGTGGGGCCCATCAACAGTTGTGCAGACAGCAAGGCATTCATTTAAATAGCTTTCTGCTGATCCTGCAATAGTGAGCAGAACTTGACCATGTGGATGCTCTGTTAAATGCAACCAAAATTTTTAAAAAATCCCCTACGCAATCATGACATGCCCTATTGGTGCTCCGTACTTTATAATGTCTGTCTATACTCTGGCCAGAACTACATTATATGGTAAATTATGAAAGCCCTGACTACAAAGCACAAATATGACTAGTTTTAATGTGATGATACAGCAGTAATGACTAAATCCCACAACACCTGAACCCGCCTGGTGAAGCACGAGATACCTACCCTCGGCTTCCTCTCGCCCAGTGCTGGCATAAGCCTGTGCCAAGGCAAGGGCTGTATCCACCGTCTCTTTGCTGCCCTGCTTGTGACTGCAAGCATGTGAATTACAGTAAGTGTTTGCACATCAAGGCCTGATAAACGGAAAATGTGTTCACAACAGGAGTCGCCATCACAGTGCATATCTGACAAAGTTGTCTACTGTGCTATGTATCTGTTATTTGTCCTGAAAAAAGTCAGCAGGGAAAGGGCTGTAAGGAGATTCTGAAAAGGTTATAACCGTCCCAGACTTTTGAAAATAAGTCTAAGGAAAGAACAGACAAAACACTGACAGCTCACCAAGACATTTGTTGTCTGTAACAAGCTTTTGAATGTTTCATATACAAGGTGATAATATTCACGGTACTTTTAAAAGATGCATGTTTGTCCTATAAATAAATATTTTTACAGGAAAAGCACAATAATGTCAAATATTTCTCTTGTCCAACTTACTTTACTGTGGCAATATCATGTGCCTGCTGGAAGAGACTTATGGCCTTCTCGTGGTTGGCATAACGACCATTGCTCTGCTCTAACTAGGGTATGTGAAGGATATCACTGTGAAACAGGCCATTTCAACAGATCTTGCTCAGAAACAATTATTAATAAGATTTTTAAAATTATTTAAAGTTTTAAGATATCAGTGTCGTGGTATTGTCTCTGTCGTGTCTAGGGGTATGGCATTTATGTGTTTTACTCGTCTGCTCGTTAACTAGAGTTACAACAACATAAAGTGTGTCAAGAACGGGGAAACTAACAACGTGATCGCTGCCTAATTTCGTCAATTTCCAATCGGCTCGAGCCCTCACCCCCTTGCTTGTCACGTGCACATCTTAATAAAAGAGGGCAGCGATAATACACTATTCTATTTATTTACAGTTACACACAGAGTATTCTACTACACAATGAATGATGCTCCAATATACATCTCCTGATATATGTAGAACAATCACTCGCACTCTCATATATTCATCCCAGCTACGCTATATGTATCTACACGCACACGTTATTTACCGGGTTATGAATTTTACCGTACCGATAATTCAAATCGGTGAACACAAAGAAAACTTTATCCCTTTCCGTACTAAATCTGCTCCTAAAAGGAGGTCACGCCGACGTCTTAACAAACAATAAGATCGACCTACGATCACACAAGAAATAACCGTAGGTTTCTACAAACCGACAAATCCACAAGTTTGATTTACTTTCTTCTAAGTTTGTTCAACTAGCTTTGAGTTACGGTCGTGTCTTACTTTCCTACACTGTACATAAACTCACTTTCACGATGCTGGATAGGAAAACCGCAGACGCCACGTCTCTCAGCTCCACAATCTCAACACCGGTCCGAAATGCACGAGTTCTTTTTCCACCGGACAAGAGTCACCCCTGATGCAGAAATCTGCTTGTTCTCTTGCGTCCACGTCGCGGATAATGTTAGTAACCTCCTGAAGTACTATCCCTGAACTGGATTCGGCGTTCGGCAAACAACATTTGCAGTCGGGTGCCTATATAGCCCGGAGCGCGGACTTGCAAGAAAACCGCGAATGGGCTTTCTACCCGTTCTAGGTGGTAGGCTGTAGCCCGAAGTGTTATTCGCCCCTACCTCGCAGCCGACCCCCTCTCAGGGTGACGGGTCAACCGGGGGACGGGGTGCGGGTTCCCCTCGCTCTCAGCCGGCTACCTTCCCCGCTCCACCGCGCGGTCTCTCCTGGCTGTTTTGGCGAGCCAATCGGGTCGGCCGTAACAATTTGCTCTACCTCCCGACTGGGTAGGCAACAAGATGCCAGAAAAATCATAACAATCAGCATATCACTCCTGCATTACTTGCCACCAACTGAGGATCTGATCTGTCAGAAGATGGTACACATACTACTTATTGCTTACTGTCCATTCCCCATGAGTATCAATAGTTAATCAGTAATATTTGAAAATTTTCTGGCTTCTAAATCTATGCAGGACTGAACATTTGCAAATACATATGGACATCACACAACAAATGTTTAAAAATAATGAGTTATAAATATTATAAACACATAGCCATGGATTATACATTTTGATGTTTGTCAGGGACTGCATACAAAAATCCTATCATGTCAGTTTGCAAAGTTATTTTGCTATGAACTGCAGCCCCAGAAGAAGACCAGGTCATCAAATATATACCATGTCTGCGAAAGAGTGCAGAAAAAAGGATACTCTGCCATAGTCATGCAAGACAGAGATTAGTCGCATGCTGTCTGGACCATAGATTTTCTCTATTAAACTGATGCTCTTGTCAAATTTCTCACTAGCTAGGGCATGCTTCTTTTGCTTTCCATGCAGTCTGCAAACAAGATATAAATTTCATCAGCAAATCGGGTGTTTCCGATACTGTACACAAAACATTTGATAAGCTTTTGGGGGAAAAGCCTACCATCTCACTTTCAAATATGCTTTTGGTTAAAAAAACAGAAAAGGAGAAAAACACGAAAGAAAGAAGGTGGGGGAAAAATATGGGTTCATTTTCAAATTTGTTAGGAATTTCGGGTAGTACTTAATTCGAGGATAATACTTGGCAACTTCACTTTACAACTGGTTTGCACCAATAAAATTCCTTCTCAGTTAGGTCTGGCCCCTAACAACTGTTCTGCATGACTGGAAAAACCATTCTGACTTTGTCCTGTGATTAGGGATGTCCTTAAGAAAAAAGTTACAGGTGAAGTCTACAAAGAACACACTTATACATCGTTATCAATATGTTTTGTGGATAGAAATACATGAGTTTTGGAATGGTTCACATCAAGAGACCTTGCCATAGCCAGGAACAGCTGAATGTCAGTCTTATCACATTCCTCATTGGTCACACAGTCCAAATGACTCCGTTCCTGTGCGATCCTATCGGCTTTATTTAAATACTGCTCTGCTTCACTGTACCTGCACCAAGTTAAGGTCCTATAGGACATGCTGTGACATCACTCTTATAGATCGTTGACAAATCAGGGCAAGATGTGTGCTTTGCCTGTCTGAATGCCCACACATCCATGCATATGCATTCACATATTTCATAGCAGAAGACTATTCTACTTTAAACTTAATTAATAAATAAATAATAAAAATAAATGAAAGGTGACACAGACAAGGATACTTCTTCATCATGGTGCATGCTCGACCCAGTGTGTAGTACATGCGGATGAGGACGGTGTAGATCTCTGCTTTCTCTTGCACAGACTGCGACACATGAGCACCGTGAAGCATAATGCTTCTGGCTGTCTCACCATGGTACTCAGCTTGAGCAGCATACCCTGTGGGGGAACCATTTCTGGACTACAACAAATGCACACCCTACACATTTTGCTAACATCAGCAGTGGGGCACATCTGCTGTGTGCACATGTGCTAAAGTTCACTTCTTTTGGTCGACTATACTACTTTTTGCAGTCAGTGTGCAGCGAGTGAACTTTTCTTTTTGAACTATGGACGTATACAATACAGACCAACATTATAGCCTGTAATTTTCTAGATAGCACTCTACTTTTCTGGGTAAAGTTTTCTGTTGACACCTTATGCAGTTTCTGACATTAAAAAATACTGTCAGTGAACACTCCTAAATCACCCTTTGCTGAAAGACCAGAAGAACACAGAAGTGGCTGGATGCAGATGTACCTAACTAGGCAAAAACCTTTCTTGCAAAAGTATCTTTATCCAGGCTGAAATCCCTCCCCTCCCCTCACCCCACACTAGCACTACAAGAACGTCAATAATCATACATTTTAAAAGAAACTGCAAATCACCACCGTGACCATTTGAAGGGTGCATGAAGTCACTGTTTTTGTTGTCTGTAGAAGGCTTACAGTGCATTGCTTATAATTTACAACACATTGGTTACCTTTCAGATCAAGATAAGCCTCCCCTAGGTCAACATGACTCTCTGCCAGCTTCCAGTGATTGCTGCCATAAATAATGCGAGTAAGGGCTGTGCAGCGGATGTATTCATGAATCGCTCTGTCAACCTGCACGCAGTGTCAGCAAGCAACATGCAACACATCTATATGTATTCTAAGCTATCACTTTGTATCAGTCTTACCATAATGCACCTGCTATATTGCCAGTCTGAGGTTTTTAACTGATCGTTTCACCCTGGTGTGAAGCTCTTTTGCACAAAGTTGCAGATATGCAAACGACAGCTGTCTTAAAGTACTTTGCTGCTATAGTTCTTGTTGCAATAATATTGTCAAGTTGGAAACAGTTACACACATAACATGGGGACATACACACAAATACTCGTGCTTGTGTGTGCATGGCCCCTACCCTCAAACACACACACAATGTAGACAGGCATACACACCTTTCTCAGCATGCTGAGTTTCCTTGCTCGTTTCTGTGCGGTGGACAGAAGGTGGTCTGGTGGTGTCATGTCAACACGCTTTTTCCCATTAACTGTCTTGTACTGTCTGTGTGGTGATGCACTATCACCTGGTGAGCTCTGTTGTCGTTGTCCAAAGACATCTGCATTTTCAAGGTCTTCCTCATCCTCTGATCTGTAAGATAATATCATTAATAATGCGTCGTCATTGGTCAAACTTTTCCAAAATGAAAATAAGGAAAGATAATTGCTTAATTCCATATCAATGTTAAAAACCTAGCAATAATTACTATCTGCTGCACACTATGTTATGGAAGAAAATATATTAAATATACTATTTTTTCACATTTGTTTCATCTTAATTTCTTTAAGGCATGCATATTATTCAACTGTATTTTGAACACAAAAATCAGAGACATGTTGTGAAATTGCATCTTTAAAAAAATAATATGCTGTACTGTATATGTTGAAGGAGTTGGTTACAAATAAAACTGCTAAAAAGCAAGTTGCTGTGACCCCTATAATTCTATAATTATAAAATGAATTCTTTAGTTAAAGAATAAATTCTTTAGCTAAAGAATAAATTCTTTTGTTAAGGAATTCTATAATTAAAGAATAAATTCTAAAGTTATAGAATTAATTCTTTAGTTATAACATAGTTATAGAATTTCATAGTTATAGAATGAATTCTATAGTTATAGAATGCAATTCTTTATACACCATGAGCATTATATCCATTCCCCTCTTGGCTCCCCATACATAACCACCATAAACATGTTTCTACTGCATGCCAGACTTCGAAAATAAATTACTTGAGACTCGTCTAATATACCAAATTCACTCTGATGTGTGCATGTGTGCATTCGCTGATTCCCAAACCACAGACAACCTTCCAGATGGCGCTTTGTTTCTTAACCAGTAAAATTCTAGAAGCATGCACTTACAACATTTCTTAAGTTTAAAAAGGTAGGAACAGCACAAAAAATCTCGCCGCGGGGGAAAAAACTTACATGGTGATATCGGTGTCACTGTCATCTCCAGGCGGGGCTGCTGCATTGGTGAGGACAACAGGCAACGTTGGGGACACAGAAGGCTCTATGTCTGCAATACTGTCCTCCCCTGACATCTGAGTCCCACAATGTTCAGTTCTAAGTATGACTGCGAAACATTCTCATAAGGGTTGCTAAGTAAATTTACCCAAGTGTTGAAAAGACAAGAGGTCAAAGAAAAAAGCAGGCATGATATCCGATCACGATGACTAACAAAACATCACCTCTTTTTGCTGTAAAAGTAAGCACAAGACGACGCTCAGACAAGTTCTACTGTAATCAAGCTTGTTTTAAGTCAATTTGTTAGTGACATTAGTCAGTGTACTTGGTTCTTTCGTGCTCATGTCGATCGAATCAAATGCAACTGTTCGTGTGTGTTCACCGGTTCTCTCGCATAACGTTTTATAAAAAGCATTTAAGAGACTGACGGGAGAAACTCAACCTCAAAAAATTGGGAAGAAATATTTTTAAACGATTAAATAAAAAAACCCTACCTCCAAGGTAGGTTAGTGACTTCTAATGTCCGTCGCTATGAAAACATTCAACATGGATTCCTTCAAGTCTCCGGATTCAACCAAGGGGCATCACTGTTAATTTCGTCCCGGAAGTTTCGAGTACTCAGTAGTCTCCCACTAGTATCTCATACACAGGGTGGGGAGCCAAAGTTTCGGCAAAGGGATCAAAATAAAAATCATTACAGTGAAGATGAAAACCACACACACACACACACACACACACACACACAAAATACACGACATTAACACAAACGGCCTTTATTTTCTTTTATGAAAATACAAAGGCACATTAATATTTATAAACTTCTAGACTGTCCTGTCACTCTGAGATTTCATTAAAGATGCAAACTAAAATACAAGGCTGAAATTTAAATTAGAAGACTTTATGCATTTTAAAAAAGATTTACTTCATACCCTTTAAGCAGTCTGTATATGCTATGCACATTTTTTGTTGCATTTTACGCATTTTATATACAATGTGTATTTTTTAAAACCACTTAAAAATGTTATAATTCTTGTTTGGAGCATTTGCATAAAAAGTTTTCTCTATAAGCCAAAGCAGCTTCAGAATCACATTTTCACAATGATTTTGCATATTATGCAACTAGGTCATAGCCATGGTTTGTCAAATTCTACCCAGTTTTTATAAGAAAACGTGCTGAAACTAAATCCTCTGGTTACTACTTGCATTATGTGCAAATGGTTGCGTAATACAATGACCACACTCTTAACAGGTCAAGGTGGGAGTTTTAAAAAAGTTCATTTCAAAGGTTTACATCCAAAATTGAGCACATACCATTTTATTTTTACTATTTCTTTACCCCCACAGCTATTTAGTATCACCATCCACTACTGTTAGATAACATGCAATTTTGATATTCTGTACTTTCAACTAAAAAAAAAATACCATTTTAATAAACACAGATTCACCACTTTTACAGCTGCTTTTTTTATAGGTGACAGGAACATGTGGAAGCAGTTCCCTGGAAAAATTGCCATACGCTAAACATCCTGTGTTCATTAGAAAGAAATCTTGTTCATGTAAACTGATCAACTATTTTGCTAACGTCTTCAGTAGAACAAAAATGAGTGGGTGAGAGAAACAAAATATAGTTAATGTATCTATGTCTGACTTTGTGTTGTGTTTTCTGCTATTAAATTTAGTCAAGAACAGTAGTTTCATTGTGAATAAGCAAACAGAAAAAATCTTGATTTACTATACACTGCAGCTGGCAATAACAATCTTGTGAAATACTAGATTAGAACAATCCGTCAATGTAAATGGCATGGATTAGGAAAGTGCATGCCCTCAAAGCTTTTATACCACATGCCCAGATCACAGATAAACAACTTGAAACAAAGCTCATCCAAACTGCTGTTGAGGGTTGTTGTAGGAGCGAATATTCACGCTACCTGTAGGAGCATGTCGGCAAGAAAAGGGAAAACATGTGACAGAAAACTTAAGCAGCTGATTAATAACATGTCAACAACTAAGGAATCCCACTGGACCAAAGTGTCTGTAATCTGTTCCTGTCAAGCTTAACAGGCTGATGCATGCTGATAGGAAGAACGTGCTCTCATCTTTAGCCATTCCCTTGGGGGAAAAAACCATTATTAAGGCTGTGGAAGAAGTCTACACACTGCACCACAGCAACACATACATCTAGCTTCCCTTTCTTGTCTTACCAAACAGCTGTCATAAAATGTCCTCAGTCAAAAATCTGCAAGAACCTGAAACAATCCTTAAAAGGGCTACAGCTTATTCTGGCCTCAAATGGTTCTACAAGTGGAACAAGAAGAGTACTACTCTCAATGTCGTGGTTTCACAAAGTGAAACAAAGAAAAAAGTATTCTGAATGTATTAAGAAAGCATTATTTCAGTCAGACATGGATCATATGTCTGTAACAAATGATAATTGCGCAACATCTCTCCAGCATGGTGAGATGCTTAGTACACAAAGGGACAACCTTATGGGTCTTTTAAAACAATAAGGGGTTACTCTTGTAAGGCTGACACCACCGACAGAAGTAGAAAGCTTTCATTCATTACGCCCCCAATTCCATTAAGGAACACCACTATGGACAGGCAGGTCTTTCAAAGGTTCCACTCTGGCATGCTTTGACAAGTCAGGTTAAACTTTCATCCACAATGTATTTACCAGTATTTTCTCCATTTAACATAAGCAGATTGCCAACACAAAACGACTCATTACTATTTAAGGTTTGAATTTTTCACTCTGAAAGGCTGATTGGTGAAATGCTAACAAAGAATCCGCCTAAAACATAGCATGTATTTAAAACAGCAAAATCAAATATACCAAAAGTGGAAATAAAATACCTTATACCATTACAAAACAGGTGCAGTGTAATATCCAGCGTCAAAAAAAAAGGTTCTCAAAGTGCAGATACTCCTGTCCATTCACAAATCCACACACAGTCAAACTTAGAGGTGTAAACATACTGGAACAAATAGATGGTATATACATATATATATATATACAACAATTACAGCTGAACTTTAATAAAAACAAATGGTGCACATATCTTACACCCAAAAGAACACTTTACAGCAAGCTATCAACAAGGCAATAATTTCATGCCCATTTCCTGAAGCCCTTATCCGACATGACCAAAGGCTTTACAAGGTCATGACACAACCGAAAACCTCATTCAAATTGTTGATCCTCTCTAATCAAGAACTGCACTATTCACCCAAATCCAGTAACTGGTGTATAAGATTGTCTCTAGTTTATCAGCTACAGCAAATGCGAAAGTGGTACATCAACCAAAAACCTAACAGACCAACACTCAAGTGTCATCCAAAACCCACCCCTTGGACACGATCTTCCACAATCATGCTTACCATAACCACAGATTATTGCTAACGCTGCAGGATTCTGAATGCTAACCAGGTCCTCATGCACTAGCATAAATGGTAGTTTTGTAATACAAAATGATCGCTACTTCACCAGAAACCCCCTAGAAAAAGCTACACACATGAAGAATTTGCAATGAGGATATAATTTAAGCATGGGAAAGCCCATCATCTATAATAAACTTTAAAAGATGCTACGCATGGTGTCAAGTCCAAACAGCCAGAAAGATTCCATTATCTAAAGTCAAACTCCACTAAATTTTAATTAAACTTATGACAGATGGTAGATATGCGCTGCGTTATGTGCATCTTGTCTGTAAGAACCATTTTGTATTAAGCAAGATGATGCACAAGTTCAAGCTAATCAAACAAGTGAAGAACAAAATGAAACAATAATAACAAAAATAAGGAAAATAACTTCTGTTCCTTTCTCCTCGCCATGTAGAACTAAATATTGCAATTATCCACTTACCAATGCAAAAACTACTCCTATCAGGCATGAAACATTTCTCTTACAACTCAGCATCTAATAGTTTTCTGCAGATTGCAACGCTCAAGACCTGGAAAACAATGGATTAAAAGTGACAGAAAATCACAGAGCAGGAGCTCAGAACTGAGAACCGAAACCAAGAGGTGTTTCAGTTATAAAAATAAAATCCCTGAATCACAAAATCTATTTAGCCATCTGGCAAAACAATAGGGAGGGTGGGGGAAGCCAACACACTTTTAAAGATATAGTGTTTTCTTTCTGCCATGATTTTTGAAAAAAAGGATTTCCATTGCCCCGCCAGAATACTTTCACCCATGTAAATGGCAAAAGAGAAGGTAAAACTACATTATTTTGAAGACTGGGAGATGTGGATTCACAGCTGCACAAAATATTTATATACACTTTAATAAGGACATAAGTGGGAAAGAGAAATACACATATGTAAAGACAATCACAATTAGCTAATCAATTCTTTGTGTAAAAGCCCCATTAATGTATAAAAACGTAAAAAGGATACAATAAGCTTGTTTAAAACGAAAAGCCCTACACTTTTCATGAAGAAATTAAAAATCTTACAAAAGTAATGCACTACTAGGGAAAAAAATTAAAAGAAACAAAAGTCCATGCAATGAGATAATTAAACATTCTTTGAGTGGTAATGCTCAATGGGAAGATGAAACTGCCTACAAAAATTAGAAAAAAATACAGAACAATTTTTTAAAATTCCCTGAATCTGTACTGAGCTTGCACTGATGATACACACATTACTTTAGAATTAATTAGAATGACGAGTACAGATGGAGACTAATGTGAGTAATGTGGTTTCTAATGTTTAGCAGAACAAAGAACAGGAAGCATAAGGCACACATCACAGAGTACTGAGCGCTCCGCCAAACCATTACAAAAAAATTAACACACAGGATTTAAGAATACCTCAGTGCATGCATAATTACTTATATGCATACATGCATATACATGTATAAATATGTTCGCTTATATGTCGGTATAAGGATACATGCATACACTGAAAGAAAGACAGCAAACAAGGAATGCATTAAGACCAGCATAACTCAGTGATAAATGTAACAAGGCTGTTGTGCTTGTGGTGCTTACTCTCAAAGAATGAGAATGGTTATTTCCCTTGATATACTCTTCACGATCACACAACTGAATACGTAACATTCTGAAAGTACTTTTCTTCAGACAAAAAGACTCTTTATCAATTCATAAAACTATAAGCATGAATGCAACATTATTTAAATTTATGCTTACTGACCTCTCTGAAAAATTTTGCTGGCCACATGGCAATCCTCCACCCTGTCTGTAATTTTAAATTAAATTTGAAAATATTGTCTTCTTTAACCCTGCCCTTTCAGGATTTTGCAACTTTTGCATGGGTGAAATTCTCCACAATAAATTTAAGGAAAATAGGTGTGGCGACCTCTACATTGGCGCTAAAATCTTGCAAAGATTGCTTTCTCTGATTCATTCCAAGATGATCAACCACATGCGCGTGCTGTCAAACTGCATACCATATATTTTGGGGAGGGAAATGTATGCTTGAATGAGATGGTCAAAAGTTCTGTAAATTACAAGGCACTGTAACCTCCCACCCACCCACCCACCAAAAACAAAAGCCACAAACTGAAAAAAAAAATTAGGCTCTCAGCCAGCAGCAGCAGCAACAAAAAAAATTATGTAAGGAAAAAGTATCACCCATGCTTTTTCTTATTTTGGGAAAGATTTTCTTCAGGGGACTAACCTGTGTAAATTGTAAAAAAAAATCACCCTTAAAAGATCAGTGTTGCTATGGAGGTGGAGAGTAATAAACAACACCATCCTAAGCCCTCTTCCAAACGAAAGCAGTTCATTTCAACACAAAATGGTCTGCAGGACCCTGTGAGCAGCTGGACAACAAAACAGACACAGAGACTGGGCAGTAGCCAAGAAAAGACTGAGACAACTAGAAACAAGCAACAAAATGGTGCCAAAAAAGCAGTATAATTACCACAATCTGGATAATTCTGAACTGGCATTATGATCTTTCATACGTAAACCCACAGCACACAACTTCAACCCTCCAATCCTAAGACAAATGTTAATTTTCTCCTAGATTACTGTGAAATTAGCAAAGCCCGCCACTCTCAGGTGTTATACATATACATATGGGCTTCTCTGGGCCAAAAATGAGTTTATCTTCTTTGAAGCAGAATGCACATGCTTTGATTCCACAAGTACAGCATGCCATTTCGAAAAGCCAGTTCAAAGAAACAAGCTTGACACAGTGCAATGACACTCCCTTGCACGTACAAGTCAGCAAGGGAAAGGTTATTTCAAAATGTTTGTGAAAAGTGTCTCTCTTTAAACTAGGGAACCTCTCCCCAAATAGGTCTATTACATGTATGACTGAGGCCCAAGAAAAAAGACTGTTGGTGAATTCTTAATACAGTGGTACCCCTGGTTACTTTTTAACAGTGCAGAGGTTCACAAGCAGACCCATTTTAGAGAGAACTGTCAAGGTTATGCAACAATAAGGATTGCCCAAATGTTATTCTTTTAGTACTGGAACAGCTAACAATGACTCAAAAAGTGAACCAGTCTAATCACACTTATCTGCCATTGCAAAAAATTACGTTCTGATAACACCACAGGGTTCCAAGGCAGATGGCACATCTCAATTAAAGGACCTTAAAAGGACCCCACTGAATTTCAAAAGGACCTTTAAAAGTGCATTGTTTTGCTTTCTTTTTTTCATTGAAATACATTGCTGCTCTTAAGTACTCCAAATGCTGAAGTTACAATCTGTATTAGTTACAATTAACATAAACATAGAGAATATTTTGTTTTACTATCCCTTACAGGGCCTCATCTTATCTCCCTTGGTGATTTCCTATACTGTGATGACGGAAGCTTCAAGAATAATGTGTTGTTGAAAAAGGCTCTAGAATAAAGCACCTAAAAGGACTGAGAACTTTCCAAAGGACCTAGATAAAAATAAAAAGTACCTTAAGCAGAATTAAAGGACTTATTTTTAGACATTTCAAAATTAAAGCACTTGAAAGGGCCTAAAAGGACCCTAAGAACCCTGTAGACTCCAGCGCTCCAGATCTCCCTTCCCTCTCATGCACACATGCAAGCAGACAATGGTAAGCACAAATCTGCAACTACTGAAAAGCTTAGTACTCCATTTCAAACAACCCCATCCATGTCACTGAAGACAAATACTGGCTATCTCTAAGTCTCTTCCCTCCTCCCCCAATGTTAAACACACCACCCCACATACCAATTGCACACACATCGGACTCAAGCAGACCCATTTCTCAGTGCAAGACACAGGGCTGAAATTTCGGCACCCAAATCTATGTACCAACTCCTGGACAAGGGAACAGAGGAATCTTCTCAATGATTTTATGACTTCCCACTAAACCAAAAGAAACCACTGAATCTAAGGGAAGGAAAATACTACACTTTCCCGTAAAAACTTCTTATTCTTGCTGGGGGTTTGCACTTGGCCAATCATCATTTTTTAAAGGAGTAGAATATGCATAAATATAATAGGATCAATACATTTAACTGTTACAATGGTAACTGGCACAAATGGAGAACACAGATACAATCATAGCTGCATTCCAACAGGGTTGCAGCAACTGATGATAAGTTACTTGTAGCAAAATCATGAGCTCGAGATGTGATCGTGAAGCCCACATTTGTCTCCACAGGCACTGATCTCTGATTAAAGGTTCACAGTTCAAATCCTTGCAGGTAATGCACAGCTACATATTTCTGCCACAAGAAGAAAGCTTGTTTTCCTAACAAAACCCTTGTTAAAAATAACTCACAATCTCCTTTTGCAAAAAACTGGAAAAAATCATATGTGGACTCTACTGGTGCCAAACTAACAATGGTACTTTTTTCATTTGAACAATACATATCATGGCTGGGTTTTCATCTGATTGTCTTTCATTTTGATAGCTGGGACAGGGGATTGGTGGAGTAAGTTGCAAATCTGGATGATACTACAGATACTGTGGTTAGCATATTGAAATTAATGAATGGCACAGCTCAGCAAATGTTAGATTCTATTTTGGATCACAAGGTACTCCCTAGAGCTCGAAAATGAGGTTGGAAGATGTAATCTTATTTTACTTGCAATCAGATTCAGTAGCATATAATTAAAATAGTTTGGGAGTCTAAGTTAAGCACACAAGCTGCTGAAAGACTGCACAAAAACAAGCGCCATTGCACTTGTCCACATGACTGGATATTAGCTTGGGAAAGACATCCAGCTGCATGTGGCTTGATGGATTAGACATAATGGATATCTGCTAGGCTCTGCCTGAAGCATCTAATGCAAATTAATGCAAACTAATGCTACCTGTCAAAGTCTTTTTTGTAGTACATAGTGGTCAGATATCACACTTCAAGTGTTATGAAAGGCAAATGATACAGGAACTGTGGTGTCAGCAAGAACAATCAGCAACATGTAACGGATTTGTGTTGCTGTGCACAGCAGTAGTCACCGACATCTCAGGCAAGACACAAAAATGCTCCAGGTGTCTCCAACTCCACTTACAACCGCTCTTCTACGCACGTACACTTATGTCCATTTCATATGCCCCATAAATTATGGATGCAACTGACAGTGCTCTCATGTACACAAATATACTGGACTCAAACTCGTTTGACAGCATCACTCAAGTGGTCATAGATCTCTTTAAAGTGGGGCCGTCGCTCAGGCTGATATTCCCAACATCGTTTCATGATCTGGTATACTGTGTCTGGCATGTCTGAGGGCTGCGGCAGCCGATATCCTGTCAAAATTGAAAAGAAAAATATTAAGATGCTGTCTACAGTCTCACAATCCATATGTATGCAGATTTTGTTGCACTTCACTATACAAAGTGGGTTAATATCTCTCAATGTCTGTCAGACAAAACTAATGTATTTTTTTTAATGAGGTCTACTGGAGGGTGAATGGCACTAAGTTCACAAGTGGCACAAACACTGGAAACCTGCCAGAATACGAAAGCAAAATTTACATAGATGGCGCAGACACCAGAGGGCTCCCCCAAAGTGCCCATTTGACATATCTACAGATATGGAATCCAAAGGTGTACAGTTGAATGATCATTACAAATGTGCACATGAACACACATGAATCCAAATATAACATCCCATCTTACACCCACAACACTAAGGTGCAATGAAATCTCTAGATCTGTCACTGAGCAAAAAACCTAAACTGATAAATACTGTGAAACGTTAATGTAGCTTTCGAAAAAGTGTATATTAGTGAGTGTGTGTGGTGGTGGGGGGGAGGGGGGAAGAGGTGAGGGAGTGCATAAACGCATACATGCATGTGCGTGGATGCATGTCTGTGAGGGTAGGGGAGAGTTTCTGATATTCTGAGATGACACCTACCACTGTCAATCTTTTCCCTTGCCTGCGCATTAGTCCACCCTGTGTATGGCTGCTGACCAGACGAGAAAATCTCCCACATCAGAATGCCATAACTCCAAACATCACACAATGATGTGTACTTCCCTGCAATATTCATGGTACAAACTGATGTTCAGTAGGACCACTTTTATGATGAGGTAACAATGTACCAGTCACGCCTCATGTTCTGTGGAGTAACCCACTCCTGTTACTCACTCACTTCACTTGCTCACAGTGCATGGTGAAAGTAGATATAGACACGCTCTAATAATCACAGAAAATGTCTAAAAAATCATGTGGGCTTGCCAGAGCAAAAGGCTAGGAAACACGTTTTTGTAAAACAGATTCGTTACTAAATGATGTGACTGCCAGAAATGACTGAGACCAAAAGGATGCACAAAAGACCACCAGATGCTGACCGTAGTTCAGTGCCTCTGGTGCTGTCCACTTGATGGGAATCTGCTTCATGCCCTCCGATACAGTGTACTCTTCCTCCTCACGGGACATCCCAAAGTCGGAGATCTTGATAACATTGTTGTCACCCACCAAACAGTTCCTGGCCGCCAAATCTCTGCAAGATCACAAGCACCTCAGCTAAGCATACTCTACTGCATTTCCAAGAAATGCATCAGTGTGATGCAAGTTCCAGCCAAATGTGCATCTAAGTAATGTGCCTGTCAGTCACATGCATATCAATCTATGAAAAATGTTTCGGGATTTTTGGCAAGCAGACATTCTTGTTTTCCCAGCATACCTGTGAATGCAGCCTCGAGCCTCCAAGTATGCCATCCCATTGGCAGCATCTACGCACATTTGTGTCAGTTGTCTTCTGCTCTGGAGCTTCCCTTGTTTCCTCAGGAAAGTTAGCAAGGCCCCACCTAGCACATACATAATGCAAGGTATATTGTTGGTCCAACATCCCTGCAGATTGTGCACCCCATTTCATGCATAAATAATGTGAAGTATACTGTTGGTCCAGCATTGCTAGAGATTATGTGAACCACCTAACCTGGTGGTGTTGGCCCAACATTAGTTGTGTGCACCAGTAGATGCACACAAATGCACACAAATGCACACATACACATGCAAATGCATGCACAAAGTCACACACACAGTCTCACACACACACACATGAAACAAACTTGCCAAGTACATGGACATGCACATCAGTACGTATTTGCCAACACAATATCTGTGTGTCATGACACGTTCATAGAAATCTGTGTAAAGCCATCAGCGTTCTTGACATATGATCTAATGATTGCATGTGGTACGGGTCAGCAAAGAACGTACCAGGTGTAAACTCCACAACAACTAACACAAGCAAAAAATGCAGATAAATCCACGTGAGACTCAAGAACAACTCAACAGGGGAGAAAAAAACCGATTCATGTGGTACCACAGAAAGAGCAGCATAATGTCTTCTACAGCAAAAGGCAGATGACCATTGTGATCTCTTCTTAAGAATGAGGAACCAGTTTCTGTGTTACTACTTCCTCACCCACCAGCAGCATTCCCAGCAGGCCAAGCACCTGTTATCTTAACTTTGCTGTTTAATTTGAAAACCACCATAGGCGTCAATGTAATGTGCCATAAATGAACTCAAGGCAGAGAAGTGGCAGTGTCAGCATCATGACAACTCACCTGGCACAAACTCCATGACTATCATCACAGGCTGTCGCTGGGCTGCAATGCCAATAAAACTGACAATGTTGGGATGGTTGTACTGCTTCAAAATACGGCCTTCCAGTAGGAACTTTTTGCGCTGATCCTCGGACAGAGTATCTCGACAGGTCTTCACAGCCACTACCATGTTCTTGGGGACGTACTTTCCTTTGTACACTTCCCCGAAGTTACCCTGTCAAGAAGGCAAATAGCACTAACCCCAGGACCTAACAGGTGTCATTCAGTCAATACATTGTAACTGGCTGTTACCAAACATTGCTACAGGTTTGTTTTTAGACGATTAAGACAATATAGAGTTATAACAGAGAGAATGCAATTTCAGGTCTTGCTCCTCACACGCTCTCTTAAAACTCAATCATTCCTTCAGTCTGCTGTCTTGATCATCTCCGCCTGCTAATCT
This sequence comes from Lanistes nyassanus, assembly GCA_004794575.1. Taxonomy (NCBI): domain Eukaryota; kingdom Metazoa; phylum Mollusca; class Gastropoda; order Architaenioglossa; family Ampullariidae; genus Lanistes; species Lanistes nyassanus. The sequence goes on from SMGT01003792.1 coordinate 81,797, forward strand.
GGTCAATCCTTGAGCCAGCAAGTCTGCCTCTTGAAGCTACAATCAAAGCTTATCCATCATCCAGCCAATCGGCGACACTACTCACACATGCATTCACTCCATTTAGTGACATCCCTCAGCTCTCTCAGCCAGACTGGCTTATGATGTCAGTCAGACACCAAGGCAGTCTGCTTATCGGCAACACTGCTCACACAGCCTGCTAGCTTGTATGCCTGCAAAACTACTCACATTGCCAATCTTCATCTCCAGGTGTATATGGTCATTCAGCAGCTCCCAGTCCTCCCGAACGATGGCCTTGCGAAGAATAGCCTGGGACTTGTTGGTGACCGGCTGCCCAGAAGCATGCTGCTTCTGAATGAGCTCCTGAATTGTGGGATATGAAGCTCCTTCGAAACGCCAGCCTGTCTCCTGTCATATGGGACAAGAGCTTTCAACCACTGATGACTGGTTGGTTGGCTGGTTGTTAACATCCCACCACAAATGAGGTGCATATCAGGATGGTGATGATTAGACAAAATTATGTACTGCCAAATTGGAACTGCTGTCACAACACAGACTTCAGTTCCACCCAGTCACATTATACTGACACCGGGCCAACCAGTCCTAGTACTGTTCCCTATAGTGCCAGGCGTCAGGCAGGGCAGGTACTAGATTGCCAGTTTTGTGAGTCTTAGGTATGACTTGGTTGGGGCGTGAACCACTGACCTACCATATCTGGTGGGCACCTTAACCACTAGACCACCAAGGAAGTAACCACTGACAAGTTAGTTTATATAATGCGGAGGATTTTCAAGAATTTAATAAATAAATTAACCTCTTATTAACAGGAGACAAATTCTCAACATTTGCTGCCAATCCAGTGTTTTTGGACAGCCTACTTCTGCCCATATACAACAGATTGATGTTCCAGAATGTCAGGTAGCTCAGACATCCAGGTATTTTTAAGAACTGCTTAATTCATCACACAATGTGAAAAAACCCCAAATCATGCTCACTAAATCTCCTAACAGTCAGAAACAAAAACATATAGTTAACTGGACACAATCACAAATAGCACACACACAAAAAAAACTTTTTTGCATCCACAACACACAGCTACAGATACATGCATTAATTGAATTACCTCACTGCCCTGAATGATGAAGTGTTTGTGGCCCTGCCAAAATACTGACAGAACATACTGGGTTTCATTCGTCTTGCGGTTTTTGCTTTCACGCACTAAGTAGTCCCCATCCTCAGTCAGAAGCCGCTGCACTTCTTCACGTGGGAGCACACCATGGAACCACTCCTCGTCTTCGATACGCCTCTTCTGCATGAGCACAGCATCCTAGGAAAGAAACACAATGCATCCCAAACTGAAATACACTACCAAGGGTTCCCCACAATGCAAGACTGTGTATCTTTTATACACAGAAATCTGAAAGGACAGAGATATCTCTATGCATACCTCCCAGTTTTTCTTTCTACATCTAAATCATACTGGATCTTGATTTGTTGTCAAGGAACCCTCAGAATTTCCAAGCAGAGAATCCTAGGGACCCTCAGTTTTTGAAGCTATGGTGAACCCTGCAGACTTAAGGTAAACACCAAAGGAGGGTACAGAAAACACCCTATAATAGATAATGATAGCTGAAGACAAAGAAACAATGCTTGATAAACCAGAATGAGAATGAAGAACATCGAGACTTGTGGCATGCCCTCTCGCAAAGACCACTTTATCTTTAGCATGGCGAAAAGATTGTCTAGTTCACGAAACTCATGTATGTCTCACAGTAATGATTTTCCCTTCTTCTCTCATGTGCATCATGGACACTCGGTTGGGGCCATTTGCTGTGTTCTGCACAATTTCTGTCTGCTCATATCCACTTTGTCCTTTGAGGTCACTAGGTCTTGTTTGCAAGTCAGGCTCATCATCATCCAGGTTTTCGCCATTGGCTCTGGGTCTGCCATTTGGCTTGTCCCCCCTCTTAAAAATATTCATGCTGGGAAATTTGAATTTCTTGTCTTTGTCTCTGGAAGATGTTGAATGATTAGACTCCGTTTCCTGTAACAAAAGATTAAAAAAATCATTTCAAATCTCCAGTTCCGAACACAGACCATAAGTAAAGGTGGTTGAGAAAATAAGTCAAAGGGAAAAAGTTAAAACAAGTGTTTGACTTCTTTTTACTGATGGATGTGGTGGGGGTGGGGGGATGGTGAAAGACGTTCACTTGTTTCCTGTTGACTTTTACCTTAACTTTATTTCCTTTACTTTTTTTCTCTTGACTGTTTTCTTACAATCTTGGCCACCATGGAACTGGTTTTTGCAAACTACGAGAAAAAAGATTTCAACAAAGGGTATGCGAGAAATATATTAGTGTGTTCAGAGCATTTTAACGAGGAGGGTAACAAATTTAGGCTACAGCATTTCCATATCTCACTCATGCATATTTTAAAATATTCTATTTGGAACCCCGTGCCATTTGCGTACTTATTTGTTTTTAATCTATATTACCACTACTAGTACTATTTAAATATTTTCTCACTTGCACAGTTACTGAATTACCCCGCAACAATGTAAACCCAAAATTGGTTCACTGATTTATCCCGAGTTGACTCCCAAACACGAATTGGAAATTCCTATAAATACTTCCTACACTTACAAGCGATAGGCATGATTTGCCGGTAGTGTCTACAATACACTGATCGATCATTTTTATTCCACTAATTCTGATCGACAGTTTGTTAAGGCATCATATAGATAGATCATAAGGAGTGCAAACAATAATGACAATTACTGTTAATAAAATTGGAACATTTGAACAACGAAAACAAAAAATCTATCATATCAGTGCATTGTGTTTTCATTGGGTTCTTTATCGCGATCGGTGTCTTCTCACCATTCTGGGAAGTTAATGTCTCAAACACATAATATAATAGATTTAAATCTTTTCATCCGTCTTTTATTTCCTCATAATATGAACAACCCGATAATGAGTCGCACGATGATTCTCATGAGGTCATTGTAAAAAGCTACACTCTGGTCTAGACTAAACAACAGTAGGCCTAGCTTGCTCCTTCTGGAGATGACGTTACTTTGGCTGCTGTGCTCTCTACTGAAGTTTCCGGCAATCTCTGCCGCGGAGGCTATCCGTAAGCTACACTTAAAGCAGTGAAAACATACAGAGCCGTCGTCATCACCATCAATCAACAGAAACACCATGTCATCATCACCACCATCAATCAACAGAAACACCATGTCATCATCACCACCATCAATCAACAGAAACACCATGTCATCATCACCACCATCAAACAATGGAAACACCATGTCATCATCACCACCATCAAACAATGGAAACATGTGTCAAAATCATCACCATCAAACATAAGGAAATTTTACCATGTCACCATCATCGCCATCAACAGCTGCAGGTGGATTGGAATCTCCCAGGGCATTTATGGGGGCATCAATCATCTTCATCAAATCTTTCAAGCGGTTGATGTGTGCCTTCCTTTCCGCTACTTCCTTCCTTTCAATCTCTTGTTGTTTGTGTTTCTCTACCAGACTGTGAACAGAAAGAGTGGTAAATAACTTGTAATAACAGTCTTCACCACAAAAATTCTGTTCTTGGTAGCATTTATCAGATGCTAGAAGTAACACCTAGCTGACAGTCTTTAAGCATGCAGCATCAAAAGTTCTAAAGAATATAACAAGCAAAATGAACAAAACTAAGGACTAACAAACTAATAACCTACTCATAAAAAACAGACATCTACATTCAAACTATTTTCTGTATTAAAGGTGAAGTTAAAAAAAACTCCCAAAAATGTTTATTTTTGCTTCTCCTGTACACTAACTCATTCCAGCTTCATGTAAAGAAAGGCCATTGCCTGCAGTCCACGTATATCTTATAAAAAATGTAAGAAAATACAGCAATAAAAACATAATTCCAATGCAGTTTGAAGGCAAAATTTAAGAAGAATAATATTATTTCTACCTGAAATCCATCTGGTGTATACTCAGTGTTAAAGGCTGCATTGAAAAAGGTATCCAAAGTGAACACAACATGGCGGAGGCCAATCCCCTAAATTTTGCCAAGTAGAGTGGTTGCTGCAAATGCTTTGTTTCCCCATTCTATCATCTCTTTTTTGTGATCTAAGATAGGTATCTCAAGGAAAATGGTTTGTATCTGAAGACACGAGTTACTTCCCATTTTAAAAGTCGCCATAAAACCCCTTCACCATGCCGGCATACGTTACAAATGTCTTCCCCCAAACCACTTATGGCATCTGGGGAGTGTGTTAAGGATTCAAATGATGCATGAACACATTCCATGCTAGCCATCTTGAATTGTCTCTGGTCATTGTGGCGTACATTTTAGGCCATACGTGTAAAAAATCCCAAGAAATAAGCTCTGCAGACAAGAAATAAACTTATTTTTAAATGTAAATAAATACTGAATAAAATCTTTGTTACCTTAATCTTTGTCGTCTTCTCAAAGTTAGCTAAAATCCAGCAGCAATGAGGTAACTGAAATCCACTGTGCACAAAACTCGCCTTATGTACCGTCACATACACCATTTTGGTCAGCCGAGGGTACATCCGAAAACCCGTATGTTTTTCCAAACAAACCTCAATTCATGGTCAAAGGGACAAAAAACTCATTAACGGGAATGCCTGAGCTACAAGTTAACCAAAGTTTCCTCCCATTCTGAAGTGTCTTTGCAAAATCGAGATTATTTGAAAGTGGCTGCGTAAATGTAAGCCCATGGCCTGCAACTTGGACAACACCATCGCTCAAATGTGCGCAACTGACACTCAATGAGTAAGAGTAGAATTGAATAGGAGGTGGAAGTACATGTATTATCAACAACAAACCACAGGATAGAGCTGCATGTAGCTCTTTACACCAGGGGGTCTTTGTTACTTTAAAATAAAGTGCTTCTGGAATTTTTTTAAACCAAGGGTCAATTTAGCCTGAAATCTTAGAGTCATTTTGTAAAAACCAGCATTCAATCCAAACACTGAAACAGCTTCTGGTATTAATTTAACAAATCATAAATGTTCAAAAAAATCTGTGTGCCACTGTGATGCATAGCTTTAAAATCTCTGCGTCATTCCTGAATTTTTGTGCATAAATTATCCCGTTGTGCGTTATCCAGAGTTCTAAAATATAAATATGGAGGCGACTTTGCAGATTGAACTTTTTTTGAGCGCTTTGATCAAGAGAGTTTTAAAGATAAGTAAGTGTACTTCTCACACAAAATGGCGCCGGCCAACGGCCAATGGCAACATGGTGGGAGATTGTCTGATTGTATTGGCAGTCTTGTGCAAATGTTCTGTCTGTTCGGTATGTACAGTCATCATGATCTTCCTTTTATTTTGGAAACATCACACTGTGAGTACGTGCCGACATTTCTGTACAAATCGAACTCCTTTCTGGTGTCTGAATCAGTTGACTCCAACGAATTTACTGCTCACACACGGGACTACAGGCGCTTGACTCGGAAACGGGGCAGGCAGGGTGGAGTGTTAATGCAGTTTCGCCGTCATTCCCTTCGCCCTCCCCTGACTGCTATTGTGCTGTCAATTGTCCGCTCTCTCAACAACAACACTGATTAGATGTCCCACCTGCTGAAGTTTATGCGGGAATTCAAAGAAGCCTCTCTGTTGCGTCTCACAAAAACTTGGCTGAAAGCAGATTTACCCGACGCTTCAGCTACCTCTCCTGGCTTTTCAATCTACAGATCTCAGCATTGTCTCATCTCTTCAGGGAAGGCGGGGGGGGGGGCGGGGTATGCTTTTTGGTGAATGATAGATGGTGCACAGATACTATGGTGCTCTCTCAATCATGTACCCTGTGCTAGAACACTTAGCGATCAATTGCAGACCGTTTTATTCACCAAGTGAGATTTCGTCAATAGTGTCTGTCGCTGTCTATGTTCTTCCAGACCCCAATGCCAGTACCGCTATTGAGAAACTCAATGTACGTCTGCAAGCTGTGGAGGTTGCGGTTCCCAAGAGCATAGTTATAGTTCCTGGAGATTTTAACCACACGTCTTCGAAAGCTGACGCCGAGATACTATCAGCATTCGGACTGTTCTACACGTACAGATCAAATCTTCGATCACTACTACACAACCATCCAGAACTCTTACCGTGCTGCTCCACGTTCAACTTTGCAAAGTGCAACTAAATTTAGTCTGGAGACACTGATGACACTGGGCACAAAATTTTAGTCAAAGGTATATTTTTGTCTGGCATAAGAGCTCAGCAGATAACTTACTCTTTCATCCTTTCTGGTGATGGATCCTCAACTAAGCGTTGCTCAGCAACCATTACTGCATGTATTGCATCCTGCAGCTCAGCATCATGCATTTCGAGAGCTTTCTGCTCCTGCTTTAGTTCATTTGCACACCTTGTGTGCCTGTTGACAGACATTAGCACAGATGATCGCAAGACAACCATTTTTCTGTACACATCTTCTAATAGATGGCATAGTACAGTGTAGGTATTTTATGGTTTATTTTGCTCTTTAATGCAACGAACAAATGAGCTTTTATGTGTCGAACATGCATGCAGCTGGATATACAAGTTACAAAATAAACCAGACAGTACGGCATGTGCAAACTTGAAAAAATGAAAAAGACAGGATTATGTAGGGGGAAAATAGACCTCAGCTGAATGACTAACCTATGCTGGAAATTTTCAAATGTCAGATCATCCAAAACGAGCTCAGATGGTTTCAGTTTCCCTGTGTAGTCCTCCATCAAATTATGATCGAAATCAAACTGAACAGGTGCCAGTGGATCCGACCTGATCAAAGATGAAGATCATAGTCATTTGAAGATGGTGATATGCAGAGGGAGTTTATGCACAAATTTGTACAATTAAAATCCTGGGTCTTTGACAAATGCCTGAGGGGGGTACAAAGTCCCAGTCCTTTCCACATAGCCCTGGACAATGGCCATAGCCAACTTTATGCTTAAGGTCCCAAAGCTTCATAAAATTATCTCTGCCAAATAGGATCTGATTTGGGAAGCATGATGTTGTTGTGAGTGTGACATTAGTAAACTACAGTTACGCTAGGTCCTGTATAGTGTTTGGATTTTAGCTACTTCAATTTTCAATGATAAATAAACTCAAGATCCAGGTGTAACTACACATCTCTGTGTTGCTTCTGTGCATCAGCTGCCCTAAAAGATTTCTAAAGGTGCCCAAGAAATAACCTGGCCAACTTTGTTGACTAAGTGACAGGCATGATGAATTAAGTTCTGGAGCGACTTTTTGGTTGGTTGGTTTATGGTG
>SMGT01003792.1:92999-114149 GCA_004794575.1 Lanistes nyassanus
CGCGAGGTTTCGCGAAACCTCGCCTTAGGCAACGCGCGTCTTATGCAGCTGGTCACACGCGGCCGGTCTTCCAAAGATGGTGGACGGAAATGAGTCAAATGACAGCACGTGCACGATATTTTGTTTTCCAAATTTATCCACAAAGTACTTTTTACTTTTTGCATAGTTTTCAGAAACTACTTCGTTACAAAGTAAAAATTTTTACCAAAAAAGGAACGAAAGTCAAAGTAAAAGTACAGACTTGCAAAAGTACTTCGTTACTTTACAAAGTACTCAAATTTGTAACGAAGTATTGTAACGAAGTACAAGTACTTCGTTACACCCCAGCCCTGAGTAACTGTCATCTGACTCCCTCCCTTAATTCTAAAAATACTCTATGATTAGCCTGAACTTATTAGTGGTCTTCTCTGTTAAATTCCATGTTAAATTCCTGCATGCAACCACACAAACTCCTTTCCCTCCTGCTTCTTCTTTCCAACATTGGTCATGATTGTGCACCAGGGACATAACTGAAAACTTTTAGTGATTAATGTACTCTTAAACAATACCCAGATTCAAGAAATTCTTTCAAGTGATTCATAGGAATATGGTGTTCCACATTATTATATTCCTATTACAGACTGACAGAAATAATAAAATAATTATCACATTAAACCATCATAAAAGAATGACCTTTGACATGTCTGTATCCAAAGCATTGCGCTGATCCAGATAACTGCGCCGTGCACTCTTCTTCTCTGCGATGAGGAAGTTCAAAGACTCAAGTGTTCGATTGTGAAGTATATCAGAGTTCTCTCGCACCTGCTTGATGAAGAGCTCTGTCTCTTTCAGGATGGTGTCCCATGCCTGCTGACAAGGTGGGGTAATGTAAATCTGAGTGGTACTTCCCCTAACAGAACTAGTCAGTAAATCATGTGACCAGTCTGTCTTTCTAGCCCTTGTCAAGTGACTATAACCACTGATCACCACCACCTACATTAACTACAACTGATTAGAGAATAAAATGAGCAACTGCAGCCAGGAGTATAAAAATATGGCTAACAGAGGAAACTGTGCCAGGGTATAATCATTAATTTTATCTTATTCTTAGTGCCCTATAACCTAGCTCAATTTCCTTTGTTGTCCACATCCCATGCATGGCCTTAAGAAAGGCTCACCATTATGTTTGTTCCTGTTATTCTTGTGCTTGCCATATTGAATATGGCATCTTCTTGTATGGTAAAACAAAAATTATAATACATGTATACTGTAGGCTTACATTTTTGTGCTATGATGAACAAAGTATTAAAGAAGACATCTGATTTCTTCTTACATATTTCAAGAGTGTCTCTAGCCTAGGAATATCTGAAAGGCACAATAAAGATTACAAAAATGACTTCTTAGAGGTCTGACTTTGTCTCTCATTGCAAAACAGTTTCAAGAGCCTGTGTTCACACACTATATCAAAAGAACGTCCATGTTGTACATCCTGCCCCCTTCAACACAGTCTAGTGCACTGGTGGACACACTTATGACCTCCAAACACGTTTTTCGAACCTACGCATCATTTCTGGAGTGATAGGATAAATGCACCAGTACTCTCTCTTTTATTTAATTCCTAGAAGATGCGCTGGCTATGAAAAACTACCTCTGATACAAGTGCTGCATTTGCTCAATTTTAGGTACGTCATTTAAACTAGTAAAATATGTAGTACAGAATATGACTGCTGTTACATCTGTGCATAAAAAAGTATCTGACTGCTGTGGTTCTTGATCAGAAAGCATAAAACAAAAGCCTTTTGAAAAGGTCACTCTGACCAATATTTGTTGTTGTATATTATTTTTGAATACATTGTACTTAATCTCCTTGTTTTGCCTATAAAACGAGGAAAGTAGTTGAGGAAGAACATGATTAAACTACGCAATCTGATAAAAAATTGAAAAGCATGTGGTCCTAGAAAATTGAGAACATCTTCATTTAACTTCCTTCAGCATCTTCATTTTTTAAAAATTACAGTTAAGCTGATAATGACATTAAATACAATTACAACCAAAGAATATGATTATGACCGTTTTTTTACATGGGTATGTAACAAGAGGCATATCAAGATACATGGAACATCATGGGTTCGAGTTCATGCCCCATCATTAAAAATTAAATTATTTCTAGTGACCCTGCCTGCCATGCAGTAATGATATTTACTGATGGTTGAAAAGAGAAATATTTACTCCCTGATCATTTAAAAATACACCAGAATAACTTGCTCTACAGACCATATAATGTCAAGTAATTTGTGCAAAATACAAATACAAATGTTGCTGCAATGTCTCTAGGGCACAAGTCACTAAAGTATATATATATAATAGATAATACCTAAAAAGTACTTGATATGCCAAACCTATACCATAGCCTCTTATTAAAAATTAAATCCTCTAAATATCTGTCTCCTTGTTTTAAAGATAAAAACACTGACCAACACATTCCTTCCCACCTCTACTCCCCCAACCACCGCCGCTCCAAAACAACAGCAAATCAAAAACTCACTCTGAAAATGCTGCAGCAATCCTGGAACTCAAGGAGGTCACCACCGTCTGTCTTCACAGCGTTGTAAACTATTTTTGTGAGATTTGTTGCATACTGTCGGTCAGCCTCAATACGGCCAGTGATGAATCGCTTGAGTGTTTCCAAAAGTCTAATTTCAGCATCTTGTACTTTTAGCAAAGCCTCATGAGATGTACGTCCCTGCAAGTCAGTGCCAAAACCCATGTTGTCTCCTCTGAAGTCAATTCTAAAAATGAGACAGAAAGCCAGACAAATGGGTGACACATGCAGAGGTTACAAAACGAGTACTGAGGGTTACATAACTGTATGCAGAGGTTACAAAAACATTACTGAGTGACATCTGTGTGCACATAACTTTTAAATGCCTTTTATTTATCACACTACAAAAAAATGTTCTTTGATCAATGGTATTTACTTCATTAGCATTACTCTTCCAAAACTTTTATCCTAGATTTTAAAATGAATACCTTTACTAGTAATGCATGTCGGTCCATCAGACAATACAACTTAAATTTCAAAACAGCAATAAAAGAAGGTATGTTCAGTCCACAGTGTATTTAATTCTAATATCAGATGCTGTACAAAATGTATTACCACACTGTGCACTTGTCTAAACTTCAAACCGAGACATCTGCTTTGAAAAAAGATGGGGGTGGAGGGGGAATTATTGTTCAAACTTTAAAAATTAGTTATCATATATTAAACATCACTCTTTAGTTATAAATATTCTTAAGCTACTGTCCTGCTTACTGGTAAACTGTCATCAGCGCAATGTTAGGTGAATTCAAGTTCCATGTCACTTTTCTATTAGTATTATTGTATTTCATGTCTATCAACATAAAAGTACTCTGTCACAAAGACCAGCCATATTCATGTCTGGGGTCTCCCGCCCGTCAACTGACCACAGTGCACTAACAACATCAAAAGCAGCCTCCAACAAATGTAACAATTACAAGGAAGAATAATCATAACACTAATACTTAATAATAGGCTTTTAAGTCAGGGCATGCCGACCTCGTAATCACCCTGCATAGCCAAATATAGGATAATATTTACAGTAGATGTTATCATAAGTACTTGACATCAAGCTGTCAGTAAGGCAGGCAAGGATTAACTAGTCTAATCGTATGCAGTCCTTGAGTCTCAGTCCTTGAGTGTTTGGTCCTGATGCTATGTGTAGCATCACTCAGCTGCTTATAGTATCACAGTCCTGTTTTGTTTAAAAAATTACAGGATGTTAGGAAAAAAAATACAGGTAAAAAATATGCACTTGAAAGAGAACAGCAAACTTATTGTACTAAAATTATTGAAAAATTATAAACTATTTTATGTATAGTTCTGATCCTTACACTTTTTTTTTTACAGCTCTGAGCTTTTGATCAGGTTGAAACATTCTAAACAGGTTTTATGTCAGTGTCCCTTTTGCAGAATAAGGACTAAAAGGAAGACGTGCAGATGTTTTGTTTAATCATGTTTATAAGAAGTCAGCTGAATCAAATTCAATATCCAGTATGCTACTGCCACTGCCACATAGCATGCTCAGGGAGAAGACAAGAAGTATCATAATGTGAGTGGCATGGAAGTTGCTCCAACTGCCTTCATGCACAGTCCAGCTTCCTAGTCATTACTTGTGAAGTGTTTCAAACTTCACCCACTTTCTTTTTAATCATTACTCACTTGTTTGTAGAGGAATGGGAATGATGAATGACCACCAAGGGAGGTCTTTAAATAGCTTTTGTATCTGACCATCTGTAAGAGCAAGAGAAATCTAGGCAGTCCTGTCTCACAAGATTCAGCTAAGCTGTGTGAAGACAGTGGTAATGAACAAATTTAGACAGCTTTAGGCAATGACTGCATGAAGAGTTTTTTTTTTTTTGCTCTGTGATACAGGGATCGGTATAATAACTCACCCTGTGCCATTGGCATATCATATCAGAAAATGTCCCATTGAAATGTGTCATGGGTCAAACAGCCCATCCCTTTTGTGTGCCTGTGCACCATGCAATGGCTGTATGTGTTAAAGAATTGTAACTGAAGATGCAAACTGAAATTTCTGCCCTTGCAAAAACTTCACAGTTCACTTGAATGATGCAGAAGTGTATCGACACATGGAAAGCAACGATGTTCCTAGTACGAGGCAGGAAACGAATATCACCTAAAGCCAAATGCACCTCACTCGCCTTAGAGAAAACACATACACAATCACTCGTGAATGCCTATCTAGCATCACGGTTTCAAGTTTCATACAAATGTGAAGCAGTCAGTGGTTGACTGCCAGAAGCTGACGGTGCCCAATTATAAACATGATATGTCTTCTTTAAGCTTCGTCATTTCATCGCTGGCAAGTCTTCACATTATTATCTCTCTCGCAGATATTTAATTTTTAATTTTTATTTGTGAAGCAGTAAAATGGTTTCTTATTATGTTAGATGCTACTGCATGTCATGGAAAAACTATTGGCCATCAAAATGTGGTGGAACGGGTTAACTGATCCATCTTCCTTTTCTGCACTATTCTCTGTTTTTTTTTATAAAAAGCATGTTATAACTTTTACATTTAATATCATTTTAATCAGAACTGTGTAAAGCCAAATATAAAATTAAAAACATAAGTAAATACCTATTAAAAATATAAATATACACACACAAATATACGTAGTAATATATCTATCGTGATATGCAAATAAGTTAAATACACTTTCAGTCCAATACTGCAGGTTCTTTAAACTGACAACAGAGGACCCAGATAGCTCATCTAGTATAGCATCAGACTTGTGGATTTGAAGTTGCAGGTTTGAATCCAGCAGTGGCCAAGGATTGTATCCTGGAGTTATAACATTGTGTAGACTCTGTTCTGTCCTCTATTGCACAATTGCATCCTCTGAACAGTGTTATGCAATACAACAGACGCTTTGGTATTCTCTCATTCATAGATATATCATCTTGTCGCCGACCCCATCACTTTTTAACATCAAGTTTTAAAAAGAATTGCTACAAATGCTACATAAATGTTGGAATGATGATTTTCACAATATTCTGCACTGACTGTTAATTATTAACTTTCTTTTCATCGCACTTTTTCATCCATCTCAGTGTAACGAAGTACTTAATTTTGTTTCAAGCTCTTCCAGCAAAATAAAAATTCAGGGAGAATCTGCACCGAAATCAGTGAGTGAGGTTTGCGACTATACTGAAAAGATTGATTAAGGGTCTTAACGAGGCAAAACTTCGACAAAAGGCAAATCTTCCGGAAATCTCTGTTTCTCTTCCCAGGTAAAAGAAAGTGTACAATTTTTTTAACATATTGATGCAATGTTCAAAACGTTGGAGATTTGTGCTGTGCATGTATATCGTAAGGCGTATATACTTACTATAGTACGAAGATGACCCCGATAACTAACTTGGAAACATCATCATCGATCATGAGGCGCACAGAAGTATATATCAAGGGTTAAATGAACAAAAGACAGCAAGCCTGCTAAAAACCATCCAATAAGGGATACTTACTCAGAGCACAATTACCGATTTGAATAGCTTCTTCATATTAATGGTTATCTCTCAAATTTCTTGCTGTTCTCATCCATGTCAACTTGGGATCCCTAAAACTTCCGCTTTTTACATTGTGTATGACGCCATCGAAATATGTGTGGAGATGACGTAAAACCCATGTGTTGTACTCACTGGGGAATAAAATAGCGAGTGCATGGTGACCAAACTTGCTCTTTTGGGAAGGCCAGCACTGCCTCGTTACTGTGTAAGTACTTTATATGCCAACAAACGAATAAGGATGCACGCAGCCAATAATTAATAACCACATAAGGTATCCACTAACAGTGTGGCGCAAAAATTAACTGTCCTGTCTTACGGTTGACATTGGTTTTATAATTTATTTGTGACTTGAAAAGATCTGTAAATTTTCGATTCGATTATATTATATATAATATACTAGCCTGGGGACGCGGCGCTGCCCAGGTTTTTTTTCCTTTGATTAAAGAGCATGAAAAAGTCACATTTCTCTAATATACTTAATGAACGCCGAGACGTCATAATCAAAGCTGGCCTTACCCCGCCCACCCCTACCCCTTCCTTAACCCCCCCCCCCCCCCCCCCCGGAAACACCCTCGGCCCCTCCTCGAGAGGTCATAATCTTAAGCCTTATACCCCGCCCACCCCTACTGCTATAACCCCCACCCTACCCTTTTACTAACCCCCACCTCTAACCCCTTCCCTAACCACACCCTTAACCCCTTCCTTCCCTAACCCCCACCTTACCTCTCCTACCCCGAGAAATACCCTCGGCCCCCTCCCTTGGAAACATAGGGCTCCTTTCCCCAGAAACATAGTCCAGGTATATAGATTGACATTTGATTCACTACACACAACATTGGCTTGTCAAGCAAGGCAAGACAAAGTACACTTTGTACAAATCTGGAAATTTGGAAAAGGGAATCTCTCTTGCACGCTGATCGCTGTGTACATCACTTGTTAAGGGCATATCATCATATTTATTATTTCATTTTTGTTTAGGCCTAGATACAGGGTTGAAAAATGGCCTGTGACCATTTGCGGCCAAAAAGGAACCCTTGTACCGAATTTGGTGTGGAAAGGTTCAGGCGTGCAGATTTGTAAAACAAACACATCCACAAAAACACACACTTTCAGCTTTATATAAATATATAGATATATCTCTTTCCCTCCTTCCACCCACTTTGACTTTCTCTCCCATCACCCTGCAGGCTGTCCTCTGATGGCCCCCTTACTCCCTTCTTTTCTCCCCGTCCGGCTTGGGCAAGTTTGGATTTATGTGCACCTGCATAAATCAGCATGTCACCAAAATTCTATTGTTCGGCATTTAGTTGCCGTAGATGTGTGTATTAGATATCATGATTATTCTGCCAAAAGCAATATATTAGCACATACTATTTAATTAAAGAGAAAAGAAACAGGTGACTGCAGCTTCGGGTAAATAAGGTACAACAAAGAGAACTTGGCCAAACAAGACTTAGACAAGATGTCAGCGTATCGGGGCATGGCCTCTTCTTCAGGATGACACAAACAGATAACAAATCACAAGCAAAATGGGTCACTTAGCTGACAGAGATGCTGGTCATCCACAGTCTCTGGACAGGAAGAAAGTGTGGGGAGAGGGGGCAGTGCACGGGAAGTAGAGCATGCTAAACTGCCAATCAGTTGCGAGAAGGCCTACACCCAATAGAATGGCATATCCTATCGGGGCTGGTGAAAGGGGAAGTGGGGAGAGGGTGAGGGGAAAGAGGTGGGGGATGTTAAAAGAGAAACAGGAGAGGGGAAAGGGGATGTGTAACACTTCCCCTCCTCTGTTCCCTTACCTTCTGCCCTCTCCCCTTTCACCAGCCCCTGATGCCTTTAACATCGCTATTTCATTAGCGTAAAATATATAATTATAATAAATGCTAAGAGAAGGCTAAGGGAATTTGGTGGGAACTTTCACGCAATACAATTTAAAGCTATGGTTTCTACTACTGATACTAAATATTACTTTACTACTTTATAATTTTAGTGTAGAAAATCTTGAAACCAAATATTGCAGGTACTACTATAATGTTTGCATCACTCATGTTTTCATCACTCATGTTTTCAAAGATGTATTTTATTGGTATACTTTCTTTCAGTCATTCAGAGCAGTCATCTGAGTTCCAAGAATTTCATTTTACAATGGACAATAACAGTGTGACGCAACCTGCCATTGAAGACAACTCTGAAGGTGATGATTTTTGCTCAGCACCTATCACTGCATCAACAGCTTTGGTGTGCACAATTGCATCATCTGTCTCCACGCTTGCTGTGTCCGAGGACAAGAATGAAAGCTGCAGAGCAGCAGAGCATGGTCAACATGAAGCTAGACAAGACCAGCATCCTCGAAAGAAAAAAAGATTCTCTGAAAACCCAGAATATGCCTCAGGCTCTTCCAGTTTTGTTTTCAAATGTTGTTCCAGTACACAAGGCTGCAGGACCGAAACTTATGCGGAAGGTCCCACATCAGGTTGTCTGCCCTTGGGTCATGTTACCATGAGCGAACCTCTAGAGAATCATCTTGATTACAGTGCAGAAAATGCCTCAAGCATTTATGGAGTACGTACGACATTTCCTGTTCACTCCGTTAGAATGGAGAGAGAAGACTATGCATGTCAGAGAGAGTCCTGTTTCAGGCTGGAGGCTATTGCTTCCAAAATGCTTGGTGAGTCATCAATGCATTTTCATCTTTTAGGTGATAACCTAGCTTCAGCCTCTTACCAGCAGAGATCCAACAAGCTGATGTCGCAAGAAACTCTCACATCCAAGAATCCCATGTTAACGACAGCAGCACAGCCACATGAAACAATTGCAGATGGAAGTTCATCGAGAACAGCAGTTCTGAAACCAAACAAACCCAGGAAAAGAAGAAGGTGCAAAATGAGGAAGAAAGATGAAAAGAACGAGAAATGGCTCACTGATGTGGGAAAGAATCTACCTTCTGTAATATGTGCTGATAATGGCAGAGATGAAGACTGGAAGTTTTTCTTAACATCTGAAGAGAGCAGCACCAGCAGCAGCAGTAGCAGCTGTGATGATGATAACTCTAACCGTCCACGGAAATGGAATCATAGACTGTTTACTCACAAGGAACCAAAGAGTTTGAAGTCAGCAGCTGGATGCCAGCCAAACATTAACGATCTCCCTGACAGTATCCTGACACACATCTTTCTGTGGTTGCCACTGGCTACACGACTCTGCATCCTATGTCGTGTGTGCAAGAAGTGGCAAGCAGCGGTGGGAGATCCATCTCTCTGGCGGCAGGTGGATCTAAGGGGCCTGCCCAGGCTGAAGGACAGCAACCTTGTGCAGCTAACATCAGTGAGTGACAGGGTGCACTTAC
Organism: Lanistes nyassanus; assembly: GCA_004794575.1. Classification (NCBI taxonomy): domain Eukaryota; kingdom Metazoa; phylum Mollusca; class Gastropoda; order Architaenioglossa; family Ampullariidae; genus Lanistes; species Lanistes nyassanus. The sequence continues at coordinate 102,436 of SMGT01003792.1, forward strand.
TTGACATGTCAGATGGCAGGAGTACACTTGTGACAGATGCTGGCATCCAGAAAGTTCTGAAACAGTGCCCTTTTCTGAAGACAGTAAGAATGTCTAGGTATGTGCTGAACCTACCTTAGCAGACCTTTCTTGTTCTACTAAAGAGCTTGAACGCCTTTTCTTCATTGTATCTGTTGGCTTTTGATTTGTATTTTGTACTGTTCACATATTTGTCTAGCTGCAGGACAGAGTGGCTGTGGAAGAATTAGCAAAGTCTGTAAAAGTTTCTTTTTTTATCATTCTGTAAACAGAACAAAGAATCACAAATGCATATTAAATTTTGTAGCGGCGAGCCACATAATTATAGCACTGCCATCTGTGCCAGTGTTTTAGCAACACCAAGCATTATTTATATTCCACACTTAGCTCAGTTGATGAAAACTGAGATCACCAACACCAATAACAGTAACACCTTCCAACAACCAAAATGTTGTGGGAGCACCCTTTTATTTTTGTCATTTAAATGTTACTTTTTGTATGGTGAAAGGAAGTGTGGGGGGTTTTGTTGTTTTTGTTTTGTTTTTGCAGCTTGAGTGGGAGAATTTTAAATAGTGCTTCTGGAATTTTTAAAACCAAGGGTAAAAATGACCCTTTTGCCTGAAAACTGGGGGTCATTTTGTAAAATACCAGGGGTCAGCCTGCAAATCTCTGTGTCATTCTTCAATTTAAATTTAAATTACCCCCAGTTGTGTATTGTCAGGAGCTCCGTTTAAATATATATATATTTTTCAGATCATTCTATTTGTCAGATGAATCTTTTGCCAGCTTGGGGAGATACTGTAAAAATCTGAAATCCATCAGTCTTGATGGATGCTTTACCTTGACAGATGCTGCTCTGAAAGAGGTTAGTGGGAAAAAGGCCATGACAGAGTTTCTGAGATAAAAATTACCATTACATATGAGTATAAACCTGAAGGAATACAATGGCAAATGGCAAGAAAGAAAGCGGCCATATAAAGCATGTCTCGTTTCATTTGCTTTCCTTTCATTGCTCAAAAACTATTTGCCATGAGAGTCATGAGTTACAGTGGTTTAAGTGTCTGTGGTAGTGGTGTCAGTGCTGGGAAAAGCAACATCAACGATATATTATTTTTAATTTAACTGTTGCTAAGAAAATTATAATTTCACACTAAAAATAAGAACTGAGAAAGCCAGTGATGGTGGTATCAGTGTTGTGAAAAGAAGCAATAATATTTGCATGACATTGCTGTTGACATCATGATAATTCCCAGGTTAAAATAATAACTAAGAAACCCAGTAGTCATGGTACCAAGAAAGATTATTTGCAGATCAGCAAAGGCTGCCACAACTTGCAAGAGTTAAACATCAGCCAGTGCAGCAAAGTGTCTGATGAAGGTGTGTGTGCGGTTGCCGGAGGATGCCTTAGCCTTACAAAGTTCCGTCTGGACCAGTGTGTCAAGGTATGGCCAGACAAAATAGAGGTTTGTAGATGTGCTAAGGTTATGTAACCCATGAACCTGGCAAACGAATGTTATTTAGGAGAAAAACTTTATAGAGCACTAATAGTGTAAGGCAAGACATGATCTTGTAGTCTTATGAATGCATGATGTAACTAAATAATTATTGTTTTTGTAAGGGCACATTTTCATATTGTTAGATGGTATAGTGTCTAATGCCAGTACAAATATAAGATCAGCAGTAGAGGCTGTCACCGTTTGATATTTCTTTTCATCCTTGCTGTCCTGCTCCTATTTGCTCACTTTTTATTAAATGAACTCTCTGTGATCAGGTGAATGTTTATTAGCATGACAAGCAATGTATGGCAAAGACTACAAAACTGTCTCAGGATGTGAAGGGCAATATGTGACACATACTGAAGACTGTGTTTTGGTTCATCTCGGTGATCATAATGTGTGTTACATATTTTGGATGCAGTGTATTTTCTCAGGTCACAGATGCTGGAGTCATAGCACTGGCTGAACACTGCACAAAGATGGAGTATCTTCACATGCTGTCCTGTAGTCTTACAGATGTAGGCATTGTACATCTAAAGAAGGTAAGCAATTTCAGTACAGTAGAAGTTCAGGGATATACACCTTCAACAAATTGTTGAAAAATAATGTCTACATACAGGCATACTACCAACCATGGTATTTTCACAGCCTTTTTTGGTTTTAGGAGTTCTTATAAACCAATACACCTAATGTCTTTTGTCTTTGAAAGTGTACTTGAAAATATAAATTATAATGCACAGCTAAATTTATATTCTTTTTTAAAAGATTGGTGATGGTTTTCAACCAGAATGTCTCTGGCTGTGGTTATACAATGTATTACAAAAAGTACATGGTGCTTTTTGAGGATATCGGTATAAGGCAGAATTGTTAATTTTTCTCAGCTGTCGATAATTATCATTCTGCTGAAAAAAGCCATAAGTCATTTAGTGTTTTTTATTTTCTCCCAATTTTTGACAGTTACAGAAGCTACGGGTATTGGATCTGTCCAATGTGACACAGATCAGTCCACGCTGCTTGGAAACTGTGGCAGTCAACTGCCCACTACTGGAAACATTGTGCATCTCACTTAACCGTGCCATTGATGACAGGTGCATGCGCACCATTGCCAAAGGGTGTCCTTTTCTCAGGTGCCTTTCTTGTGTTGCATGTGGGCTGACAGACACAGGTGATTACTACTGATCTGCTAGCAATATAAATAAGACTAGAGATGCAGTTTGACTGTGGTAATATTTCAGCTGTGAAAGGTCTTTTCACACATAGACAATAGGCAAGCAAAAGGTATTTTGCAACAATGTGGACTGGGACCCAATAAATCACATGCCTGTGACTAAATCATTTGCACATTGTGAACACACTACATTCATAACTGTAACCTGCTTTTATTTGAAGACTGGGCAAACAACTGGCAGTGTTCAACATTTATATAGCAGCCATAGCTCAAATGTTTAGACCACATAGCAACATAACACAGATGATATTCGTAAGCAGACCCTGAAAGGTTTTCCAAGCATGTTATGTGCTATAGCATAAAAGTGCTGCAAACAATCCTGACACAATGTTTCAGGTAAGTTTAAATCTTCATAGTTCCCCATTCCCGTTAATCCTGAGCCCTACCTTCTGCTGGCTATCTCATTGTCCATTTCTGATGAAAAATCCTTAACCGCGCTTCTCTCCTCTGTTTATTTCACCCATTTTCTGCTTCCTTTATCCCTTATTAGTACCAGTGTTACACATAGCCTGGCAGCTTAGCCCACTGGAGTGACCACAGGTCCCAGCTCCCTCCTAAATCTTTGCTGCTGTCAGGGACCTTGGTGACAAGCTCCCTGTTTCCACTGGTCACTTTCTTCTCCCCTACACATGTCCCTTATTGTTTTTTGGCCCTCTACTTAACGCTGGTCCAAATCATATCTGTTAAGTGGTAAATGTTGAACAGGTTACACGACTAACAGAATCATGATATAATTTGTTTTTATTTCATGTATTTTAGACTGTCAGAAAGTATTTCCCCAGACTTTCTCCTAAAGAGATTTTGGTTCCAATAATTAAATGACAATGCAAACACAAGCAAGTAGCTGGTGTTCAGCTAAGGAAACAGGGGGTGTACGCATGAATTGTTACTATAATACCTGTTCATGGATTAAGTCTCAGAACTTTGCTAGGGAATGATGCTTTTGTTGGGTACATCTCAGGTCTTCAGCATCTTGGGAAATATGCTCGGAACCTGGAGCGCCTTGACGTGGCCTGGTGCAGCGACATCACGGATGCAGGAATTGTGGCGATTTCAGAAACTAGTTCATCTTTACGCTACCTTGGCTTCATGCGTTGTGGCCAGGTCACCATGGAGACCATTGAAAGCTTGCTGCAGCAGTACCCTCATATACAGTACTCCAATTTTGTTTTAGAGTCCAGAAAGCTGCTACAGCGTGCTGAACAAGCTGGACTCCTGTGCCAACCAGACAACGAGTGATAGTGGACCTTCTGCAATACGTGGCAGAGCCACAGATACATTATTGTAGATGGAACATTCTGCTCGGGTGATTGATGTGACTTGTTTTGACCTAAAGCTCCCCAGGCTTGCATTATTTTCATGCCATCTTGATGAATTGCTTTGCTTAACAAGTTAACATTACTGTCAGAAACACTTTCTAGCTTTGCAGGGTGTGGATTTTTTAATGTGATGTGTACTATTCTTTGGGAATATAGTTTTGTACATCAGGATCAGATGGATTGTTATTTGACAAATAGCACCGTGACCATAGATATGCACTATAAGTGTGGATGGCTTGTGTATTAATTTCTGGCATGTGCATGACACGATGGGTGTGCGACACGGTGGGTTGCCAAAATAGACTTCAAGACTGGATGCGTTTTTCTTCATTAACTACATGAATGCTTCAGGAACAAGAGACATGATTAGTGTGCCCATAATGCTCAAACCATGGATCTGTAGCAGACAAAGTTTTTGCTTTAAGTCCTGTTTCTGCCAAAAGCATCATATTCCAGCTTTGGTTTTTATGTACATCTCATTTAAAAGCATGAGGGGTCAAGGGCAGCAACTGTCATGATCAAGGTGTTAAATGTCCATTGCCATTGGGTAGAACTAGAAGACACTATGAGAAATGTTATATCTATTACCTCACGGTCACCAAGATTGGCCGTTCAGGAGTTGGTGAAACAATCACTGCAGTCTTAATAAACAGATATGAACTCTGTACCATATAGAATATATGGCTCGAGCACTGCCTGATGATGGCATTATTATTCTCTAAAGAAATCATCAGGTTTTCCACCAATGAATGAGTGAAAAATATTCATGCTATATTTAGTGGTTTAAGCAAAGTCAGAATCCATGGAACACGACCCTGTAGCCTTCCATTTTTCTCATTCAAAATAGGAGGATAATCCTAAACCTCTTCATAAGAGTTGCACAATATTTGAGACAAATTCCTTACTGTTTACTGGTTGCTGTCCCTATTCTCTGTAGGGGTGGCCCAAAGTACAGCACTAAGATGTACTGGTCATCAAAAGAAAGGGTACAGGTTCAGATGGCATTTCTGGCACACATACTTTTTTCTGCCTGTGGCCCCCGTTTACATCCTTCATCACCCTCTTCCCTTCTACCCCATCGTGAGATTACCTTTGTTTCCGACGTCACATTAATCAGCCAACCACAATTTATATCTAGTACAGTGCAGGTGTCAAGCACATGGCCCACTTTACGGTTTAGCAAACTCATCATCTCACCAACCAGACAAACCAACTCAACAACTGTTACAGTTTGCCTGCATTATCATAACCACTTGACCGATGTCAGATTTGACACATGGTCTTATTGTTGCCTTTGACAAATGACCCCATCTTTGTCTTAGGCAACATTGTTTTCTAAAGTCAGTTTCAGGACCCTCGGAATGGTTGTATAGTAATACAGTCTTTCAGGTTTACATCTGTAACATGGATTCACGTCCCTCACCCCCACCCAAAAACAAAAACCCACATTCAAATATTTTCATATCAGATTGTAAAATTGTTGAGAACAAAAGTGCAATGTCTTTTCTACAGGGAAGGGGGAAGGTGGAGGGAGAATAATCTGTACTAGAAATGCATGGGATGAAATGTTTGAAGCAACTGTTTAAAAAATTAATTCAATCCTTTATCTCGTATATTGAGCAAGATCTGATATGATGTACTGCAGAATTTAACTCATTGCAATTTAAAGATAAATGCATACTTAGTCTTATGCATCCATCTTAACATTGGCTGATTTCTTACTCAAAAAAGCAATTTACCCTTTTATTGGTCAAAATTGCTGTTTTAAAATATTTTAGATTTACAATCAGTGAGTAGCTGACATGACATTGGGCAATAAACAATCTTCAGTTCTTGACGACTCTTCAAGGCTTGAAAGAACTGTTCGCAAGGAGGCTGTTCCAAGAACCTGCATTTACAAGGCATTTCTTCCTTTTCAGATTTAAATAAACTATACCTTACAAATTACACTGATCTTACAAAGCAGGGGGAGCAACTTGTTCAGAGTTTTTATATGGTTTTAGGAAAAACTTGCATGTTAATTTTAAAAATGGCACATCTAGAATCACTCCAAATCAGCTAACCTCAAGGAGATCACTGGATCAAAAGATCTAAATGGTGCATTAACGAAATCAATTTTTTTTAAAAATCAGAATTAAAAAAACTTTGTGAAATGGCACATATTAATCTCGTGCAAACACAAAGTAGCAGTCATTTTGTTTTTAATTTTTACTGATCTCAAAGTGTTCTGTTAAAAGGAGATCAAGCACGAAGTTCAGCTTGAACCTCATGAAACAGAAAGAAATGGGGTTTTTTAAGATGTCATGTAATTCACAGATCTTTATCACACATACTGGTGAACACTCCAATAGTGCAATGTGTCTGATGCATCTATGCAAGAAATGCTGACCACTGCAAACTTGTTACAGATGCAACTTTTTCCTCTCCCATCCCCTGTAAAACAGGATCAAATCAAGTCTTCCTAACAAATGCATTCCTCCCGCTGGCAAGAGTGCACCTAGAACAAGTGTATCAGAAGGGTTTGCACATTTTGAACTTTCATTTTCTTGGTGAAGCCCTGCTGGTTCCACAAGTATAAATCTAGAGATGATCTCAACACAATGCAGCATATTAATTCTTGGACGGACTGCATAATGCCAACAAAAGACTGTCATGAGGACACATCTACTGAGGTTGATCCCAGCCTTTATCATCAAAAGGGTCCACCTGACGACGTGCATACGCTTGCTTGAATTCTGGTCCCAGCATCTTGAGGTCTTCTTCGCCTTGAATGACACCCTGAAAATCCATAAGCCACTGTAAGCAAATTGCAAAATGGGGAGAAGATTGTGCTAGATTATTGCTCAGCTAATCAATGTATGTGAATATTTGAATCGGGTGCACACTAGTATATACCAAAAAAAGTGGAACTTCTGCCAAACCTGCATAAAAGGTAGTCCATTCTTTAAACACTTATTCTTGAGAAAAAATGAGAACCTTAGGCAAGTATCCAAGCAAGCGAGTGGCATGTTCACGCAAGAGACGTTGGCGTTCCTCTTCAATGATCTGGCGGCGGAACTCTTCCATCCGTTGCTCGTCTGCACGCTCCAAAGCCTCGCGCTCCCGCTCGGCAGCAAACTGCATTCGCCTCTCCTCAATAAGACGTTCAACAGCTCGCTTGTGCTCAAGCTGTTTCATACGCCGCTTGTTGGCATTCATCTGTTCTATGCGATCATCCTCAGCAAACTTGGCCAGCATCTGGTGACAGCATCCAGGTCATGACTTTAACTGTCCATCATGTTTTATCTCATCGATGACAATGTGCTCTTCCTTTAAAAGAGTGAATGGGTGTGTAAACATGCACTTGGACACACAGAAAAGCAGCCATGCATGCATAAACATGAACATACAAGCTTATCAGCACATTCACTCAAGTCTCACTAATAAGCATGTATAGCATTTGTTGTTACCTAGTTGTGACCTGTACCCTTTAATAAAACTTCAGTCATGGCTAGATGCCATTTTCACAAAACTTCTGTAGCAAAAGGTCATTTGTGAACAAACATTTTCCTGCAGATGGTAGCGTCCTACATTGGAAGAGGAATTAAACTGGATTTTCAATGCACGTGCACCTAGCTGCCCGTTACACACCTAACTCCATGGGGCACCAGCACATGACTAGTGTCCATAAATCTTCACTTTGGGCTCAATGAGCATGCCTACAAAAGAACTAAGAGAAAATCACCAGACATTGATTTGGTTTATTTGCATGACACAAACTGGCACTGAAACTGCTTAGGAGCTGGAGAATCAATCCATGAAACTGATTTATACCAGTGAGACATGACCAAGCTGTAAATGTTCTTGTGTCTCTCAAGAACATAATGAATATTTTTTTTTAAAAAACATCTCAATGTCAAGATGAAGGCTTCAACCAGCAACAGACTGCATGCAAGCACTATTATCCCTTAGGAGACATCATTACCTCCATCAGACTTGGGACGCATATTAATCCCTCTTTGGGTGGATCTAGAACGATCTTTTGACCACGCAGATTCTATGCCAATGGCCCAAACAACTTCCTACTCAGAACTGACCTGCTGCCGGAACTGTTCCTCCTCATCCTTCTCAGCTTGCACTCGCAAAGCCTTGTAGTGCATCTGCTGTGCATGCGTGCTCTGCATCTCCAGTTTCTGTCGCAGCCTCAACTCTACTTCCATCTGAAAAACACATCAAAATGCGCTGAAGCATGATGAAGAATGCAGACATCCAAAACAAGGAAAATAGATTCTACTGGTCATCCATGACAAAAATAGTTTTGAATTTCAGGCTCTATAAGTCGTCACAAATCTCCCAAAACAATGAAAGATGGTGGTCCACTCATACCACCTTGTTTACTCCTCCTTCCACCTCGCTATTACCATCAATTTTTCCTCTAAGTTGCACTGCACTGTAGAGCTGCTGTGCAACATACTGGTATATGTATATCATTGCAAACTTTCACAGAACCATAAACAGAAAAAATTAACTGCGGGTTGGTGACATTATATAAATATTGTATTTTGTGTGTAACACCTTCATGACACTGCTCACTTGGGTTATGATAACATCTGCTCAGCAGCAAAGAAAATCAAAGCGAATGTTTGTGGCCATGTTTAAATAATTGGTGTAAAGGGTTGGATTTCCAGAAGAAAGAGATGGCAGCGAAGAAAAATAGTTAGGAAAAGAGGAATACTTGTTAAGGTAAAAATCAATGTTCGTAGCAAGAAAATAAATTCTGCTGGACGTGTTGTATTCATTTGAAGTCAGTCATCCTATTAGTTTTTTTTTAAAAGATAAAGCAACTGCAAAGCGAAAAAGAAATCTTTTCAGACCAAGAAACAACTAAGAGACCAAATCTGAAATCTCACCATTTCTTTCTGCCTTTCCTTCTCTTCTTGTTCTTCCAGATACAGTTCCAATCGCACTCGTTCCAACTCATCTCTCTCAGCTTCCTTGCGTGCAATCTCTTCTGAAAGCTAGGAACATAAATGAATAAAACCATGAATAAAGAGACAATTGTATACATACCAAAGGACAACTTCTGTACATGTGTGTAATAAAACCACATAATTCTGACAATCTTTCTCCTTAAATGAGAATGCAGCAACAAGCTTTCCATGCTTGCGACATTTTTAATTTGATCTGTGAGTCGACTTCCTCTTCAGAATCAACTACCTATATATATATATATTTTTTTGTTGCTGTCCTTGGTTATAAGTAAGATATTACAACAACCATCCTTTCATTATTTTCTGCTGGTTTGTTGACACATTTAAATGCTACGACAGTTCCTTAGGAAACATTTGAAACACCTCTAAATTTAATACGGCTAAACTTCTACATGTACTAGATGGAAAAAAAGGGAGTGCTCACGGCTTTCTGAACACGTCCCAAAGCTTCTTCCTTCTCCCTCTTTTCTGCTTCTTGACCTTCCTCGCGATCTCGCATCATCTTGGCAAACGCCATTATCCTACGATTCTCCTCCTCCATCTTTGCTTTTTCCTTCTGTTTCCACTCCTCCCTCGCCTGCTTGAACTCGGCAATAAACTTCTGTGTCATCTTCTTCTTTTCCATCTCCCTCTCTCGCTCTCTGAAAATAAATGAAGTAGTTCTAACCTTGTGATATGCTCACTGAAGATAAGCAACCTATGAATATCAAGTACTTCTCTTTTTTTTATTTCTTTTCTTTTATTTTGATTTCGTTTATTTTGGCTGTAAACTCACAATTTATCTACATGATTGTAAATTTAGCATGCTTTATATTAACCTACAAACCTCTGATCCTCCTCGAAAATTTTACGCACAATCTCATCAATCATAAGCTTGTCTTTCAAGAACTCCTCATAGGCTCGCTGCCGTTTCTCTTCTTGCTCTTCCAGCTGTCGTTCAAGCTCTTGCTGATACCGTACCATCTCTTTGTAGCGCTCTATTTCACGCTCTCTTTCAGCTTCCTGCGCTCGCTCATGCTGCTCTTTCATCTGACGGACAATTTCTGAGTCCCGTTTCTGCAAATGCAAGGTGATTACTTACATAAGAGATTCATATACTGTGCTGATTTTTTTTAAAAAGGCTTAAATGATTCCTCATAAGCAGATAAAAAGATAAACTTTGGAAAATAAGTTGTAAGCCCTTGAAATCCAAGATTTCTCAGAGAATCAAGCTACATGCAACAGAATCCAGGAGACTGTCAATTAATTGGGTTAAAATATACATCTGATTCCCCTACCCCACAAGAATTTTGCAGGAGGAAAAGATCTGCTATCCAGCATCCTCACTTCTTTGATTTTCCTAACAAAGAAATCATCTTTTTCCATGGTGATTGATGCTTACCATTTCATCATACTTGTGTGCCTCCTTTTCTGCCATCTGAGCAGCTCGTTCTTTATTCATATATGCTGCTTTCAGCTTTGCCTCTAACTCACGTAGTTCATAACTGAGATATAATATACAGATATATAAATAAAAGAATAAACATTGCTGTGTACAGATCTAGTGAAACTTTGCACAGGAGCGTACTACTGTCAGAGCTCTGACAGTTAAACCTAACCTTGGCAAGATAAACTCCCATAAAATGTTTCCGGATTTAGAAAAGAGAAAGCCAATTGTCCATACTGTCAATAACTAAATAAGGATTAATTATACTTTGCAAGATTTATCTGTTCTGCCATCATCAATGGAAATGAAACTAAAACCCCTTTATGAATAAATAATCAATGACTTCAGCCCCAGGAGAATAGTTCAATTTACTCGTCCAGAAAGAAATGCCCAGATGATTCTGGTTTGTTTGGATTAAATATGCTCCGAGAACTTTTATTAGCAAAATCAGTCCACGTTTGTAGCTTTTCAGCCTTGCATCTTAATTAAGGTTTCCAAGAGCCAACCTACCTTGTCTCTCGAATTTGCTGACGTATTTTTTCATCTTTTAACTGTTCATGTTTACGACGCTCCAACTCTCTGGCAAGGCTTTCTTCTTGTGCTAGCTGCTGTTCCCGAAGCATTCGATCTCTCTCAGCCTGTAAAATAACAGAAACTACTTCTTGCCAAGGCAGCAAGCACACATTAAAGCACACTGACGTGACTTCTGCATGGAACTGACTTTGTAATTATACCATAAATAACAGAAACAGGAAGAAAGCATATTATGCAATATAGGTTTCAATTAAGAAAATAAAAACATTTAGTGCTAAAACATGGCATGTGGTTTTAAAGATAATGCACTATTTTGATAAATGAGCACCTAATCAACCAGTTCTTGGTGTTGCATAAAGTGTTAGATTTTAAGTACCAGGCTGCTAGCAAGTATAATATGTTGAAGGGGGTATTAGGCCAAAAAAAGTTTTGTGGTTAAGGTTACATGGCCGAAAACAATAGGGTTGGTAGGTTGGTAGATTTGTATGTGTGTGTTAGCCCTTGTGGAAAGAAAAGGAAACTATCCATCTAGGTCCAATGCAAAATTAAGTCTCTTCTGGGCTCCACGATAGCTTAGATGTGAACAGACTGCAGGCAATTTTTTTGGAGCGGGTTAGAAAACAGTTTAGGGTCAGCAAAGAAAAAAAGAGTTGGTCGGGTAACAACAACACAGGTTGGGGTTGTTTTTTGTTGTTGTTGTATTTTTTGTTCGGGGGGGGGGGG
>SMGT01003792.1:114159-179020 GCA_004794575.1 Lanistes nyassanus
GGGGGGGGGGGGTCTTATTTCCAACTTTCCAGACCAGACCAGGCACTATACAAACACTCAATTTGTAATGATCACTATAGAATGGGTAACAACTAATTGGTGGTATAGCACGCCCAACATCCCATGCACTGTCCCCTTTTCTCCACATTTCCTGTGTCCAGCAGCCATGGTAGACCATCGTCTCTGTCAACTAAGTAACCCATTTTATTCTATATCTGTGTCGTCCTGAAGAAGGTGGTAATCCCCTGAAATGTAGATGTTTGTCTACTTGTGTCTGTCTAGCTGTATCTAGTTTTGCTTGGTTAAGTTTTCTTTGCTGTCACCTTATTTACCTCAAGCAGCAGTCACATGTTTCTTATTACCATAGATTATTTTACAAAAGCCATGATTTCTGTATGATTTAAAACAAGTACTCCTTGTACCTGGAGCAAGGTTTGTTCCCTACTGCAGAAATTTTAAGTACACTAAACTCTCTCAGAATCAGTCAAGCACTCAAGAGTGCTTTGTCTCATGAAACTTAAAATAATAGCTCTTAAAAAATGATGGCTGGGTGGCTGGTTGTTGCTTAACCTATCACAAACTAGGTGCATATCAGGACAGTTTTGTCTAGGCAAGTTAATGTGCCCACATGTGGAACTGCTGTCGCAACACAGGCTTCAGTCCCACCCAGTCACATTATACTGACATTGGGCTAACCAGTCCTAGTACTGTTCCCTATAGTGCCAGGCATCTGGCAGGGCAGCTACTAGATTGCCAATCTGTTAAGTCTTAGGTATGACTTGGCTAGGGTAAGAACCACTGACCTCCCATCTCGGAAGTGGATGTCTTAACCACTAGACCACCAAGGCAGTCTCTTTGAATGATAAATTGCCACCCTTGATCTCCCATGATAAGCAGTCTACAGCAACTAAGCAGCTTTCAATCAGTGGCAAGGGATTACAAATTCTTTTTAAAAATCATTAAAACAAATATAATTTGCATGAGCATGACATAGTATACATCTGATGGTCAAAGAATATGCAATATTTCATTCTTATTACCTATGCCTTTTCTGCATTTAAATTCAACATACAATGACACAACAGGAGCAAGATTCTTAAGTTTACTTCTGGATGTCTTTTGTCTACATGATGTATCAGTGATTACAGGCAATGCCTGTCTCCAAACCTTCATAGGAATAAAGGTCAGTTTCTCTGGTACTACTAGAATGAGACTTCTAGTCCTATGTATCTGTATCACAACTCTCTCCCCACAACCTCCAAAAAACCCATGCAAATATACACAGCCATTCTCTCATTTCACCATGGGAGAATATTTGGGTTTTATTTTTGTTTTGATGTTTCCAAACTAAGCAAATTAAGATGTGTCCTGTTTCTTTTCTACTTCAACTTCATTCAATGCAGGGTAGAGATGACAGCTGCTCTATTCAAAAGTCTTACCCTCAGGATAGAATTCTGCATATCCCTCTCCATTTCTATTTGCTGTAAATGGCGTATTGCTCGTTTGTCAGCTGCTCGTTCCTCAAAGTTTATGTTAGCATTTTCTATGCGCTCTCGGGCAAGCCTTCTAGAACCCATTTCTTTCTCGTCCTCTAGCCTGCGGTTCTTTTCCAAAATTTGGTTTCGACGATTTGCAGTCATGTGAAGAGCCTGCAAATATATTGACCATTCCAGTATAGATGGAAATGCTTTAATTTATTGACAATTTCTTTACTACAAAATATTCAGCTAAAAACAAAGCTGTCTCTTTAAAAATGTTACAGTATAAGCTATATATACATATGACATATTGATTCATACCTCAAGGCAAGGTAAAAATAATACTATCACACTTAGGTGATGCCATGTTTACATCCCCAAACCAGAACAAGTCAAAAAAAATAAAAAGCTCCAACAAAGCACCCAGGGTCAATGCCCCTCCCATGTTCTGTACATAATCATATGTTGTTAATATAAATATGTGGCATATCGATGTTATAGTATTCTTGTTCTCTACATTAGACAAACAACTATTTACTTAGTAGGGGTTAATTTCATTTTTTGAAAGAAAAGGTTTACCGTACACATGAGCAGGATGTAAGTTGAAAAAGTTGCTTTTTTCTTGGTGTAACACTGATCTCATGCAGTGTACTCTAAGTTGAATAAAAAATAGCACTAAAGAAAATCCAGTGCAGTCCGGTAGTGCAAGACTTATGTCTAAAGCATGGTTGTCGACAACCCACATCTTAGAAAATCTCATTTCAGCTTGAGCAAGATATGGAAGTCCTAGCAATACTGCTTATGGATGTCTTTACTGTATGCAGACATGCTATCTATGACAGCAAATGTGTAGCAGCACTAGACTAAGATTTTGTCGTGACAAATATTTCCATGGCATCTATATAGGCAGACCCTGTAAATCTCAAAGGCCATGGTGAGGACAACCCCTTCAAAGAGAGAGAAAAGAAACATTCAAACATTACTAGTACTAATACTATACTAGCTGTTACTCTACCGCCAACAAGACTACCACACTGGCATACCATCCTAGACATCTCTCGGTCTGGAATCATAACATTCAGTTATCATAAATACATGAAATTTTTAATATTTCAATACGTTTCTCACCATTTTCTCGTTCGGACGCAAATACTTCGACACAAAACACTGGTGAGGTCTCGATCACGTCCACAGTCCTAACAAACTTCAGTATCGCGTCTAGAGCCACATGTTGCTAGGGGTGACAGGTCCACATAAAAGTCACTTTGTTGAGGTGATCTCTGTAATTTTCCTTGCATATAACCAGGTTGAAGAAACATACTCTTAACTTATGCTCTTTATAGATTATTTCGGCACAATCGAATTTGTTGGTGTCTGTAACAGAAAACACAAGAGAATTACATCTGAAACCTGAAATATACCTCCCCTTTCATGAAAATGATCTCACCTGGTGGAGGCGAGCAGAAAGTTGTGTGAAATAAAAAGTAAATTATAGATTGAATTTTAACCTATAAAGTATCTTTCAGTGAAATATTTGTAAATATTTAAAATTTTAAATAATGGAAAAATTAATGAATGGAATAGCTGCGAATCTCTGCATATGGCTGACAGCACTGATAGGTTGTAGACAACAAAGTAAATCCAAGAAAATCTCCATTTGGGCAAGTCATCGACTGATTAAGTGTAATTAACAAGTATCCTTTGTGCGTTTTAAACATTACTGCGTGTATCTGAAACGCTCATGTAGATGTCAACTTTAATTTACTAGTGACTTGTACTTGGCTGGCGGACTCCTTTCAAAAGTTTCTTTCTGTGGGTGGACGGGGATCAAGCAAGTTTGTTTAGATCAACAGGCATGATATAATTATTCACATTTTTAAAATTTAACCTTGATATAATTATAAGATTGTGCAGTGTATGTATTTATATCCAAATAGGGAGATGTCTGAGGTACATTATTCCTTAACTGGTATGCAGAATCTTCCGGGTTGAGACAAATGGCTGCCCAAGTTCCTACGAAGATTGTGCTCAAAAGCACTACAAAGATGTCCTTAAATGATCGGTGAGATGGAGTTCCCCTAAGAGACCTCAGATGTAATGTGCAGACACCTGCATTAAAACAAATGGCAGTGTCTGTGAAGGCAGAGGTGAAACTAGGTGACCTATTGAGGCACTATAAAGGTTTCATCCTGCCTTTTTATAATAATTCCAGGAAGCAGAAATCGATACCCGGGCGCAGTTACATGCCTGGGCCGAAAGAAAAAAAATTCGATTTCAGTTTTCACCTATTATTTTTCAGTGAATGACGCATTCAGAATTGAAGAACATACAAGTAAAATGACAGGCATGTACTTTCAGCGAAGTTGCATGCCTGTTCAAGTATTGGTGAAACAGGGATCTCTGCAAGAAAGATCCACAAATGTTTCATTATACTTGGGCTGATCCTGATTGGAAAAAAATGATGTATTCCAACCTGTTTTGTTTTGCATGGAATATATTCTTGATTATTTTGTTGAAGATGACCTGAAAGGGCATCAGCAAGTCCAACCTTTGCAAGACTAATTGTCTTGACCATGATAAACAAGCCATCAGAACAAAGATCTGGGGTTTTTTTCTTTGGTTGGTTATGAGGTCTTCTGTTGTCTTTAAAAAAATATTTTGGGAACACATTATGGCCATTTGCTTGGTTCACATTGTGAGTTGGCGGCATCTGCATTGCTTGACCACGGGTCATAATGCTGCCTTTTCCCAAAAGAAAAGAAGGAAATTGGGAAAAGGGGAGGGCACAGTAAAGATATGCTTCATTTACTTCAGAGATATAAAGAAGGAAATAAGGAGAGAAATAGTGCCTTGCAAAACAATAATTCATTTTCAACTTCTGCCAAATCTGGAACATGATATCCCTTGCTTCCAAAGCTTTACAAGCATTCAGCAGCAAACGCGGCAGCAGCCGACAGTGCAGAACATTCGTGCCAGTATGGCAGCCCAGCAGCAAGCCTCGGCAGCCAATCGACGCCTTGCCCAGCAGCTTGCAAACCGACCTGGCGTAGGGATGATGAACATGGCTCAGCAGCAGCCCAGCGGTACATCACCTCGATACCCCCCTCAGCCTCAGCAGGTAGGTTGCAGCAATATGCACAGCACTAAAGCAAGTCCAGTTTGAGAACATACAGGCCTGTCTTCCTGAAAGCCTTTCCTTTAACTGGATGTCTAAGTTCGCCAGACCTGACCATGCTTACAGACACATTTGACCAGTTAACAAGACCCCAATAAAATTAAAATACATTGGAGATTGCACCAGTGGTGCTGTCTCTTTCAGTTAAAGGAAAGCTTAACCCTAGACGCAACTTGAGATGAATTCATAGATATTGATATTGTGAGTCTTGCCAACCATAAATTTCAAACTGTATCGGTACTATTTCCATACAATCCACATTTTAATTTCGGTAAATAATGGCACGCGGACGTCGCCTTGTTGTGGGACTCTTTCGCGAATGAAAGCAAAATATCGCTGCTGTCGTCTGGTCTGGTGACGTCGGTTCCCCAGAAGCATTCAACATGCCACAATGCCAAGCGTTCGGCTGTTTAAACGAACAGTGCAAATCGTTTAATGTAGACGGAAGCCACAAAAGCTTTTTTGGGATTCCGAATCCAGCAAAATCAAAAGATTCCTATGCACTATGTAAAAATTGGCTTGAAAATGTAAAGAACGCCAAGTTGCCTCGTCATGCAGAAGAGTATAAATGGCACAAATCGCACCTCGTGTGGGAGGACCATTTTACGAGGGAGTGCTTTGAAGGCACCTACGAAAATGATGTGGCTGCTTCGCTTGACTTCAAGACTTTTGAGAAAAAGTTAAGGAAAGGAGCCATTCTGACATCAATACAAAGTGTGCCAATGAAAAAGGCATTGCAGTAAGGCAAGACCGGACGGAAGCTGAGCCTGAGAGTGAGAACAGACCATTACAGCTGAGAGCGATGTCACTAACAAGTCAAGTTTCTTTATTCTTTTACCCTCAGGGGGATATTCAGAAGAAAAAATGTCAAAGGACACATGTCAATCGTAGTTCATCTGACATTAGAAATACATATATTGTTAAATAAACTCAATGATTAATAAACACACAACACGCTCAATCACGCACGCAGAAATACCCAAAACATAGGCATCTATTCATTAATGCACTCTACTAAGAAGTATTTTAACAAAATTCACTACTTTGGTCAATACCCTTTTGTTTTTACAAGAAAAGAGTTTATAAAGTTTAAATGTATATAGCCGGCTCAAGTAATATGGTGTCAGTGCAGTACTGCGTTCAGCTGTAAAAGCGTCTGCCCGATATCTGTGACGCTGCTTTGAGCGCTATCGGCTGCGGGCTGCAGTAGCTTTCTCCCTGCCTGGGTAACTGACGTCACTCATCAAGGCAACATGGCGGCTTCCATGTAAGGCCGATTAGCGGCATTAAAAGCTGGGTTGTAAGTGAACAGTTCTTTTGTAGCTTGAAATTTAGGGTTAAAAAGCCGCACAACATCAATATTCATCAAATCAAGACAGGTTACTTCTAAGGTTAAGCTTTCCTTTAATATTTCAGGTATGCTATATAGGTCACTATAGTATAACCAGCATACGGTGGTAGTAATGATTTTGTCTTTTGTTTTTGACTGAAATAAGCCTGAAGCCACATCTGCAGACTGGTACTGTTGGTTTGGTAACCATGAATTTCCCATCTCATCACCATTATCTGTTTTCTTTCTTTACAATTGTGTAGGAGATCTAAAATTTGTCTGATTGCAGCGTAGTCTCCAACAACGACTGGGAAAATCCAACATTAAAGCTCGTCTGAATTTAGACGCAGTTGGCCGAGGTGGAGGATTGCCGCAAGGGAGAGGCAGAGGTTTTGTGCAGTGGGGAAGAGATGGCCGAGGCAGGGGTCAGAGCATGCAGACCTCCCGGGGAACTTCCCGTGGTCGTGGAAACCTGCAGCGTACGTTAAAAAATACATTTAACCTCATCTGTGAAAGACGATAGTGTAACTTTTGGGATCCATCAGTTTGTTGTATATGCAGCTGGGAAGGTGGCAATTTTCCACCCCCTCTGATGCTTGGGAAGATAGGTGATATGTAAAATGCATTATATGCAGCTCACGGAGAGAGATTTCAGGTTTTTGAAAGGCGTAGCACTCTTGTGTCGAATGCTTTCTGTGTTGCAAACTGAGTTAGTCTCATAAAGTGATGTGTGCAGGTGGACGTGGCTCCCCAAGAGGTGTGGGAAATTATCCTTTGAGAGGCAGCCGTGGCAGAGGACGTGGAGGCTTCTTAAGGTGAGATAATTCAATTTTGATGATTGCCTTTGTTTAGAACTGGTATGATGGTTCGCAAGCGCACACTTTCAGATTTTCATGAAGATTTGTCTCAGCAGCAGTTGCAAATTGCAAGATTTCTGATTTTTGTATAAGGGAACGGAAAAGGTGTTAAAAGTGCTTCTGTACCATGGATAAGATCTTGATTTAAAGTGGGGCTGAATATGTAGGCCATTTTGTATGTGGCAAATAAACTCTAGAGATAAGATACAGGAGATTGCACTGTAGAGTTGAATTGATAACAATGCAAGTAGCAAGGCATTGTAACCAGGTTACATAATCCTTGTTCCTGCTCCTTATGTTCTGGATGTTATGATGTTGCTTTTTTATCCTGCTGTGTGACTGACAGTGAGTGATTGAATGCTTAAGGAGCAAAAATCAGTGCTTAGAAATCATCTCTTGGAAACTATTTGTCTTGTATCGTTAATATTGTGTACAGAAAAGTAAAGTGTGAAGACCAGCAAGGATGGTGGTTTGCTTTCAGATAACATCACCCCTGTTCCCACTCCACACACCCCAGTAGAAGGGTTCTAGAAACCATTGTATTCTTGAGAACTCTTTTATTCAACAGTAGATTTAGCAGAGGTTTTTTTTTAAAGAGTTCATGGTGAAGAAACATGGAAGATACTTTGCATACAGATAGAGATGAAAATGTAGCAAGGCTTACTCAGTAGAAATTATGTAAAATGTCCTTCCTTGGTGTTGTACATTTGAGAGAGTATCCATTTCTGGTAGCTTATCATTTTCTGCATGATTGAGCTGGGTGTTGTAATCAGATTTCATTGCGTATTAAATTGGGGTGCAATTATCACCCAGATACCCAGAGGAGGACTTGCAGTCCTCAGGTCGCTGGAGGGGCCGGGGTCAAGGCTGCAGAGAACGGTGGCGTGGGGGTCGTAATCAAGGCGAGAGGTGGTGCCTTTTCTCCCGAACTTCAAAATAATGACTACACCTATGTCTGGCTTGCCGGTGTTGTATTTAGCAGTGGTGCATTTGGTTCGTGTATGCACTTGAAATTCTGGCTGGCATGGCGCAGACCTAGGAGTTTTTTCTTTTCTTTTCTGTTTTTTGGACTAAACCCTGTGCTGACTAGTCCTGGATGGGTCAGCTGGAGTTCCCTACCCAACCCTTGCCTAATCTGAAAAATAGTGCTCCAAGGTTTTTTCCATTTGCTTTAAGATGCCATCCTTAACGTGTTGATTGCTGGTTGATCTGGGAGCTCAGTTTGTTTATTTTATTGACTAACACTACAGGGTTTGGGGATTTTTTTGTGGTGGGGGGTGGGAATTTGTGTGTGTCAGACAAATGCATGTCTGCTCACCTGCATACCATAATTGCGCATTAATTATTCCTAACTGTAAAGCTGGTGGTTGTCTTTATGAAGCTAAAGTTGGGGGTGGGGGACCCATATTCTGATAGGGATTTGGGGGACAATCATGATGAAACCTAATAAGTGGAAAGTGTTCATTTTTGACAGTTGAGTTTCTTATGGCTGATGTTGGGACTGTTGACATAGATGTTGAAAGGAACTACAGTAATGTGTGGGTTTACCACACCTTTATTGTAGCGTCTTTCAGCTCTAGCTAGCTTTTGGTCTTGACTCACAATGTTGATTTGCATCTTTTTGAGTGTGCCATCAGTTGCATGTCCCACCCTCTCGGTATTGCATGTCTGCATTTCTGTCCATGGCTTATTCTGTTCTACATAGTGAAAGTGAACATCTTTATGTAAACTTTTTTTTTGCATTTTTTTTTTAATTCAGACTTCCTCATTTTAAAAAAGATATTGTTTATGTCTCTCGCCACCTCCCCACTTCCACCCTAGTTATACATTTCCTTGTATACTGGTCAGAAGCATGGAACAACCAACTGAACTTTGGCAGGCAGGTTGCGGACATTTGTACTTTGCAAGAACTTAACACCTGACCCCATGCATTTAGATGGACTTCATTTCAAGCTGCAGCAGTAAAAATCAGTGTGCATGGGAATGTGCTGGCATGTTCCTGCACATCATGGGAGGCAGCCAAATGTGCACCCAGGATGCCACACAGTGTGTGCGAATCAAATGTATGCAGGTGTCAAAGCAGAACTGAACAGGGGAAACATGCAAACCATGTTTAATGTGAACGCAGTTCAGCCACTGGTGAGTATTTATGGATCTGGCCAAAAGACAATTTGTAACCATGCGCTGAAGACAATGAAATGATGCTGGCGATTGGTTAGATGCAGGAAGGCATTGGTATTTGATAAGATAGTCGCCGATTGGGAGTATCCCAGTTGTGACATTGCGGGACTGCTACAACTAGACAGGAAGTGTCAGCAAGATCAGTCAACTGAAACTCACAATCAACATCAAGACAACATACCAGTTTCCAACCTACCCTTCCTCTCAAAAGTGGTTGAAAGGGTCGTTCTAAATCAACTTCTCGCCTACCCCAACTCAAACGACCTTATCTCTCACTCCCAGTCAGCATATCGGCCATTCCACAGCACGGAAACAGTTCTGACTAAAGTTGTCAACGACATTTTGTCTGCTCTGGATGGAGGTGAAGTGTCTTTTCTGACCCTCCTTGATCTTTCCGCAGCGTTTGATACGATTGACCATACCATCCTCCTCAATCGTCTCCATGATGTATACAGCATCTGTGGGTCGGCGCTGGCGTGGTTCCAGTCCTACCTCTCTGGTAGAACTCAGTCTGTACTTGTCGCTGACCAATTGTCACCCCCATCAGCATTGTCTCTCGGAGTCCCTCAATGATCTGTCCTGGGCCCTATCCTTTTCATCCTATACATCAAACCACTTTCATCACTCATTCATGCTCACACGGTCTCCATCCAGTCCTATGCAGACGACACCCAATCATACAGTTCTTGTCCTCCAGCTGATGCACATGCCAGCATCATGACCATGCAGACTTGCATATCCGGTGTCAAAGCATGGATGGTCCACAACAGACTAAAGTTGAAGGACGAAAAAACAGAGGCTCTTCTCTTCAGTAAAAGAAATGCTGGAGTGACAGAATATCCCACAGCAGTTCGAATTGGTGATGTCGACATCCCTTTCGCCGACTCTGCAAGAAACCTCGGTGTTATTATTACCTCTAACATGACACTTGACAAACACATTTCCAACATCTGCAGATCCGCTTATTCTGAACTCAGAAAAATCAGCAGCTTCCGTCACCTTCTGTCCGATCAAGTTGCAAACACATTTGTATTTGCCTACGTTCTGTCTAAACTCGACTACTGCAATTCCTTGCTAGCCGGCTGTCCTCTGTATCTGCTACAGAAGTTACAGAAACTTCAAAACTCGGCCACTCACCTTGTCCTGAAAGCGTGCAAAACAGACCATGCCACACCTCTCCTCCGCACTCTGCACTGGCTCCCCATTCAGGCTCGCATCGATTACAAGTTGTCTACTCTCTGTTTCAATTTTTTCACCAGTGCATGCCCCATCTACTTTTCAGAACTTCTTACAATCTACACTCCAGTGAGACAGCTCCGCTCCTCTTTCGATGATCGCATTCTCGCAGTACCCCGCATCAGAAATAAACGTATGGACAGCGCATGTTCACCTTCTCATCCACCCAATGGAACTCACTTCCCCACAACATTCGCCACTCCCCATCACTACTGACTTTGAAACGAAACTTAAAAACTTTTCTTTTCTGAAAGTACCTTGAATGACGTCCCGATTGCCTGTCTGCATTAACTTACAGCTTTCTCTGTTCATGGTCTCTTATGATACTTTTCAACCCATCTGTGACTGAAGGACGATCTGTTTCCCAACCTGTTGGTCAGTGGTGCGATCATCTCTCCCTCTGTGTGTTTCGTTGTTTTCACTAGAGTCTGTGTCCATCGTCCACGCGAAGTGTGCATGAAATGTGTTCTCGCGCGTTAAAAATCCACATTTTATTTATTTTTTTATTATTTATACCAGGTTTTGTTGCCCTGTTGGCTTTATGGGACAGAACACCATGGGTGCAACTTCTTCAATTTTGGAAAGGAAACAGTTTTTTTCCCCAAACCAAAAGCCTCAAATCTGTTCTTCAAAAATTTTATTGAGAGTTACCTCTCTGCCAACTTTTGCCTTTTTTGGTCTGTAGCAAAATTACATTGTCTTGTGCCTTTTGCGAGGTCTAAAACTAAGGAAGTCTTTTGCAGAAGAGTTGTGAATGACCCATTCCAGTTGCCCCCCCCCTCCCCTCCTCAGTTGTGCCCATGAAGCAGACATCACTAATATGCAGATGCAATGAAAACAGTACATTAAATCTATTATCAGTCGTTACGTTAATGAAGAAGGTATGGTTCAACTTCATTGTGATTACCAGTTTGTGCTTGGGATGTAATGCATGGGTTTGCACTGGTTGTTCCATTCTTTTGAGCAGTATAGTTGTACTATTTTACCTAGGTGTTCTTTTCTTTTGAAATACATATTTATGTTGTATTTTGTTTTTTATTTCTCTTACTTCATTATGCCAGTTTCTTAAGCTTGCCATGCCATTTTAATGTGTTTATATTTTATCCACTACACTTAGGCTGGATTGCATGTTGTCAGTTTATGCAAGCAATTATAAAGACATTTGCATCCTTGAATGGCTCTTTAGATCCTGACATCATGGCCTGGTATTGTAGTTGGTATGGCAAACAGTATATGACTTGTGTTGCACTGTGCGGTGATCACAAGTTTCATGTTCCACAAATCTCAATCGGTACAGCATGTGACTTGTTTCTCACACGAGTCAGGTGTGAAGATAGATTGCTAAAATGTGATGTCAGTGACTGTGAAACACTGGCTCGATCGCGATAAACTAACAGTTTCCATGTCGTTGAATACAAAAGCTTAGTGCCAATCAGATCAGGACAGTTGGCATCCTAATAGATGGGAAACTGTACGGCAGTGAATGCTAAATACCCAGATGTAAATGAGAAGTATCAGGCATCAGAAATGAGAGCGCAGAGCACACCAAAAAAAATTTTTTTAATGGATGTACTAGTTAGTGGCAGAGTAAAGCTAATTTTGTCTGCTGGCATACAATGGTAACTCTATAGTGCAAAGATGAAAAGGGTTTGTTATTACACTAAACCATTACAGTTCATGTGTAAAAGAGGGAGCAGTGCATGTGTCTCTGCCAGGGAGAGCAAAATAACTGGGTAGTCTACCCCTTGAGTGAAGAACTATGATTCTGGTGTGGAGGATATTAATATGTGAGAAAACTTACAAGAATAACAGTACTTTTGCAAACTAGACTATGAATGATCTCCGCTCTCAGCTATGCCTGCAAAAGACATCTGTTGAAACTAAGTTACTCGTTCTGTTTGTTTACAATTTGTTATCTGAGAAAATATGTATTTTCATGTCTGAACAAGACACTAATATCTTACAAATTAGCTGTCCATTGCTGCACATTATTGTAGTCCCAAGAAATGGTTGAAAGAAAGCTGCATTCCACCCTTTGCATGATGCTGATCACTTGGATCTGGTCTTTGATGCTGTTGAAAGGTTTTGCATTTGTGACATCCTGCCCTTGCTGGTTGTGTGTGTGTGTTGAAAATTTGCCTTTTGTCCTAGTGGATGTTTTCAAGTTGTCAGCTCAGATTTTTGGAAGCATGTGGCAGTTTTTGTAATGCACAGCTTTATGCCTTGACCTGCCACAATGTGGAATTGAGACAGTATCATGCCATGTTTGGCAGTTTCATTCCCTATGTTGCCTAAACCTTGTGGTAACAAAGTGGTGGTGATTTAGATTGATTTCTAAGCATTACAACACACCACTTAGCTTGAACGGTTAGTTCCCAAAGTTAGTGTCATTTATGGCTCCTGTCTCTTACACTTGGTTTTGTGACTTGTTGGATTCCAGATTTCCTGGCAGAGGAGGCAATCGTGGTGGTCGAGGGGCTGGTGGCAGAGGACAGAACATGAGAGGAAGAGGTCGTGGAAGGGGAGGTCGTGGCCGAGGTCGTGGTGGAAGCACAGACCAGGTGTCAAAAGAACAGCTTGATAACCAGCTTGATGAGTACATGTCCAAGACCAAGTCTTATCTCAACTCCGAATTGGATGCTTACATGGCAGAAGCTAACCCTTGATGACTGTGAAACCCGAGCTGTCAGCTAATGTAGTTTATTTATAGAGTTGTAAATGCATTTTTCATTCTGAGGAGGCAAGGGAAGTGGATGTTGGACAGAAACATTCCTGCATGTTAACATGGTGCAACTTTCCTGTCTTACAGGCTACAGACTTTCTTCCGTTACTGGCTTGTCAAATTCTGTGCTCAAGAATAGTGGCAGAAGAAAGGATTTTCTTCTTTGATCAGTATTACAAGAAGACAGTTGCTTATTCTGGGAAATTTTGTGGTGTTCCTGCAAGTGAGGATAGCACAAAAGAAAATCTGAGTTGAGCAATTTGGCCTGTACACCTTTAATGACACTATGAGAAGTATCTGTCCACCCTTTCTCAGTATGTATTGGATTAAATGTAAGATTGAAGCACGTGAGATGTTGGAAGAGTGCAGATGATCTATGTATCACGGTGCTCCACCTGATTGTTGGAGTGTGTTTGTGTTGGTGAGATCATTCACGTTGTATCGGTGTACGGCTGTTGTGCATGGAAGTGTGTCTGCTTGTGAACTGTTCAGCTTTTTAGTAGCATTTATCACGCACCAATTGTTGAACTGTCATAAATTATATTGCTTAAGTTTCCTAAGGGGGCATGCCAGCATGGGACAGATATCCTGGTGGAATCATTAGAAATGCTGTCGCAGTGAGACGAGAAATTAAGGAAGATGAAATATTGAAATTGACAGAATGCTTCACAGATTTTGACACAAGTTTGTGTTGCATTAATAACATGCATGGTTTGATGCAAAATCATTTCCCTCTCTCCAGGAAGCTTTCAAGCACTTCTAAGCAGTGACAAATCTCAAGATCTTAGAAGAGAACCTCAAAGCATGTAGGAAAAGCATATTTTTAACCTTTCTAAATCTGACATTTTTTATGGGGAACCAAGGTCACTTAGGCAGCGTGGGGGGAGGGTTATAAGTGTGAATATAAATGGTGCATGGTGTGTCTGTGGTTTCTGTACTTGTTACTGCTTGGCACTCACAGTAATGGAATTCTGCTTTGTCAAGTAAACAGTCGAAATTCCCAGAGCCTTGCAACCAGTTTTTGAGAAAGATATTGCCATTGCAGCTTCAGTCTGATCTGATGTCCAGGTGCAATAAAACTGACTATAGAAGGAACTGTCGGCGCCTTACTCATTTACTGTGTGTTGTGCTTTTTTTTAAAGTTTAGTGACGAAGTCTTGTTGCCCCATGCTCCCGGTGTAGTCCCACCACCATTCATCTTGTTGTCTCTTTGTCTCTTCTGCAACTGCCTCAGTGGTCTAGTGGTTGAGGCATCTGCTTACGAGACGGGAGGTCAGTGGTTCACACCCCAGCAGAGTCATTCCTAAGCCCAGCCAGACGCCTGACACTATAGGGAACAGTACTAAGACTGGTTGCCCCGGTGTCTGTATATGTGACTGGGTGGAACTGAAGCCCGTGTTGCGCCAGCAGTCATAGTAGGACAGCACAAAGTGCCTAAGCAACGCCGTCCTGATATGCACCTAGTTTGCAGTGGGGTGTTAACCAAAAAAAAAACCCAAACCATCTGCATATACATGCATTTTTAAAAATACGTTCTCATGTCAAGTATTACAGGTTGATGTGATGTCTAGCCTCAGCAACTCCCTGGTGAGAGACGAAAAGGTGCAAGTTTGTGTCAGCTTACAAGGAAAACTCAGACACATGTTTTATCCCTTGGCAGAAAGCCATAAACGGTGTTTTGCATCTCTGTCAAACTATGCCCGACATGGTAGTTTTTGCCACAGTTTTAAAATCCATTTCCAGTAACCACTGTGGCTTTGAGATCGTGTCGCCTATTCTGCGCATTTTAAGTGCACATCATGTGAACTTAGAAATGCATTAAACCGCAAGAGGTCGGTTGACAATGCACTGAAGAAACCTGAGTTTTCTTTTTCTTGTGTGGATTGAAGGCTTTGATTGTTTTGTGTTCTACACTGGTTGGTAAGATGAATAACGCACCGAAGAAATCTCGGGGGAGATTCTGCGCGTTTCCACGTTGGTCGGGACTTCTTGTTGCAGTTGTTGAACTGACAAAAAAAAAAAAATCCAGTTTCGGGAGTTGGACCCATACACAAGTCTCCAACCTCGACGCTTCGCTATTCAGTGAAACCTCCCATATACGACTTCCTCCAGCATACGACCCAAAACCTTTTGATGGGAGACCATTTACTATACAAACGACCTTCTGTTTATGACTCTTTAACCCGACAACCGACCCACGAAAGTGACCGGTTTTATGCAGGATACGACTTTCCCTGATCGAGCGGAAAAGGGTTAGCAGACTTCCTTTCGCAAAGATATTCACTGAGAAACGCGAAATGTCAACCCAAAATCCCCTGAGAAGCACAGAAGAATTGTTTTCAATCTAGAAAATAGATTGAAAGTGCTCTTAACAAAGAGAAGTCGGCATTAAATATTGCATCCGACATCCATTTACGAGTTTACGTCTAAGGGAGTGAAGGATGTGACAGTTTTGCACAATATTGCGACTTGTGTGTCTTTTTCGACATTTCACAGGACAGAAAGCTTATATTTGATTTTTTTGTAATTCATTCCTGAGAGTCTTATTTCATATTCCGTGTTTAAGCCTTTGTTTTAAGAAATTGTTTATGATATTAATGATGATGATGTGTGGTAGGATTAAATTAGATAT
Organism: Lanistes nyassanus; assembly: GCA_004794575.1. Classification (NCBI taxonomy): domain Eukaryota; kingdom Metazoa; phylum Mollusca; class Gastropoda; order Architaenioglossa; family Ampullariidae; genus Lanistes; species Lanistes nyassanus. The sequence goes on from SMGT01003792.1 coordinate 129,771, forward strand.
GATGAAGTAAGTCTGATGTGTGATAAAACTACATGTTCAGTAATTGAGATTTAAAAAAAAAAGTTTCAAAACATGTTGCAGTTGGCTGCCATGATAACATACATGCCGATGTGTTTGTTTCTCCCCCCATCCCTCACGGTACATGTACTTACACGTTGTACTAACGGTTCAGTGCAGCTAGTCCTCCCTTATAGGACCTGATTTTGCCTGTTTTTTTCAAAGTCGTATATTGGAGGACTTACTGTAAAACAAAGCAGTAAAAACTGACAGAACCAAAAACAAGTAGGCGCGCGCGCAAACATTACACACATCAATATTTCGCACACTTTTGTTCTTTGAAAGTCTCCAGGCTGTTGCCCCAAACTTTCTACAGCAGCACAGGTGTACTTATCTTGGTATCTCGACAGTATCCATGCATCAGACTTGAAATTGTATGCTTTGGGGTGAGTCTTCAACTTACTAATGCTTCAGTAACCCATCCCCCAAATAAATTCTAGCTTGGTCCTAAAAATGTATGTAATCCCCCTTTCTGTACTCTCCGTTTATGTCTGCCGAGTGATTCGCTTTTCTCACCCCTTCCTCAACTTTTATGGATGTGCGAAGTCATCAGAAACGTAAACCTTGCACGCAGTACATCACGGCACCCCCGCCCCAGGCCGGCTGCTATCCCGCACTGCAGACACGAAAACAGAAGCGCAGTTGTGTTTATCAAATGAGCGTCTCTACAGTTGGAATGGGAACGAGTTACACATGACGTTGACTTGTTTTCTTCTGGGTCCTCCGCCCCAACGACGGGTCCTACTTTAGCGCAGCTGGCGCGGCTTTCTGAAGCGTCCGTGCACAGATGCCAGCATAATTATCGTCGTCGTGTTCGTCAGGTGCGCACGATGACAAATCTTTCCATCAGCTTTCTGTATAAGATATAAAGATACTGCTGTCCTGGACCTTCCCGATTCGCACTGCTGCAAGTCTGAACAGAAATGACACCAACACGGGATTCAACCCAAAACTACGCATGCAGGACGGGATATTAGTGCTAATTTGCTAGCCCGCTTTCAAACAGCCAGGGGCCTCACTGGCTAACGTAACTTCTTACCCGAGTGGTGACAGGTGAGCTACGACTTTCTTTTCAACAACTTGTCCTAGAATCGGGTTCTGCCTAAGCTTAGCCGGCCATGACCATTTGCATTATTGGGCCTGAACTCCAAGAACCTTAGCAAAGTTAAAGAGATTTATTTCCTCAGTGACTGCTGAAGCCAAAGCACATTTGAATCAAGATAAATGTTAATATTTCTGTTACATTTTTTCTTTAAAGGGTCTTTCTTTCTGTCTGTCTGTCTTTCTCTCCTTCTTTCTTGTAGGTGAAGAATACTGATCTTCCCCAGCCTAATAAGGTCAGTTTATTGTTTACAGGCAAAAGGTATTCCTAACGGACAGGTTTATGACAAAGTACTCGATATGATACCAGAGGTTACGCAAGGAACAATTAGAAAAGGCAGCCGCGTGCAAGGAGTGCGGCAAGGAGCCGCGCTAGGCCTTCTTCTTTTTGTGTTGTGTTGTCCCAGTGTGCACGGTGGTTCCCGCTTGGTGGAGCCACCTACACGTTCCAGTTTATGGCGATACGGATTTGGAACACCCGTAAACTTCCATGACGACGAGGTCAACTGCGGCGGCTTTCAGGTGAGTGCAATGGCGACCTCAAAATGCTGTCTTCTCTTTGGGTACAGACAAAGATGAATTGGTTAAGGACAGATGTGTACACACTGTGGCTGAATGGAAAGAAAAACCAGTACACAGTGCAGCAGACATTAAGATGATTTTGTGTAGGAGACGGTGTACAACCGTTGGGTAGGTACAGCCATAAGGCTGCTGACAGTCCAGCATGTGTCTCGGGTAATAACGTCTACTCCGATAATAATTTCCTGTGCCTCTTGATCACTGTCGCATACATTATACTATATTGTGTCACCACTGGGTTTACAAGAGAAAAAAAATATACCTATGTGTACAAATGTACATTTTTTTCCGTCAGACGCAGCACATTAACAACGAAGGTATGTGCGGCGTTTGTGGGGACCCCTGGAATGCGCTCACCCCTCGTGATAACGAGGGTGGTGGGGTGCTAGCGCCAGAACCTCTTCCGGTCCGAGTATACAAGAAAGGCACTTATATTCCGGTAGGTCTTCCGGTTTTTTGTTCTTTTAGTGTGAGCAGCTGCATATTTCACGTTCGCCAACAGATTTTGTAAGCAGGGTTTAAAACCTCTCATAACTGTATTACTAGGAACTCTAAAAATTAGTGCTTTTATGGTTGTCTAAGAAAACTTGTATCGATGGACAGGGGAAATTGTGAATAGTGTACGTCATTATTCAGTGCAGGTATTTTTTTAAAATCCCGCTTCCTTCATCCAAATATATAACCCAATTGTTCTACTTTTTCTCTATATACATATATATAATTTTATATATGCGTGAGTGGATATATATATATATTATTAACAAAAGAACATGGTAATTTTCACTAAACCGTCCCGAACGGAGAGCAGCTTTTGAAATTTCCAACAGCGATACCGCATGGGTTTTTGGTTTGTTTGGTTGTGATGTTTTTTGGGGAGTGGGGGTGGGAGGGTGGTGGTGGTAATTTATTAGTTTTTTTTAATTTTTCGGGGAGCTTTTGTATGACAGTCTTTCGCGGTAACACATTTGTAAGACTGCAGACAAAAAGTAAGTACATGTTAACCTTTCACTCTACATCATGCCCTCGGTCAAAAGTACATCTGTCGTCCTGATCCGCCCTAGCGGTTCTGTTCGAGATTTTAAGCCCCAGCCATCCATACCACTTCTTAGCGACAGAAGGACCTTATGCGGGACTCGACAGAGTCGGATGAAAGCAGTTGTAAGCCTTTAGTCCAACTGCTTGCAACAAAAAACAGTTGTTAAAAATTGGATCGACTGTTTATTAAAGACCCATTTTTGCACTTAATTCTTGGGGAGCAGAAGTGTTTTGTAGATAAATTTTTCATCGAAATGAAACTAACTGTCTAATCTACGTTGTTCGATAAGTTCTTAAAAACTGCTTTCATCCGACTTAATGGAGCGGTGTACCCCCTCCCCTCCTCCATAAAGTTGTTTATGTATAATTATATAAGTTTACTAGTCGAAGTGCAATTCGTTCTTTACCTCGAGATATGTTCCAAAACAGAGAATTGGCAGTTTGACAACGTCCATTCGAATAACAGCGAAGAGGACAATGTACCTTTGAATATAAGCGAAGATCAAGTCATAGCGTTCGCCTCTGCCTGGCATAAAAAGTACTTGTGACCTTAAGCTTGCAGCCAGGTAATTATAAAATGTTTCCTTGTTTCGAAAAGGAAACGCGAAGGTGGCAAAAAAGAGTCTCTCACTCTCTCGTAGCCAAGTGACTGAGGTTATGGCTGTTAATGGTTGCAGGTGGCAGTAGAGTCGACTTCAGAACTGCTAGGGAGGTATGAGTTTCGCCTGTGTAAGCTCGAATCATCTTCAGAGACGCCCGACCAGACCTGCTTCGATCAGTTCCGCTTGTCCATCGTGGAGTCCGAATACGGGCAGTCCTATCAGATCAGCCAGGCGGGCGGGTTGGTCAGTCTGCACCTCAAGCTCCCTGACCAGATGGTGTGCAACCACTGTCTGTTGCAGTGGCGGCACATCACAGGTGAGTTGGGCGGTGACAAGCGAACAAGATCGCTGCCTCCATCATCAGTGCACACACTTACGTACACAGCGGAAGAAAGAAAAGAAAGCAAGCAAGCAAGCCTTTCATTGTGAAAGACAGATTACGTCTGTCTCGAATATGCGTGCTCGCACAAAGAAAGCACCTACACACAGACTGGGCAGGGGAAGGGCGGGGAACTGGTGAAATGATGAGGGGATTGATAAATGAGTAGAAAGTGAACGTGTGCTCCAGCCCATACAATTCTTTCCTTATCAGAGCGTGCGTGTGTGGGAGGATGGGGCCGAGTGAATACGGAGCATTAATATTTCCATTTTCATAGTACATTTTGTCTCAAGTCTTCCTGTCCGTTGACTGAAGCGACCCGAGCGACCCGAGGACTCACTTGGGGGTGGGGGGATGCCGATGTGGGTTTCAGGCTTGTTTACACACACTGTGTACGTGGGCGCTCGCGCGCGCGCGCACACACACACAAACACGATTAGACATACCTGAATTTGAAGCTAGGAACCCTGTATGATTTTAAAAAATCATTATTAATCATAAATGCTAAACGATTCCCTTTTAATGGAGACCCTGTTTCCTGGGGTGATGACGTTAATCCTGCGTCAAGAGGGCGGCCCACTGGGCTGCTGCCTGCGCACCACGTGATCCTGCTTACGATTCTGACAATCTTCTTAATTGTTGAAGTGACAGCGGAAAGCAGCTCGCTCGAGTAGCTTAATTAGTCATGACACCCGTCAGCAGCGGGATGACAACGGTCACAACTATCACGCCCACAATATACGCACGATGTCTTATAATGTGAACTCTCCTTTGCCTCGGACAAGTTATATCTTCTGTCCAATCCAACTTCTGAGTCGTTGTGGATTTCTTGTTTTCGGTAGTGAAACAAAGGCCCCGAAATCTTGCTTCTTCTCTGTTTGGGGCGGGGGGACCGTAAGAGAGGAGGGTGCGGGGGGGGGGAGTCGCGATGGTGGAATCTTTGCCGTCAGCTGTCGTTTATGGTGGTTTCATCACATAAATAACTGGGGTAAAAAGAAATATCCTGTGCGCGTGAAATAGAGTAAGCGTACACAATCCGTAGGTTATTATTATCCCGCAGATTTCGAAGCACGAATGCTTCTTAAAGCCTCGTGGCCCCGCTGTCGCCACGGATTCAGGCTGTACACGTGAAGCCTATTGTCGTCGAACTTCCTTATCGTGCGCACACGACGCATGGCTGAGAACAGTTGTAGAAATAATTTTGAAGTCGCATCACATACCCATCCAGAATTGCAGCAGTGAAATATGAGACAAGAGAGAGTCGACGCAGGACGCGCCTTAATGCTATGTCACTGTTGTTACTTCTGCTAATGACTCTGGGTGACATTAATTGAAATAAGGATTGTCATGCAGGATATTAATAACTGCTTTCCTTTTGCTCGCTCACGTAAATTTTAAGTTAGGCTCTTGTTTTAATGCCTACTCTGTGCAATCAGTTTCATTTAATAACGCGACAGGAAATGACATGTCGCTATAATGTACAGCTTGACGCCTTCAGAACAGCTCCAGGTAGAGGGACAGTCACAACAAACTATACATAGAATCAGGCTTAGTGCCCCTAACGGAAAAAACGGAAACAAGACAGACTCTCCACAAGATTATCAATTCTAACTGCCCTAATTTTAGAGAAAAGCGTTACGCCCACCTGAGGCAACTAACATCAGAAGCCGGACGTACCACCACACTTAAGAAATGTAGAAACTCTGCAATGTACAAATAAGTATTCAAGAAAACAAATCACTGTTCTCAGTAGTTACTTACTAGGTCCGGTCGATTCACAGAACCGCCATCATGAGTCCATGTATAATCTTGTCTCGATGTCTACGTATGTCAGTAGGCCTACTACTCCATAATGGTCAAGGACCTCGCAACATACCCTGTAGTACTATATTACTATAGCACTGTGATATTTATAACAAATATTCTTTGATATATGCCCCTATGTGAGTTTGCTTTGGTCACATGAGAACGTTTGCCTATACATATATCCCATATTATGTATCATGGCAAATCCTCCTCTTTTTTTCCACCTTTTGCATTCCTCTTTTCTGTAAATGTGTCATTGCAGGTTGCAGCCTACAGCTGCTAGTTACGAAATCCAAACTAAGAAACTTAACTGAAGGGTTTTCAGTTCTTTTCAAACTAATGTTGCAGTTTTGTTGAACGAGTTGAGTAACATTTATAGACATGTCGCTGTAGTAACATAGCCACCTTGCTGTGCTGTACGTGTGCAGGACACAAGATCAACCGTCAAGGGTGCGTGCAGTGTGGGGTGGAGGAACCGCAGTGCAACTATTGCAAGGGCTGCGGGGACCAGGAGTGGTATCAGGGCTGTGCCGACATTGCCATCATCGACGTCATGGGTACCCACCCGGCCGTCCTCGGCATGCGCTCCCAGCAGGAGCTGAAGGACAAGTGGGACGCCTTCCTCAGAAACTGTACGGCGGGGCACGGGGATGCTCCCAGCGGCCACAAAACTCAGGCAAACACGATCAACGGCAAAATAAATGTCTCGCACCTTTTGCCCGAGTCGTCGTCCTCTGATTTGGCGAGTTTCGTGAGGCAAAATGCCACCCCTGCCAACACACCGCAACGGCCCTGCACTGTGCCGACCGAAGCCACGACACGTAGAGTCCAAACAACCACCCCAACACCACCGCTCTCACAGCTCACACCCGTCACGACACCTCGTACACCAGACACGAGTCCGCAGTCCGCTGGCGATATGTCGTCTCGCGTCAATACGCATACGCAGAAGTCGTTGCAGACTGCTACCAAAGCACTAGAGCTAGTTCTTCCGACGACACACTCAGAGCTGCAGCCAGTCACCGTGGTGCCACCCATGGTGTCTCCCAGCATCGCCCCTCCTTCCACCCAGAACTTAGGAACGCTCGTGCAGCAACTTCTTCACGAAATTGGGGTTCTGACGACTGCTTCTGGGGAGTCCAAGCCCATCATGAGCCACGGTGCTTGGAAAAACAGCTTCCTTAACGGCGATGCAGGAACAAGCATTGCCAGCAACCAGCAGAGTAACATTCAGAGTCTGTCTGGATCTCGGCAGCCGTGGCGCAAACCTTTTCCCAAAGTCCTTCCGTCCATCCTGCAATGTTACGTCCCTTACAAGGCTCCGAGGGAGATCCAGAGTGCTGCAGAGTGGTGCAAACGTAATTGTCCCCGCAAGGGGGCGCTGTGCCACTACAAAATCTGCCGGCCTGTTGTTTGCCCGTGGCGGCCAACACCCCCTCCCAAACTGCCATCTTCACGCATCCCCTGGTTTCTTTCGTTCTTCCTTGATGGCTTTTTTGACATCAGCTGATGTCTCGGAAATACAGAGCTAAATTAATAGAAGAACCAGCAAGAGTCATGCGTATATACACCATAACGACTTTCACCTTTCCTGCAGAACCCAGAAAAATCCTCATGGTTTTACTATGACATGCACTTGCTCTGTTTCCTCTGTACTGTGTACAGTGCGTTCTACTGTTCCTTTTAATTATTATCTCTGCAGGCATTATCAACATCTTTCATAGGAGAGAAGGGCACAGAAAGACCAACAAGATAATGTGTATATATTTCATTACTAATTTCCTAATATTTCTCCTGGGTAACATGTTAGATCAAACACAAGTATGGTAAATACTTGCACTGGATTGTGGATACAATAACATAAGCATGACCATGCATAAATCTATGATATGCTTGACCTGAACTGCAAGCACCTCTTAAAAACTGCACTTTTTGCATCAGCTACAACAACCTCCCCACTCAAAAAAATGCACAGCTATGTCACATAATAAATTCATTCTAACACTGTCTACAAGCATCACCAACAGCATGCATTTACATTGTCGTACAAGGTACTGAAGCCACTAAAACATCAGCATGTCAGCTAGATCCCTTACAGGGTTTGACATTAAATACATTCTCATCAGCAGAATATTAATCCAACATCAACTACAATGATCAGCAACAGAGTATGTACATGCTTAGTATCAACATAAATATGAATACAACTTTAAGGCATCAGCCACAAGAATATCAAAAGAATGGATGCAACTGCCATGAAGTGGGTCACCTGCAAACAAAACCTTACCTATACAGAAACCGCTGCTAAAAGGTGATTCAATTCACTATGTTCTTATGCACTTACATTCTGTGGTTGGCTGCTGCCGCCATTTTAGGAAATATCCTAAGCATGCTGCATAGCAATGAATACAATTTTTTGCCAGCAAAACTCTCAGCATGCTTTAGGAATTCTTCTGATTACAAATACCTACAAGCAAAAACAAAATTTACAATGTTCAAAAGAATTGAAAGACCAGCCGCACTTTGGCAGGCAGATAGTGGACGTGTGTAATTCGCTAGAACACAACATTCGACCCCAAACATTTGGATGCACTTTGTTTCTTGCTGCACAGTGGATGTCGATTTGCATGGAAACTGATGCTGGCATATTTGCCAATGCCTTAACTGCTAGACCACCGAGGCGATCCGACTGTGAGGGAGAGTGAACCGTTTGGCGGTGGTCCGTCATGGTTTGGGGAGGAATGGGCATGGCCTACAGAACACTCCTGCATCGTGAGCAAGGTAACCTGACCGGCATGGTCTACAGGGATGACATTCTGCAGTCCACCATATTCCAGTGCTGTTGGCAATAGGACCAGGCACCATTCTTCAGGATGACAATCCCAGACCACAAAGGGCTCAGGTCAGCAGTAGCAGCGACTGGCAGGGACGGACTGGACAAACCAGACCAGAACCCAATCGAGCGCCTGTGGGATGTGCTGGGATGTCACCTGCAAGCAAACCACCCACCGCCAGCTGTTCCCTTCAACAGGAGCGGCAGGCGATCCTGCACAGACTCTGGGGGCTTGGGCTCAGTCCAAGTGACAATGGTGCCTTGCTTCCATGCAGGCCAATTGAGGGCGCAGGTTTCCAACAGCTTTTTGTGGTGCTCCTGCTCTGAACTTTTGTACATTTGGGTTGTATCCTTAATGGTAAGGAATCTTGTTGTTGCAATGAAAATAGCTCATAAAATCTTTCTTGGTCGTTACATTAATGAATGAGATACATTTCATCTTTATTGTGATTACCAGTTTGTGTTTTGGCATCACCTAGTGGGTGTAGTTTGCACTGGTCTTTCAATTTTTTAGCAGTACACTTGAAGAAACGCACAGATATATGCACATCCAAAGGCATGTGCATCTGCACATACATACATACACACCCACCTCACCATTGCCACTATCACATTTAAAAAGAAAAACACATCACGACCTCATTCCAAGCTATACAATAACAGTAGAAGGACACCCCCAATTTATACAATTACGGTGTATATTGTATTACTAAGGAACAGCAGATCCAATTCTATAACCTCAGTACAAAGTCAAAAACCTTAGCTACAAATTATCCTGTAAGTTGTGCAACAAAAGAGTTAAATAACATCATTACATAAGCGGAGGTGTAGTGTTACTTGTTAATGGGTATGGCTTCTTGCTTTTGCATACCCTGGAAAAGGCAGCACCACTTTCGCTTTTTGGATTATTTTGTATGCTAACCCTACCAATCATTCAGATCACCCATTCACCTGCACAAACACTCATATCATTTTGCAATAATTTACACAGATGTGATTAAACTCAAGTCATATATGTAGACATGGTGGCCACACTGTGCACTAAGGTCACAAAGCTCAGAGGGCTGCTGGATGAGGGCTGAAGATGAACCACAGCTACACAATAAAATTATTCTGATGCTATCCATATCAACATGTGTGGCAATCTGCCGACAGGAAAAAACTATTAACACAACAAACTTACTTCAACAACACTAGCAGCACAAATCTACCTTAGTCTGAACATGGTGAGCCTATCAACCACCTGAAGGTCTTGTGGAAAAATACCACAGATCTCAACCCCCCCCCCCCACCACCACCACCACCTGCAAAAGGCAGCTGGTGATGACTAAAATGAGATAAAAGGGAGAATAAATCTCACACCTGAACAGTTTCAAGATGGCACTGAAGCGTGCATCTGAAATTATCAAACTTCACCAATTCAAACAAAGATGCGATCAAGCAGGAGGAGTGGGGAAGAGAACCAAACATTTCATTAAGCAAAAGACTGAAATAAAAAAGCTGTTAAGCTTATAGTTTGAAGACTGAGCAGGCTTGAGATTCTGTTTGACCACACTTTAAACAGTAGGTGAAACAACTGAATAAAATCAATTCTTCCAATACATGTACCTTCAGCTTTTAATAGATTTTTGTTTTTGAATGAATTGATTGTCTTTGAACTTTAAAAGGAAGTTACTGCCATATGGTGTTATTTCCCAGCCACACTTGGCAACTGTTCTCTAGGCAAACAGTTTCTGATCATTACAAATTTTTACCAGTGTCCTCTGCAGGGAGAGTTTATAAGAAAATGATGTATATTTCAATATTTATCACAGACATAATATACGTAGGTTTTAAAGCATCTGACATGATTTGTGAAAACTGACCTGCCACTGATGGCAAGCTATCCTACGCTTTCCAATCTGGCTTAATTCTTGTTCAGTTTTTGAGACCATAAAATGGCATGTCAACAGTTAGTCGTGTCAAGAGTCTAAAATGGGGTGTATAGATATATACAATAGGGAACTGGTTAAAGGTACAGTCATAAATACACCTCATGCATCTCATAAAAACAATGACATAAAATGCACCAGTCTATCAGCTGCAGACCCTCAGTCCTCCTCAAAAGCCAAATTTCTGGATGCTACGTGCAGTCCAATCAACTGCTGATTAGAGGTTCTACAAGAAATGTCAGAAGACAGCACAGAATTTTCGCTTTGTTTGAATTTGATCATGACTGTTATATTGTTATGCGACGCCCCTTGTTGCACCTCTCAGTTCAATCAGCTGGACTGTCTGTAGCTGTCATGAGACCAAGTCCAGATCATGGACTCCAAACGAGTAAGATAATAAGAAGCGAAGAAGTGAATACTTTTATAATGCATTCACTCTGATTTTCCTCTATGTCAATTGTGGATTTTTGCGCTGTTCACAAATTTTTGCACCTCGTGAATGCACCATTTGATTTGCAGATAAATTGGTGCTCTAAAGAATACTCTTTCCATTCTGAGGAAAATATTCAGACTTTAAAAAATAAATCTATGTTGAACATTGCTCAAGAACATAGCCTTTTTTCGATTTTGTTAAACCTGCTACAGTCTCAGACTAAAAACAATGCGTAATTATTTACAAACATACAAAGCAAAATACCTCTTATATCTTAGACCAAAACAAGTCCATAAAAATGGCAAATGGAAACCATTAGAGAGGTGATGGGTATTGCAAGTAAATATGGCTGTCCATATTAAGGACTTAAGACCCTTGTCCCTTCTGTTAAAGTTTCTGCACCACAAGCTTTGCCCAGAAAACCTGTGGATTGAATAAAATATAGTTTTAAAAATCTCACCAAGAGCTCATGATTGTGTACTAACACTGTTCTGATGTAAAAATTCAGCTTGATCATAAATAAATTTGAAAGTCATGATATTTTCAGTGATCATAAATTCTCAATGTTCACATATCTGTCAGCTGGAAGCAGAACAGCATCAGGGCCCATATGTTTCCTTACATGCCTTGCTAAAGCAACAGGTGACTTGAACATAGCACCACACTGGTCGCATGGAACATGGCCCACATGTGTCTTCAAGTGGCGCTGCAAGTGTGAAGTCAGTTTGAACATCATGCCACATTCCTGGCACTTGTATGGTTTGTTGTCAGAGTGAGAAGACCTGTGGATCGTCAAAGTGCTTAGCTGAGCAAAGGCTGAACCACACAGTTCACACACGTATGGTCTTTCCCCTGTATGCGTACGCATGTGAATTGCCAGATCACTAGAACGTTTGAATGACCCATCACACTGGTCACATTTAAAGGGCCTCTCCATCTGGTGAGTGCGCTTATGCAACGACAATGCACTTGACTGGGTAAAGGTGGCGCCACATACTTCGCAAGTGTATGGTCTTTCCCCAGTATGTATGCGCATGTGAACCTTTAGATTACTAGAACTCTGGAATGACTTCCAGCACTGGTCACAGTTATATACCTTTGGTCCTTTGGGCTTGGGTCCCCTTGAAACTCCCTTCACATGCACCTGTGCTAATGTGGACTTCAACTTTCTTCGCCTGACTGGCACTGCACCTGGATGTGTGCGAATATGACGTGACAGGGCACACGACTGTGTGAAAGCTGATTCACACAAGTCACACTTGTATGGTCTCTCCCCAGTGTGTGTCCGCATGTGCACTGCCAGGTCACTGGAACGCTTGAATGCTGTCTCACATTCCTGGCATTTGAATGGTCTGTCACCGTTGTGAGTTTGCAGATGGTTCTCCAAAGATTTGGGATGCTTGAAGACTGCCACACACTGTCCACATCTGTACACTTTAACACTCTCTCGATGATGCATAGGCCTTTTTCGGAATTTTCGCTTGCTTATGCTATGAAGCAAAATCGGCTTTCTGACCAAAAGTGAGGAGCGATGGGTGCCACGTTCTTCAAACTTCACTGGAATCTCATCAGCTGATACCTCAGGGTCATCAGGGATTTCAGCTATTTCATGATCTGAAGATTCAGTTCCATCCTTGCCTTTCTCCTCTTCAGCCTTGATTGGCTGTGAGGGCATGGCTTCAAAGGTGAGAAGACACTTGGCACACAGCATGGTGATGGGAGCCTGGCAACTCCGACAAGAGGCAGACTGCACACTTTTCATGGAGTTTTCATAACTGCAACACACACACACACACACACACGCGCGTGTTTATCATCATCATAGACTGATCTTTTGATTGCAACGAAAATACAAACATTTCAAGAAACCCTCTCGCACTGAACAGTAACAAAACTGTCAATGACTGGGGGTCTAGGCAGCAGTCATACAGCTTCTCATTTTACCACCCTGCCCCACTAACTCAGCGTCTTCTTTTCCGCAGTTACACATTTCTATATACCATTACATGATCAACCATCAAATGAATTTGGTTCTGCATGTTGCAAGGCCACTAAATCCAGGACTTACTGGTGCAAAAGAAAGCTGGCAATGTCTTTGTCAGAATCCAGACCACGTTCTGTTCCCAGACGCCACCACCGATCAAATACATCCCCATCCATGCTCAAGTCTGACAACGAGTTCTTATGTGGGGGCTGGCCCTTCTTAGGCTTCTTCTCTTGCTTCTCCTGTGGTGCCAATGGTGATGGTGGTGACACTGGAGCTGGTGATGTCTTTCTCTTGACAAGTTTTGAAGCAGACTTTGAGGCCATTTGCTGCAATATGAGGTACAGTACGTGAAAAATGTTAAGACATCACCCAAGTTGTACATTAAAACTAAAAAAGTTACCATCTGAAAGGCTGGAACAAAATTCCATGCTGTTTTACATTCCAATTGTATTTCCCGTTCTCTTGCAACCAACATAATATAACTTATCTAACTGCATTCCAGCTACAGTGCATCCTTACTACCTAAGAAATGGACTAACACAGGCTCAGTTCTGTGTTCCTGACCTCCATGCTTCTATCTGGTATCTTTCAGTTAAGATGGGCAGTGGCTATTACAACCATATTTCTTCTGCCTCCTAAGAACATGCTAAGCAGACTGCATTGCATATCTTATGTTTAACATGATAATGACAGCAACAATGACAATGGCAATGATGAACAAAGCAGAAGATGACATGACACCAACTGTGATCCTGGTGGCAATGAAACTGATTATGTCAATTTTATGATTGCATAGATGCTGATGGTGGCAACAACAACAAATGAACAAGTAATCTCTCTCTCTCTCTCTCTCACACACACACACACACACACACAAATTTCATTAGTAATCACTTTTTTGTCTTTCTCCTTCCCATCAAAAAGTTCAATCTCTGGATGGTGTCGTTTCAGATGGGTAGCCATGTTGGTTGTATTACCCATACACCTGACATGGGTTTTACACAGTCGGCACACAGACACATTCTTTGAAACCATCTTCTGGCCACCTTCAACATCTGAAACTTGAAAACTGAAGTACTCCCACACTGGTGACTTGCAGTTGGCTGGAAGCACAATCTCTCCCATGGTCTGGACTGTCACAAACTTGTTTTTCTATAAATTTGGGCAGAAAAATTAATCAGAACCAGAGCTGTCTGTATCTTTTTTCCTTTGTCTGCACTAATGCAAGAACTACTATAAAAAGTGCAGACATGGCAACACAAGGGTGATTTCAATAAATATGGTTACAGTTTGAAATAAACATGTAGATGTTAGATACCCTTGTCTTGTTCGTCTCCTACCTTTGCATGTCAGCACCCACCCAACCCCTCCCCCACCTACTTGTACACATGCATGCATGCACATGTACTTGCATGCATGCATGTTTGCATGTGCAAATGCACACACACACACACCTTGGTCTAGTGTCTTTCTAACAAATTCAAGTGTTTCAGTTCATCAGAAATCTACTGAACCATATTCAACAGCCCATCAGCTAGCTATTCTCAAATACATATGCAGGTGTGATAACATGCATGTGCAAGTATGCATGCATGGATGCACATGGGGACACACACACACACATATATATATGCTCATACCCAAATGAGGTTATGGCATCCTACATGAAATTCTGTTTTGAATGGAAATTAGTACATTTGTGCATCCAACCATAGATTATATTTGGAACAGAATTAAAACAGCAGGTTTCTGATTGAATAAGAATGAGTAATTACCCCCCCCCCCAACCTCCTCCTCCTCCACACACATTTGTAGTTATAGATATCTTTGCTTACTTCCTGCTTTATTCTTGCATAGGTGGTTGATGTAACATGAACATGACTTACTCCTGAAAGGCGTGGTGAACGTCTGTCTTGAATGCTTCTCCTTCTACCTCTATCGAGGATGTCCCCTTCCCAGGTCTCTGTAATTTTTGGCACCCTTAGCTTAATGTTCTTGCCCTTTGCTTTAGTTTGTGGATGCTGGTCCTCATTACTGCCCTCTATGTCAGTTTCAGAAGAATCTTTCACGCACTCTGTTTCCAAACTTGTATCTTCTATGTCAGCCTCACCATCTTTAGGTTTGTTGATACAACACAGTTTCTCTTCTTTTTTATTTCCCACATGATCTGAATGCAGCGTCTGATCAACTCTATGCACCTCTTTATGATGGTAATGCCTGTCCTGTCTTGAATCTTGCTGTTCCCTAATATAAGGCACACTTGGTTCGTCTGAAGTAATGCTGCTGTCATATATGATTCTCTGATCTTCTGGTGGCGCACAGTCCCCATTATTAAGATTGTGCTGTATAGCAACTGTTTCAAGATCTGTATACGATGGCAACTGTTGTGCAGCCAACTGAGTGCCACCAAATTCTTTGTAAAATGAGACAGCCTGCACTTGCATTAGTTCTGCTGGGTTAGAAGGGTAACCTGCAGAGCTCCACCTTTTTGCTTCCATTATTAGCCTTTCTGCTTCCTTCTCTCCATCTTGTGTGATTACATCCTCATAAACAAGTTCTCTCTCTGGTTCACCTGCTGCCATGCTTCCAGATGGGGTTTCTGGACCCAGGTATGATTCTAGCTGGCTATGTTGAAAGTGCTGTTGGTCCATAATACTTAGTGGTACTAGTAGTAGTAACCAGTTACTTCAGGGGAGAAAAAGAAAAATAGCTCTTCTTATTAATTTTTTAATCACAAATTTTTGGGTATGGCTATCAGCCAATGATTTCCTTTTTGTTTTTCAAATAGCTTGCACTAAACAGCAATATTTATATTTCACCCTTGACAGTACCCCGCCTTCATATTTCGTCATAAAACAAGGAGGCTCAGCAAAGGGAAGCAAAAATGTCATATATCCCTAGAATGAAAATTTACATGCGAGACACAATGCACAGACACATACTAACTGTATTTAACTTTCACTTATAAAGCAATTTTCATATTTGTGTCAGGAAACCACAGAAAAGCTTACGATATCATTTACATATCTCCTTGTTTGTATCAGAAGATCACAATATGGCGATAAAAATCAACGAACACTCTTGCATCGTTTCATAACAGAAACATGAGGCTGAAGAATGCAAATTAAACTTCTACCAATATATCTGTTTAATGATACAGCAAAGCTGATGATTAAAACAAAATTTCGAATTACTTACAGCATGCAGAAGTTTACCAGGGGTTGAGGTAACAACAATCTTTCCCATGATCCTCTTCACAAAGATTAGAATGACTAGACCTCTACCGGCGTGGTAGTAAAGAAGTGTATGGTTTTGGAAAAGTCGCAAGTAATCAGTATTCCTCACAACCTGCTATAACATATTACCCGGTGTTCAACAATGCAATTACAGACTTCTTATTAACGCAAGACACACAGAGAATGCAACGTTACAACTATTTAAAAACTACGAAACTACGACTGCATCAAAGTAGACGACTTCAAGTTCCGCTTCGCTTTGATAGGTATGGAGAAAGTATTCGGTATGGTACCCCAAAAAACAAAACTCTGCTAGATTCCAAAGTATAATTTTTTTTCAACCTCGGCCCTCGCATGCGATGCAGCTGCCCTTCACTGAATGATATCTTAGGGGTTTGAGGGCAGGCTTAAGAACGCTGGGACAATAAGTAACATCTGGACCAACAGACTGTGTTATTGGTAAGAGCAGAGAGAGGAGGAGGGCTTCGGGTGGGTGAACGGGATACACACACACACACATATGCAAATATACGGATTTTGCAAAGAGTTTTTATGATTTAAGACTTGAATAAAGTATTCGTTAATGCTAACGAAATGAAAGTTATCTTTCGCAGCCCTAAGTAATAAACCTCAGGCATAAGTTTCTGACAGCTGCAGTATATACGGTATATAGTTTCTCAATACTCAATACTTCAGTTTCTGTGGCACCACCATAAACTACCACGCGGCCAGTTGCATAACTGGATATTTAGAGAAGGTGAAGTGTTCCTGAAGAGAATTACCAAAACTTGTGTTTTGTTGAGAGGTGTTTCACAAGAGCACCAGAAGCGTGAGTCATAACTCAGGTGATTTTTTTTAAAAACGTTGTCTTGATTTTCCGTATAGCCTTGCAATTAAGATTTGCTGGCAGTAAAAACACTGACTTAAATGATGAAAACAAATCTGTTTAACTTGTGTGTGTGTTTTTCAGGAGCATTTCAGAGGAAAGGACCTGGCAGGAAAACCTGAATGATACTAAATGGATATTCAAGCCCCTGGGAATCTACCAGCACTGAGAAGCATGCCAGAAATATTGGCATTAAATGAAGTGGAGCAAAGAAGACAACCAGAAAACCTTGGCAGAAATCTTTGTCCATCTGATGACAGAATGCAACAGAAGATTGTATTAAGGAGTAAAGGAGAGAATGCACCCATACACTTGGAAAGGGTGGGTGTCATCAGTGAGAATGTACCAGCAGATGGGGAAGCAAAGCCAGTGAAAGCCCATGGAGGTGGACATCAGAGAGATGCTGGATCCCCAGTGGATGCATTGTGTATTAGCAGTACCTTTTCTGGCCATGAGGACAAGGCAACCACTTCAGAAGTAAGTGACAGAATTGAGAAATGTCCCCTCGCTATTCTGTCTACATCTAAGGGTAAGAATTGAGAAATGTCCCCTCGCTATTCTGCCTACATCTAAGGGTAAGAATTGAGAAATATCCCATCACTATTCTGTCTACATCTGTGGGTAAGATTAACTTTCGGTGTAAGACATTGCTGCTTGTTTTAGTGTCTAGCACAATGTCCATCTTTAAGGTGAAGCATCCTTTTCCGGGCCTGAAGCTCAGTTATGCTTCCTTTCACACTTTGTTGTCTCTATAGTCTATAAGATACTGCACCTACTGCACCTGGATGTTAAGGGAGTTCACTCGAAAATAGTCAGGGATATGCTTAAGGGGAGTTAAGAACCCCAGGTGGTAAGGCTCATGGGTGAGAATTGAGAAATATCCCCACACTATACTGACTACATGGGTAAGACTGACTGTGGGTGAGAATTGAGAAATATCCCCACACTATACTGACTACATGGGTAAGACTGACTGTGGGTGAGAATTGAGAAATGTCTCCTCACTGTACTGACTGCATGGGTAAGAAATGAGAAATGTCCCCTCATTATATTGTACCTATGACGTGGATAAGAATTGAGAAATGTCCCCTCACTATATTGTAATGCTTACAATGGGTAAGAAGAAGAATTGTGGCAGCAGAAATTCTATGAACCAGATATTGGACAAAGGAAAAGATTTTGGTATGTTAGATGCTAAAGGACCTTCACCATGTTTTCAGGTGGAACAGGTGTTAATTTGTAGTTTTTAGTCTTCTGCATCAGCACATCATTGTTGTCATCATCATCAACAGCAGCAGATGTGGGAAGAGAAATGTTCGTCTGAGGGTGAAGTCAGGCATAGGCTGGGGAATGGCTCTGATGATATTCTGATGTCAGTGTTACATTTTGGCAGAGACTGGCCAGATGTTTATTTTGGCAGAGACTGGCCAGATGTTTATTTTGCTGTAATTATCTTGGTTGCCTTAATATAAATTTGTAAGCATTCCAATTTATAGGATTGAATTTATTAACTGCAGGCCAGAAACATTTGATTTTTGAACACAATGTTGTCATAACTTTTCACAGGAAATTGTGGCGAAAGTTGCTCCCAAAATGAAAACTTCCCCCATGGATATTGCAACAAAGAACAGGGATGGTGCAGAATATTGCCTCATTAGTCTTAAAAAATGTGTGCACAGCCAGTGGCATCAGATTGGCAATGCTGAAGGACTAAAGTCTGACACAGAGGTAGCCAGCTTTCTTATTCACTGGTAAGCACACAAGTTTTTGAATTATAAACTGAGGAATGGGGGCAGGAGGGAAAAAGGAAAGGACATTTTTTGAAATCACCTCAAATGAGAGCACTTCAATTGAAGACTGTGAGCTATGGTTGTTGAGTAGGTGGGTAGGTGGGTTGGGTTTGGCCTGGGCTGGCTGGCTGTGTGTATTTAATTTTCCCCCTTATGGGTGTTAGATGATTGGATGCTTAAATGCACACATAACAGTGAACTTTAATAACATTGTGGCTTATTTTTTTAAAAAAATGTTACTATTTTTTTATTGCACTTGCAGGTATCAAAATTCAGCAGAAGATGACAAGTGCAGAACAGTGTGCAGCCAGTGCAGGGGTCCTCTGAAGATGACGTGCACCACTTGTTCCTTCACAGCAGAGACGGGCTTCAAGGGGGACAAACTTGGCTCCCAGACGCACAAGAGGCATCGCGTCAGTGGTGCTTTGTCAGTTCTGTCAAAAAGAGGCAGAGATCGAGCAAGACTGACAAAAAGGAAAACATCAAGCCATCAGGACGAATGCATGGAAGGACATAGCGCTGAGGCCACCAGCAGCATCTACGTGGAGGCTGGCCAGCAAATAGATTCTGGGAGCTGCAGAACAGATAATGCTGGCGCTTTGCCTGCAGCGGGTGACGCATTAGGCAGACATGATAAACTTGGCCTTGCTTATGAACAGACGACTCTCAAACATTTCCAGTCTTCATTCCACGCTAGAAAGAACGGTGACAGTCCGAAATCACTGGCAGCTGATGCAAAGCCTGGGGAGAGAGAAAACCCTGAAGGTATGGAGGACACGGAGGCGGGAATGATGGACTTGCCGACGGGTGTGACACTCGTGGCCGAGCAGAGGGATAGTGAGGACAGAAGTGGGGAAAGGTTTAGTTACGACAGACAAGAATCAGACATAGAGATGGATCTGGAGACGGAGGAAGTGTTGTTCGCGAACTCGGAGCAGGCCTTCAAAATGGAAGAGGAACAAACAGGAGCCAAAAGTGAAAGGAAGCTGACGTGCAAGGAAAGTTTCGTAGCATTTCACAGCTCCACTAGCTTGCGGAAGCACAGACTAGCGCACGACAAACCCTACCAGTGCGAGCAGTGCAAAGCGGCGTTCTCACAGTCGGGGTCACTGTCCCGGCATGTGCGCCTGCACGAGCGCGAGACGGCCAGCTCGCGCGTCAAGCCGCATACGTGCGTGTACTGCGGGACGACCTTCACCCAGGCCAGCTCCCTACGACGCCACATGCGCGTGCGGGCAGGGCTGAAGGCCTGCAAGGGCCGGCGCTACCAGGTCAGGTTGCCCAAGACCCTGGCGGAGGGGTCCTCGACGGGCGCGGGGAAGGTGTACAACTGCGACCAGTGCTGGAAGCAGCTGAGCAGCGCCGGGAACCTTAAGACCCACCTGAAGACGCACAGCAGCGAGAGACCGCACCAATGCCAGGTGTGCTCGGCCGCCTTTAAGCTGGCTGGCAGCCTGAAGTCGCACATGAAGACGCACACGGACGTGCGGCCCTTCGTGTGCGAGCTGTGCGGCGCGCGGGCCAAACGGGCCAGCGACCTGGCCCTGCACATGCGCACGCACTCGGACGAGCGGCCCTTCCGGTGCGGGCAGTGCGACACGCCGTTCAAGCGCTCCTGCGACCTGCTGTTCCACGCGCGCACGGCGCACTCGGCTCACAAGCCATTCAAGTGTGCGCAGTGCGACAAGGCCTTCAAGCGGCCCGTGGACCTGGCGGTGCACGCCCGCAAGCACACTGGCGAGCGGCCCTTCGTGTGCGAGCAGTGCGGTGCTGCCTTCGCGCAGTCCAGCAACTTGTCGCTGCACATGCGCTCGCACTCAGACGACAAGCCGTTCCGGTGCGCCGAATGCGGGGCGGAGTTCAAACTGCCCGGGCATCTGAAGCGGCATGCCAAGACGCATGGCGGAGAGATCGCGTGCAAGTTGTGCGGCATCACATTCACGTCGTCTTACGGATTGTCCATACACATGAAGAGGCACAAGATCGATTAAATTAAATGTGTTTATTAAACCTTTGGAGTCTGTGGTGCTGTGGTACTTGTTTGTTTGTTTTTTTTATGTAAGCCTTTGACAACAATCTGACTTAACATATCTGCAACCTACTTGTACAGGGATGTAAACCGAGATCTGTTTCTTTTTCCCAAGAAGCTTTTGCACACATTTAGCGCCTGTTCGGTTTAACTTGCAATGCTTATTCAGTTTTCACTGTTTAACAGCTTTCTGGCACCACGATACCAAAAAAAGATTCCCCTCTCCCGCCACCACTTTTTCCATGATATCTACGAGGAAAGAACTACTGAAGCAACTATTTTCTTCACCCAATCCCACCCTTCCACAATTTAGGCAGCGGAGGAGGGAACTTTCTGCTGCTTTTACGACAGAATATTTTCCTATTGGGCTCAAGTGCATCGTTCATCAAAAAAAAAAAAACTTCCTGGCCATTCTTATCACAGATCTGCGGCTACATGTGCTTATTACAGACCAGCACAAGCTTCAGGAAGCGAGCTTGAAGAGCGCGGGCACGCGCAGCGGGACGTGAGGGAGACGGCCAGATGCTGATGCAGATCGCCAGCCCTCCAACTCGCTGCTTTGAACTGTGGCAAATGTGTTCCTACACGCGAATGTGACGATGAAAAAAACGGGCATTCACACCGTTGAAGGCAATGCAGATTTTTGTTCTTTCTTTCTTTTTTCTTTCTGTCCAGTATTCAGTCGTCTGCCAGTTTTTCTGTCAATGCTCTAAAATACCAGGCAGGGATTGCGTGTCTTTAGTTCTCGCCTTGAGTGAAAGCTTTCGAATTCGCTACGGAAATATCTCAAGGTGGTACACTCCACTAAAGAAGGAAACTGTGTTTCTGGTAAATATAATCTCTACGAAACTTCCTGTCACTTCACTGCCACACAACGACTGGTGAAACTTTCTTTGCACAAAAAGAAAAAAGGCAAGACGTGCAGCGGGCCGAATATAAAAGGCCCTAGCTATGACATTGAACGTTTACATCGCTACGATACTTTGCTTGCAGATTTGCTCGTTCCAAGGTGAGTGTCGAAGGGTAATCCCAGTAGAACAAGTAAAAAAAAAAAACCCTCGTCTTTCTTTTACAGCTCGGAAAGCTAAACGAATTAGTGTGTATAGTCTTCCTCGTGAGTACGCTTGAATCCCTTCGCACAAAGTTGACACTGACGTGAAGAAATGAACTTCATCCTCTAGGTTGTGAAATGTGGTCGCGGATGACAGAGCAAGTAGTAATTCAAGGTAATTGTTGTCTTTCCCATTAACCTCTAATGATCATTACTATCTTCTGCTTTGTCCGGTTCAGCAGGGGTCGCGATATATCCTTGCAAAGATAGCAAGGTCACCGTGTTTGAGGACTCCCCTGCAACTTTCGCTTGTAGGGATGTCCCGAGCAGTGTCGGAGTAAGATGGGGGTTGGATCACATCTCTAAGCCTTACGTAGAGATTGGGCGATGCGAAAATAATGGAGCTTGCGAGGTACTTCACAGCAATCAGGTCTACAACTTCAGCAGATCGCCAGAGGGAACAGAGAGTCGTATGACCATCTGGAGAGATGTTCGCAAGTTTGAGAATCTGTCTGTCGTCTGTCGCATAAACAATTCGGAAGCAGGAAGGAAAAGCTGCAGTCTTATCATCAAAAGTAGGTTTTCTTGTAAACACACTTGTCACTTTATTTTTTGTAGAGTCGACTCCTTATTAGGAGCAAATGTCAGCGGATTCTGGACCTTCTTTCGAAAGCAATCTTGATGAGAGCTCGCTGTTTATCAGCGAGGAGGCTGTATACGACCTGTAGCTGAGGTCCTTAGGGTGTGTGTTTTTTGAATGGGGACGATAGTCGTCTAATCGTGTAAGTTCGTACATGTAACAGGCGCAAATTTTAACGCGTCCAATCCTAGCACGAGACAATCCTTCAGTCTGGAAATTTATGTCTGGACAATTATATAACTTTTTCTTGCTATGTGGACACGGTGCACACCGTCGTTCAAAATATAACCATGTGTGTGTGTGTGTGTGTTCAAAACATCTTGCCGTTACCAGTACATGCAGGTAACAGAATAATGCCATTTACATTTCTTAAATAATGCCGTGGAAGCTGCGTAAAGAGTGTTACTGTATATAGGAATAGGAAAATGATCGCGCAGCTGTTACCTATGGATAACCTTAAGTTTAACCTGAGGTGGGAATTTTCGAAATTCGGGGAAAGATTTCGCGTTTCAGTTAAAAGAAGAGTCGCACGTGTGCAATGTGCATACAAATTCTTTTAAAAAGTGATTTAGTATTGACCGAGAGTGTGAAGAACGAGGGAAAGAAAGAAAGAATGGAGAATAGAGAGTTCATGGCATTGACGTTTTTCGCAATTATTGTTTCACAAGTTGTTTTAAAAAATCAGCGCTGCTGTTAATGTGGTTTTCTTGTATTGTATGGGGGACGTGGCGGTTAAGTGGAAGCTGTAGTTAAAAGAACTATGTCGAACTAGTTTCTGGTTTACGTCAGAATTTGTATTTTTCAAAGTCAGCTGTGACTTTTACTAGTCATGTGCAGGTAATTCCTTATTCATACCATGTACATTTTCGTGCACACTTCGTTCTAGGTCGCCCTGTGATTGACAAGGGCACGTGCGGTGTAAGCGTTACTAACCGGAGCGTGACCAGCCGTTGTTATGTAACGCATGGATACTCTGCTGATGGTCGCTATAGATGTATCTGGGAACGGAATGGAATCCAAGTATTCGTTGCCTTGCATTGTTTTTTTTCTTCTTAAAATTCGTTAACCTGTGGGCATGATTATTTCTGTATGTGTAGGCCTCCCGACGTGTGTGGTGCATGAATGAGAAGTGCATGGCATTCCCTCTTTCCTTCTCTCTTTGTTTCTTTGTATGTTTCATTCATTCATTCGTTCGTTGGCTGGTTGCTTGGTTCTTTCTTTCTTTCTTTCTTGTTTACTTTCTTTCTTTCTTTTTATTTTTTGTAAAAAATATTTTTTGTTTCTGCAGCAAAATTTCGAAATCCCCACAGAAATCAAGCCTTGTGAGAAAAACGGCGTCAGTTACATGTGCTGGTTCTGCAGCTTCACACAGCCTTTGCCATCAGAAGGAGGGACTTATACCTACACCATCTCTACCGACCCTCCTCCTGTACGAGAATATTCTGGCAACATTAGCATAGGTGGGCATTTGCGAATCTATTCATTTCCGAGCATAACGTACAGAATGTTCACATCTACAAACGAAAACAGGACCAAAGGTTTACGCGAGTTAAATTGCTCTGTATTTTTTTTTGGAGGGGAGGGGGGGGGGGCTTTTACAGAAGAATATGTCTATTTATTAAAAATTGCAAAAGTAAAGCTTCATACAAATACATAAGTGGGCTCTACATACAGGTCACCAAGACTGCGTTTCATGCACCCTCTCAGTTTTCCGACCCTAGTAAAAGTTGCATGGATGAAACAGCAACACTTCTTTCACGTTAAATGGATGAATACGTGTGTTTGTTCGCGAGCGTGTTAATGGAAAGTCAAGGGACTGTTGGATCTTACGTTTTGTGTGCTTCTCGTTAGGCTCATTTACAATATCACAAGGCTTAGCATTCTCTGTTTTTATCGACGGAGCTTATACCGTTATGACAGTTACCTGAAATAAGCCTTGAAAGGAAGCCGCTGGGCACTCATCCTAGTTCTTTTGACTGGAGTGTTTGCCTTTCATCATAGAACTTGGAGACTTCTCTTTTGAGCGAAGAAGAACTGGAGTCCGTTATGTCAATGTTGTGGCGTGAACATCCATTCAGTGATAACCCTTGATGTTGGGGGAAAATGCAGGACTACATTTTAAAACGAATATATTGTATATGCGAGTGCAGACGTTTTAAAACTGATAGCCTTTGCCCTTTCTTTGGTAGTCGCAGTGCACTTTGACGATGAATATAAAGGACATGAGCAAACCTGAAAGGGATAGGTGTGTGCGTGCGCGTGCGTGCATGCATGCATGTGTGTACGGGATGTGCGTGCTTGGTTTGATTTGTAGGTGAACCCCACAGAGCATCGACCGCTGGCTTGAGCAACGGCGTCGTCATAGCTGGTATTGTCAGTCCTGCCATCAAGATAATTGTCGTCATTACTGCTATCATCGTTCTTACGCTCCGAAACTCCAACAGTACGGATGGGCACCACCACCAGCACCATCGACCTCCTCAATCAATCAATCAATCAATCAATCAATCAATCAATCAATCAATCAATCAATCAATCAATCAATCAATCAATCAATCAATCAACCAACCAACCAACCAACCAACCAATCAACCAATCAATCATCAGCAATCAATCAGCAATCAATCCATCATCAATCAATCATAATCAATCAATCAATCAATCATCATCATCATCATCATCATCATCATCATCATTTCCACCTTTTGTGGAGCGTATTGATACTTGTTAATTAAAAAACTGATCTATTGCACCCAGACGATGTCAGCTAAACATTTTCAAACTATTGCTTGACATGATAAGTAAACTTTTAAATTGATTAATGTGATACAGAATTTGAAATAAAAAATCTGTAATGTAGAGAATGAGCATAAAAAACGGAGACAAATATTTAACATCGTTGGTAGATTTAAATTCGTGAGCATAGATGTCCATGATATAAATGTGTAAAACCTTTTAAAGATAAATTTTGTCTTAAGCATAATTACGTCGTGACAGTTGGAAGAAAATTAAAGGTTTAGATCATTTATTTAAAAAAAACTACCTTGTAAGTCTGAAACACGTTCTGTTATCGTGATACTAATTGTTCGGAGCTGGAGTAACTTCAGTGAGGCTGCTAAGGGTTACGTTACATGTATTATCTTTCAACTAGGCGGACCTCCAGACAACTCTGACGAGGAAGGGAGCTACTCCACAATGCAGGTTCCACCGTTTAGCCTCAGCCGTTTTTGTTCTCAAGCTCGACGACAGACGATGATTTCTAGTTCCGACAACGGAGTTGGACGTACGTAAGTCGAATACACGTAACTCGTAAGTACGCGCACGAATGTCGGCCCCCTTGTGGGGCGAATAACAATCGAAATGGTAGTACCTCTTTTATAGCTTCATTTGAACTCTTCTGAATGCATGCAAGGACGTGAGATCCACAAGATACGAAAACAGAGGGGAGTGAGAAAAGAGGAGGATGGAAAAGCTACAAAGAATTTTTTCTTCTTATGTATTTCTTTTAATTTAAAAACGTAAATTCATTAATCGTAACGACTAGCTGAAAAAAAGTGTGGGATGCATGACGCATGCAATTCTTTTTTTTAAATCCCATTTTTATTTTTTCTTGTTTGTATTTTGTGTTGTTCATTTTTTCGGTCCTGATGAAAGGCAATGCCCAGAAACCTTGATTTTGTCTACAGTTCTTGGTTCAGCAACTTTGCTTTTACTACAAGTTTACATTTAAGTAGCAGCCGCTTGTTCTTATTAATTATATGTACACGTATATGGCAAGTGGTGGTTGTCTGTAGTCATTGCTGCTTTCAACAACACACACAGCTTTAGTGTGGGTTTTCTTTTTCCACACAGATGAGATAAATAAGGCTGTGGAGCTTAAAGACCAGGGCCACGAAGAAGAAAACCCATACTGTGAAATTAAAGATTTGGAATGTGACTTGTGAATTGTGACTTGTGACTTGTGATCAGAAATTAAGTAAGCCATGTGAGGTAAAACTAGCGAGAACCGCGAGATATGAAAAAGTGGAAAAGGAAAAATTCCTTTCTTGTTATTTTTTCTTTAGTTTTAAAAAGTATATTCATTAATGACAATGAATAATTTTAAAGTATTTGTTCAGCCTGCCGGTGTACATCTAAGGTTCCCCCCCCCCCATCTGCTTATATCATTTCTTTTTTTCAGTCTACATGTGCGTAACGCGTAACT
This sequence comes from Lanistes nyassanus, assembly GCA_004794575.1. Lineage (NCBI taxonomy): Eukaryota > Metazoa > Mollusca > Gastropoda > Architaenioglossa > Ampullariidae > Lanistes > Lanistes nyassanus. The sequence goes on from SMGT01003792.1 coordinate 156,350, forward strand.
ATTTAAAGTAATATTTTCTGTCTGATTTAATACTATCATTTGCAAAATATTCAGCTTTTTTCTGCCTGTGGTGATAATTATTGAAAACTGCTATCTCTGTCAATGGCTGAGTAGAGACCTGTTTAAAGAAATGTGTGGGATGCATGATACATGCAGTTCTAATCAACCTTAAAGCCGACCTATATATATATATATATTTCAGTCTCATTCACGATAACAGTACTTATGCCGTTTTCAAGGTGGTGTTAATTATATATATATATGCTTGGTGTTTTTTGAACGAGAATTTTAACGAAAAGTAAAATAAAAAAATGTAATATTGGGTATCATGCTATGTCAAAACGCCATTATGGAAGGAGAGAAGAATTTAGTTTCGTAAAAAACAATATCATTTGGACTTGCTCCTTGTACATTTGCATGTCTGTTGGCCTTTCCGTCTGCATAATATGTATTCAAACACACTGGGGTTGCTTGCATTAGTCGCAAAAAACGAAGAACTTTTGCAAGCCATTTTTGTGAAAGCACAGCAGGTCGCGGTCACTTCCCCTGGAAGAGATTCGGCGTCACTCAATCCTTCCGCGTGCTTTTCCACTGCCTCACGACGTTCAGTCTCTGTGTACAGTAGTCCGTGTTCAGCAGTCCTCAGAGTCGCATGCACTGGTCGAGCCACAGAGAAAACGCGAAACAACGTTTGGAATAAAAGTGCACTCAACTGATATCGCCACCCAACAGCTGTCGCAGGACTTGGCAATGTTTCCCTCTTGAAAGCAACTCAGGCTCGGCTGACGGAAGACTCTTCGGCAATCCCTCGAGCAGTTCAGTGTTATAGGTCGTTGGATAATTGTCGTGTTTAGCGTCACTACCCACAGTCCCTAGCCCAGATGGGTGTGGGCCATTGGTTGGAAAAAATGCTCCGTAACGACAGTGCTATTGACAGTAACTGGTATGACGATGTACGACCAACGTTTGACCTCTTGGATTCGTGCAGGAAAGTCCACAAGCTACTAAGCTTGGTACGATATTGCTGGAAAGACCCAACCCATTGTTTTTTTCAGCATCTCCCTCTCTTCCTCGTCCCATCCCTATCTATCACTTTGTTTCTCCCTCCCCCCTCTCTATGGCGATCGTAACATTGCAGCATGATATACCAACTCCTTTACTGCACGTCCCCACTTGTTATGGCCCAGCAACCTTATGGAAAGAAATTGTCTGTGATGATTATTGCTGTCTTACTTGTCTACTAAATCCCTCACTGGTGTAGTATTACATATACATATTTCAACTAGTGTCTTCAATGCTCCCTTCACTGTGACCACTCACAAACATCACTGACCTCTCCAGCCCAGCGGACCATGCACTGTTTCGTGAGACCAGCAGTAGCTTAACCGTTAATGAATGAGCCCCAGAGCACAGGCAGTGACAGTGTGAGTTTATATCTAGACTCATTAGCAAACGCTTGCTGTCTGCCCACTCTTACTCCAGGCCCGGGTCGCATGGCGTTTGAACAGTCCATCTGTGTAAAGGTGCACATAAAATACATTCGAAGTCCAGACATTAAGACCTCTCTTTTGACAAGAAGTGCAGCCAGGAACGGTCATGCAAACAAACCTGCCAGAAATACGTTCGCTTGCGGCACACTTCACTAATAGTAGCAGTCAGTGCTGCACGTGCTTACCATACCCCGCTGGTTGTCGTGAAGTTTACCTTGCGAGAAACCCAGTCTAGAATACTTTCAACCAATAAAGTCGAAAAGCGGTGTGTCAGTGAAGATGTTGATCATTCTGAACGTCAGCGCTAAGGAGACTGTGGGCCACACGTGAGCTCACCGATGTTCACCAGAATTTAAGCCATGCCACTGAGCTGTCGTGGGAGGTCTTGTGGGAAAACCATCGTCAGCGCTCTCATAGACCGTGTTGGTGTAGTTTTCAAAGGCTGCAGCAAAATGGAATAAATTAAAGGCAGGTTTTTTGATACATAAGACATTTACTCTACTGATAACCTTACGATGGAAATTTGTGGTGTTAGTTCACTTTACACAAATGATCGTGAGGCCTTTATTTATGTCCGGTTTTGACAAGGCATCTGACAGCAGCTACATGTAAATAAAACAGTGTTCATTATCTTATAGCATGTTGCTAATATTGTGGTACTGGCCTGCCTGCGTGTACCAGAACGTGAAGCAGTTTTGGCGTGGAGAAAGAACGAGTATAAGGGACGTGAGTCTTAAACGCCACTAGAATTCCTAAAAGACGAAACAAAACCGCACATAAATGCATCTACAATGGGGGTTTCCCCCTTTACTGACATTCCATTTCTGTTTTCAGTCTACACACATGTAATGCGCACCTGAAGACCAGATATCCAATAGCCGACGTGCAGCTCGTGTTTACAAAACCCAACAGTGTCTACAATGTTTATTTCACAGAATAAATTTTGTATAGACATAGTTATTTCTTCTGCTAATAATGCTTCTTGGAGATAACAAAAATACTCCAGCAGAATGAAATTTCAGATCAGTCACACTAACATTTATTGCAGCAGCAGGAATTCCTGTGCAGTCATGTGGCGACGGGTCTTTTGCTGGCGGCTATCGTAAACTGAAGTTTGCTAGGGCGAGCATAACAGTGCTGCTGAAATAGAGCTCACTCACCTTCGTTCTGGAAAACCCAGTTGCTTCTGTTTTCATTTTCTGGTTCTGAAAGGAAAAAAAACCCCTCCCCTTACACAGTTTTAAATTACAAATGTCATATTCAAACATGCAGCACTTAAAAAAATTGTGGAGCGCAGAAACGTCTTATCATCACAGACCTTACATATATGTAAGGTTTGTTATCATGAATGGGTGACGCCATACTCACGTTACTATAATTCCATGGATTTAAATATATAACTTATCTTTAACTCCGTATATAATTCAAGTGCTGACATGAACTGCGAATCTTTTCAGTAACAAAACTTAAAAGCCACTGCTTGAAATAATTGTCAAATGAAAATATTTTTAAGGAAACAGATAAACCATGGGCACGAGGAAAGCAGTTCTCATACAGAGTACATTTCACGTACATATTGATATTTCGGCTTTTTCAAAAACCGTAAGGTAACATAGTGATGATATTTCTTTCCAGATTTTGTCTAGTTTGTTTTGGTGTATTTAACTTGAGGTCAGTAAACATGGATGCAACAAACAAGCGCTCCCCTCTGCTTTTTAAAATCACTATTATGATAAGTACCTCCAGTACGGTAACAACAAAGAGATCTTGGCCAAGCGAGACTTTGACAGGTGTCACATGTCACTCCTAGGTTGTCACCTGTCACTCCTAGGTAAGCCTGTTCGCCCCTCCCTTTCTTGACACCGGGTAGGTGGACGCTATGTGGGTAGCTGCTCTAGGCTGGCCAGTACCGGTTTAATCGAGTTTAAGGCGTGAGAGCGGATAGTACTTAAGCTGGGAAAAGAGAGACACTGGGGACTGGGGGGCCTGGTTAGCTCAGTTGGGAGAGCTGCGGACTAGCAGATGGAGGTTGCTGGTTCGAACCCTGGTGTGGCCAAGGATTATTTCCTGGAGTTAAACATTGTGCAAACTCCTTTCGGCCATCTCCCCGCACATTAAACTGCCTGCTCGCACTGGCCATCTTACTGTAGCCATCAGTCTGGTGGTTCTTTCAGTGCATAGTTTAGTAATAGGACCCCATCCCCCCATAGTGCGAAATCACCGCGAGGTGGAAGCACTGTCCCTCTAAATAACCACCACAACCACCACACTGGGGATTGATTCAGAAACACAGAGTAGGACATACAGGGAGATGAAGTAGGAAGACCAAGAGAAGCGGACACGTGTAGACCCACGGACCTCTCCCCTCGCCATCTTAGCCAGGACGTCGTCGGAGCAGCAGCTAGCAATCATGCTGAATACACTGGGCTGTATTCCGCCGACACGTCTACGAGACAGACGAGTAAGGGACTGTTGACTGTGCCTTATAAGTTAAGGACTGCTCTTGCCATAAACTATCTTAGAGTCTGGGACTGGGGTTGATTTAAGATAGGTGGTTTTTTTCCTGCCGGAGACAGGAGACGTCATAAGCTAGAGGCCGGGCGTACGCCAAGAGGAGGCAGAGGAAGTGCTGGTCGTGGAAGTGTCATAGCTTCATTGTTGGTCGTTCAATAGCTTTAGAATTGTGCATCACAGAAGCAGTTGTTTTAGTAGTGACAAGAGTAGGTGCTCTGTTGTCGGTCACTTACTGTGTTTGTGTATTGAGCGGGATCATAGGCCCTTTTGCAGTTTGATTTCCCCTCTGGCTTTAGTTTGTTTATCTTCTTTGTCTGATTCCTCGTGGTATGACGTAATCAGGCAGCGTCTTACCCTAGACACGAGCACGGTGATTCTCTGTAAATAATCTGTAGATATATTTGATGTTGTCGAGTCAATTAGTGTATGAAATATATGTTGAATAACGGTTCGCTGCAGTTGTGTCTTTAGCGAGGGCGGGGGCTCTTTAGCAAGAAGTGTTTTGCCTGTGTGAGACTGAGCGAACGTGTCAGAGTATGAGAATCTTTTCCCTCGGTAGATTTCTCTAGTTATTCACATTATTTCATAGCGTCGTCACCCTTTGGTGTAGAAACCATTGACCTGAGGCAGTAAAGGTTTTGATGACGATTGCTCAATTAAGTCTACATTTACGAGATCACCATAAAAGTTTGTTCAGTAATTCTGGAGAAGTCGAGTCCAGTAAGTTAAGGTACGGCCCGGCATGTCACAACAGGAAGTCAACGTTTCGGGGCACGACACAAACATACAACAAATAAAATGGTACCTCCTGTACCACTACTGAAACGAATCAGTTGTCTCTTTAGAAATAGAGTGGCAAAGGGACAGTTAAAAAGACTACATAGCTGAACATCAGAATTTATTTAGGACTACAACTGAGCAGTATAACAGGAATGAAAATTCGTCGAACCTTTTAGACGCTTTCGTCGTATTACAAGGCCAACAACAAGGACGACAGCGATTACAACAGTGACAGCAGCCACTGCAGAGATGGCACTGGTGAGAACAGGGGTGGCTGGCTGAGTATCCAATGACATGACGTCGCTCGCAATCAAAGCTGCAGACAGCACACAGCAAACAGGTGCCGAAACTGGCTGGATCTTTGTCTGCCTTCCTCTGCGTGTGCATTTCGGTAACACGGCACTGTCTTCAAAATTACACCAGACTACATCATTTGTTAAAGAGGAAACGTTTTGTTACAGCAACACAGAAATGCTGTCTTGAGAAGACCAGCTTCTACTCGAAAACCGAGTGTTGGCAAAATCGGCTTCCCTTTACAGGCTAAAGCATTGCTGGCAAATTTAGAGAGGGACGATGATACTGCTTACTGTTTAATGTCGTCGGCAATAAATACTATATCATAACAAGGGTAGGAGGGGACAGGATCATGAAAGGTGTTTGGAGGGGGAAAGAGGAGTGGAAGGAAACCGTATCGAGTACCTGGTGAAAGCTCTCCCCCCCCCCCCGACATCTCCAGCCCTGTAAACAAAGTACGTGCGCCGGACATGGGATGCGGATTCCCAATCCTCTGCTTCGGTGGGAAGCACGCGCCACTCCTACCCTACGAGCCACCCTTAGACAGGACCAGAGCTAATAGTTACTTACACGAGATCTTGACTTGAAATACGGCAAAGGCAGAAATGCGAGGGTCCGCCACATTTCGAGCAGTACGCGTGAGATTTTTCACGTCCTCCTCATCGCCCGCAACCAAAGTGCACGTACTTTTTGTTGTGAAATGCACTTGCTTTACACAGATGGTGCGATCCCAAGTGAAGTTTACAGATGGCTAGAAGGAGTCCGCAGTGCAGATTACATCCGCGTAGAGTGAACCATTCAACCGTTGAACTGTTGAGTGCGTTATGTGTGTTCTGTTTGGTCCATCTGGGTTTCAGGAAGGAACAAACAACATTTTCAGAATTCATACATAATAAGTGAAAAAAAGCCCAACCAGCAGTGGATGTAATGCGGAGTTTACACGGCTCGACTGTGGGATGAAAGCAGTCGTTAAGTGAACTAATTAAGCCGAGTGCATTAATCCATTACTGTCTCATTGCCATGAAGAACTCCCCCCACCAACAGCCCCCACCCTTTTTCTCTACGATATTTTGTGCAAACGTGAGTCTGTAATAAATATTCGATCCAAGTTTTAAAAAAAATAATTAAAATTTGTTTTGCTGCTGATGTATGGTCTTGCTTCTTACGACTGCTTTCATCCCATGTAGTCGAGCCGTGTAAAGCCCGCATTAGTCTTGACTTTGTGACATACAAGTGTTTAAACATGAACAAAAAGCGTCTGTTGTAACTAATTTTAGCGCATGGATACCTTCAATGGTACTGCCAACAGGAGAGCTGGGTGTGCATGCTTATTATGTGTATCCGTGCACTATAGTGACTGCAGTCTTGATGTGGTATAAGATCCGTAACTATTACCGAATACCGAGGGAAAAAGGGACTATTCGGTGTTCGTGCATGGGAAGTTCAAGCAATTTACTCCTGTCATAGCGGCTATTCTGGAATAAGTAAGCTATTCGGGTTTCTTGAATACGGGGACGGTGGGGTGTATCAATGTTTCACGTGTTGTCAAATAGCAAAGGGATCAAAGGAATTTATTTTTTAGGAATCAGTATACTTCAACAAATTAAATCCATGCCAGCCGAAAGCTGCCTGAAAAGCATTGTGCATTCAAGCTGTTATCCGTACGTTAAGAAGACTTAGAAAAGATGAAAGAATAAGCGAGTTATAACAATACTGTTGCAGAAGCTCTCTTACGTGCAACCCTCAGAATGTAGGCAATAGACATATTCCCTTTGCCCTTTCAGTACGAGTGGCAGAAGAACTGTCTACCATTGTCTTCCAATGTTACATTGTGCACAGTCAACTCCTCGTCTTCAAATCCGTCCCATTTCTGGACAGCTAGCGGATTACTGCGTGGCTCAGTCTTACACGAACATATTAGGTCATCTCCTTTAACAAGTGCCGGAGGGCAAGTTGTAGAGATGTTATGGGGTGCGGCTGTAAAGAAACATCACACCTGGTCATAAACATATTTTAAAAAATCCATATGGGTATCATCACAGGTACTACATAACGGCTTCAGCTGAAAAATATTAAAGTGTCCGTTATAAGATAAAGAAGGACGGACAAACGAACGGAAGGACGGACAAATAACCCTGAAGTGTTTTACGAAAATGTAAGTTTAGTTAAAGAGGAAGCGGGCATTTTTGTCCAGTGAAGTCCGGTACAGCGCCCAGGTTGATCGACATACAGTTACTTCCCCTCTCCCGTAAATACTTATTGATATGCAAGGTAGCTAACCATGGCTTTCTTTCATGAGCATTTGTCCTGTGTATTTCAATCGGAACTGTCTCTCCCAGTGAATTTAAATATTATAAGATTTAAATAATTATTTTAAATATTCTCATTTAAGTAATTTAAATAATACAATATATGTATGTAGACTGTAGACTGTAGTTCGATACAAACCTGTGGTAATCAACCACGCTGTTTGTGTGGAGGGATAAGGAAGAGGTTTCACAGAGATGCTGTACCTGTGTCGGCCTTCTTCTTCTGGAAGTAGGTATGTGAAGTAACATGTCCATGATCTGCATCCATTTCTGTTTTTCGGACTTGAGAGGTTATTTATTACTACCTGAAGCAGATCATCACCACAGTAATCATCGTTGTCAGTAAACTGTATTTTGGGAATGCGATTAAAATCAGACTGCTTTACATTACACTGTTAATTTTTTAAGATAATAATGCTGATATTACCTTTCGTGAACAGAGTTAAGAAATATGATACATTTATCAGGTAACACTACACTGTGTTGAAGACCTAATTATACTACTTCAATTGACTTTCCTGTTCAAAACAAGAAATGTAGTTTAGTGATTAGTATTCGTTAATGGCTAAACAGTACGAAAGGGGCCATCAGACAGGATGGTTCTGGGGTCACAGCCATCATTAGGGATGCTTCTCGCTCAGAGTTACTGGTCCGTTGACAGCTATCAAACACCCTAGCTATCAGGCTGAATATGCAGCTGCGGTCCTAACTTAATTAGTACTGATGCGTGTAAAATTTTGTTGATACATGTACTGCTAGTAATTAAGTACATACCATCATGGCAGTGTTCACAGCTACTATTGTCACCTAAACTTGTTCGTGTTCAGATTCTTAATAACTCATCAGGAAGTAAGCAGGAGCAGTCATAATCTAAATCAGTCGGTGCTCCACTAGTTTATAAACCGTCACGTAGTGTTTCCGTGCAGTCATAACCTAAATCAGTCCGTGCTCCGCTAGTTTATAAACCGTCACGTAGTGTCTACGTGCAGTCATAACCTAAATCAGTTCGTGCTCCACTAGTTTATAAACCGTCACGTAGTGTTTCCGTGCAGTCATAACCTAAATCAGTCCGTGCTCCACTAGTTTATAAACCGTCATGTAGTGTTTCCGTGCAGTCATAACCTAAATCAGTCCGTGCTCCACTAGTTTATAAACCGTCACGTAGTGTCTACGTGCAGTCATAATCTAAATCAGTCGGTGCTCCACTAGTTTATAAACCGTCACGTAGTGTTTCCGTGCAGTCATAACCTAAATCAGTCCGTGCTCCGCTAGTTTATAAACCGTCACGTAGTGTCTACGTGCAGTCATAACCTAAATCAGTCCGTGCTCCGCTAGTTTATAAACCGTCACGTAGTGTTTCCGTGCAGTCATAACCTAAATCAGTCCGTGCTGCACTAGTTTATAAACCGTCATGTAGTGTCTACGTGCAGTCATAACCTAAATCAGTCCGTGCTCCACTAGTTTATAAACCGTCACGTAGTGTTTCCGTGCAGTCATAACCTAAATCAGTCCGTGCTCCACTAGTTTCACGTAGTGTTTCCGTGCAGTCATAACCTAAATCAGTCCGTGCTCCACTAGTTTATAAACCGTCACGTAGTGTCTACCTGCAGTCATAACTTAAATCAGTCCGTGCTCCACTAGTTTATAAACCGTCACTTAGTGTTTCCGTGCAGTCATAACCTAAATCAGTCCGTGCTCCACTAGTTTATAAACCGTCACGTAGTGTTTCCGTGCAGTCATAACCTAAATCAGTCCGTGCTCCACTAGTTTATAAACCGTCACTTAGTGTCTCCGTGCAGTCGTAGCCTAAAGTGGTTCGTGTTCAACTCGCTAGTTACTACCCCGTTAGGCCGCATCCAGCTGCAGTTATAAATCCCGTCTGGAGACCTAGGCGCTTCCACGGCACAGAATCCGCGTAGAGTCCACGTGTCATAATCGGGTACGACACCGCAGTGACTTAGAGACGATTGAACTGAAAAAACCCCAAAGAAACCTTTCCTGTGTATATCTATATGTAATACACACACATATATGTAAATACATGTATACACTGTATTATCCTGTACTGCTCCAACATGAGAGTTTACATTACATATAAAGGCATTAACAATTTTCTTATTTGCCAATATTTTCTTTTGGGTTACATAATTAAAGGCGAAACAAATAGAAACTAACACTGACTTGTTTGCAGTCTTCATTTTAAAAAATTGGTTCTGACAGCACTAAATGAAAATCTGTGACGCTTTAGTTTCATTTTACTGCTTTGAGAGTTCCGTCGGCTTTACTAGATCTCATCTGCAGAATAGACAAGCACAGTGCTACAGCTGACAGCACTATTTGCTTAGAAATGTACTTTGTGTGCGGGCATACGCCATGCATGTCCGCCACCACAACCCAGAAAATGGGCTTTTCGGACAGAGGAAGTGGGCGTGTATCACTACCCGAAAGTGATGCGTGGATATATGCAAGAGGATCAAGTGCATGTGCGCGTATCGCTGCCCGAAAATGGGCCTTTCGTGTGTGTATCGTGGGTAAATGTCGAACATCTTTAGCCCTTTAGCTTCAATTTACAGATGTATGGGGGCGGAGTGAGGACTTTAAAAAATAATAATTATCAGTGCAAGGTAATGGTCAAAGGGAAGCAATCGCTAGCACAAGCACTTCGTGCAGGACTTCCACAATGGGTTTTCTTGCAGAGTTGCTTCCCTTCGTAAGCTTATTGAATTGGGTGGAAGCAATACGTAATTTTAAAGATGTGCCATTCTGGGGACTAAACTAGGAACTAGTTCATATAATCATGACTCTTTTTTTGTCAGACATGACCTTAACTATATAATATGTAGTTTTCATAGCTCTGGAATTGTGTTCTTCTCACACCAAATATTTAAAAAAGTAAAATGCTCAGTACTTTGAGTTATATAAACCGCCATTTTCGATCAGTTATACATTCTTCGAATGTATTGTAAAACCCTGGTCACAAAATGATTTGCAGCAAACATTGTGTGGAAGATCTAGATTGAAGACTACAAGTGTAGATTTTAGCTATAAGAATAAGAAGCTATTTCATCAGCAACCTTTTCTACGGTAACTTTCGTCACCCTAATTATTCACTGTAGCTATAAATCACGTAATGAACGACTACCACAAACTACATTATTGTAATTCAATTTTTATGTTAATTTTAATAACTTTTTCATAAAGCACTCCTCATTTTTAAACACAGTAGCTGTGACTAAATTGAGAAATTAAAACAGTTTACCTTGAAGCACAGTTTGCGGTATCCGCAGCGAGAAGACCAGTAAAAAAGGAAGGCTTATCATGGCTGTGAAGTCTGATCTAACATGCAAAACTGGGTCTTATTACTCATCCAGCTTTAAGAGGAAGGCAAATGCGTAGATTTTTTTAAAAGTTCGGCTATGATTTCCTAAAGCTTCCCAGCCTACTCATGATTTAAAGTAAGCGAGGACAAAGGCTGTCCCTTCAGAGAAAAATTTTTCACTTCCTCGAGAAAGTGAATACACGCGCCCGGGGGTTTACCTACACCCACCCTCAACGCCGGCAACAACGTCCTGCAACACGACCGTTGGGGAAACCCCAGCATCATGATTTGGGATGGAGTTGGCCTCAACCGACTCGTGGGCCCCGTCGTCTTTCAGAACATCGGCCCTGGACGAGGAAACGGCGTGACAGCACACTGCCATGTGGACCAAATGCTAGGCCCCACGTCCTGTCATACTTCCAGCAGCATGGCAACCTTATCTTTCACCATGACAATGCAAGCCCACACACGGCAAGGCAGCTCACCACGGTCTTCCTGCAGCAGAACAACGTTCAGGTGATGCCTTGGCTCTCCATCAGACCAGACCTCAACCCAGTCAAACACCTATGGGACCATCTGCAGAGAGAGCTGAACGCTGTCCAGCCGGGGCCGATAACAGCTCACCAGCTGGAGCAGACCCTCAGGCAGATCTGTGCAAACATGCCTATGGTGGTGGTGAACAGTCTGGTTCCAGGCCGTTGTCGACGCTCATGGGGAACGCACCCGCTACTCACTGGACTCTGAATTCGGACGTTTGGGAGCTTCTGAACGCTTTCTCAGCAAGGCAGATGAACACACATTGTGCAAAGACTCACTGTTCCGATTCTCTCTAAGACTGATCGATTCAAACTCGTTTGAATGAAAGGACACAATTCAAATAAACTCACCACCTCCCTCAGTCTGCGTTTTTTTTGGTTTTCAGTATGTAACAGTCTTTAAACCAAAGCAATACCCAGCTAACTTATTGTTTTAAAATAGAAGAGAATAAAAAATTAAATTTTACAATTTATTTTGCATGTCCTGTTGAAATTAATCGGAAACAGTTTTTTTTAACCTAGCATCCAAAGTTTTCCCCAGTAATGAAAATGAACCTTATGTCAAATACCCAGCAAGTCATTATTTCCTCTTTACAGTTTCTCGTCTTAATTCAGCCTTGCAAATTAATCTGTTTACCACAAATCTCTCATTTCACAGACGGACGGACGGACGGACGGGCTAAATTATTATCTTCACATTCGTGACGACGAATGTGAGTTTTCCAAAGAATCTTTTCTAGGAAGGCTGTAGACGAACGACTCGGGTAGGCGGCTAACTCCTTTAGAGCCTGCGCTGTACCACAGTGGTTATCGGAAACGAATGCTTAGACAGGGTTCGGATTCATCTGGTTGCACTTCGAGCTTACGATCTGTAGGTGAACATTGATTATCATGTAGCTACTGGTCCGTGACAGGGTGCTCTTGCTAAATGTACTTTACATTTCATGTCATTTTGTATGAAATCCTATTTTTATCAATATTAGTTTGACGCTGAATGAAATATTATTTTTCTACCCTAAACTAAAATCATCTTGGGAGTATTGTGCAATCTCGTTTAACTTTTCTATTGGAATGGCAGCTATTCGATTTTTGGAATAGGCTACGGATATTTGAATCTTGCCGTTGTTTGTCCGGTTAGAATTAGAATGGAGTAGCGCTTCTGCTTCCACTTTCAATACGAGGTGCTGCCGAAAATGCCTGGCACTCATCGTTAAAAAAAAACAGATACTGTATACTTGGCATGCTGTCTTTGGGTGAGTGTCTGTCTGTGATCTGTCTATTTCTTTTCTGCGGCTTGACTCGAAACGGTTCTTGCATGTGACACCATCTATCTTCAACAAACAACGTCTTAAACTAAATAAATGTTAATGTAACAAAGTGCAGTCAGACTGACATGTACAACATTTATCTGTACACTTCAACATGCACAAATGTTTGCTTGGAAACAGGGTAGTGTTGAGTGGTAAAACTTTGCACGAAACTGTAGAGCAAGCAGGAAGCGAAATCAAGAATTTGCCAAACTTTTATCAGCATTCATCGTTTGTGTCTGGATGTCATCTATGTCTTCCAAGAATCCAACCTGCAACACTTAATTAAGAAGAACGGAGTCTAATCAAGGAAGTAAAATCTCTGGTTCACCTGTTTACACATCTTTTTTTTTTCTTCTCCTTTAATGGTCAACACATGATACATTCTGGGTGTGACATTTCCTCAATAGTAATTTACATACTATACACTTCAAGTATACTATCACATCAATAATTATCGACATATATGTTACGAATTCAGTCTCGCATTATTGGAGACCGTGACCGTACAGATGAAGAATTAACCATAATAGGTACTGGAGGTGTACGTAAACACACAGAAAGGAGGAAAGAGAAGAGAGAAAGGGTAAAGACACATCTTACTGGCGTGAGGCCGATACACTCTACCGTCTCATTATGACGTTCAGTATCTGCAGACCATAATTTATACTCAAAATAAAAGTTTAAAAACTGAAGTGTTTGGACGAAAACCTAATTAAAGTAAATTTTAGAGTTGAAAATAAAAGCTCGCAAATCACGGGATGTGTAAACTACTTTGTCGCGTTTGGGGAGAAACACTGTGACAATGCTGATTTCTCTTGCAGGAAGTAATAGGGTCGGTCTAGGATATTATATGGGACAAATGTTGGTGTAGCTACTCCAGTCTAATGACCATCCTAGTTGAATTCCCAGTACTAAGCTCTTCAGTTTGTCAGTGCGTCGTGATGATGGCGGTGATGATGGGGGTGGTGATGATGGTGGTGGGGTGCGAGGAATAGCGACGGATGTGAACAAATGTTTAGTGATAATGCAAGTGCTCTACTGATTCACTGGAAGAAAATTCCAGCACGGAACTAAAATCCTCACTTCGACTTGCTAAACGTGTCACTGCCGAGAAGCGTAACAAGTTGGTTCAGTACAGCGAAGGAAAAGTTCATTGCAAGCGCAGCCAAAATGATTTTGTGTTACCTTGTGTTCGTTATGATGTTCGCATTATGTGGATCTCAAGGTAAGCGCTCTATAGTGTTGGCATCCTTTTGACTTTAGTTTCATGTCTATACATCTATTCGGACCTCCTGCTACAAAGAACAAACGAACAAAGTGTAATCTAAAATCACTTGACATCGTGAAAGCAAAGTGAATCTCTTTGAAAATCACTTCTAAAACCTGAATTTGTTTAACGTAACTCTCTCTCGTCTCTAAAACAAAACGAGTAGGAAAGTAGATACATTTTATCTCTATTTCACATTTTATTACCACTTTGGTCAGACAGTCTGGCACTCCCTCCCTCACTCGCACGTTCGACTATCTACTTAAACAGGCAGGAGGGGTAGCGCATCTTGTTAGTTAAATAAACAGCCGTCCACAAACCCAAGTAACAGGGTAATTAAGCAGCAAACACCAGCAAGCCATGCTTTCTCACTAGCACTGTTTTAAAACCAGAGTTTCAAGTCTAGGCTGAATCGCTTCACCAGCGCAGTTTACAGAAGACCCTTGAATTGAATTTGTACACATACTTAATAGAATCTCCATAACTGTTGACAACAAATACTCTACGTTTGGCCGGAGTCCTTCCGGGACGTGAGTCTGAAATTCCCACCGACTTGGGGCACGGATGCGCAGATCACCTTTCATCCCGCTTACCTTTTGCTCGCGTACTTATAAGTTAAGCTTAAATTTATACATGAAAACAGAAGTCCTACCTAATACCAAACCATACCACTATCCCCCATGCCTACCCGTCCTCCCCCCCCCCAAAAAAAAATACATGGAAACTAATATGGGTATCAATCCTGAGACTTTTAACCGTTAAACCTGATGTCTTCACCACTCAGCTTCCGACCACACGGATTTTTCTGTTCCCTGTAACTATAAGAAGAGACGCTGTGTAAAGGTCATGGTTTGACCTGCAATCGTCTGTTGTTGTGGTTAGCAACGGTCATGAGCACGCGCAGCTCACTTGATACCCCGTGCATGTGTGCCACAAGTCGGTGGGAATTGCAAACTCACTTCCGGGACACCGCTGTCGAGTATTTCAGCGCTCTTGAGTGTAGATACACGACTAGTCACCGCATGCAGGAACCCCAGTTCCTTGAACTGGCGGGCTATTGCAGTCCAGACATGCATTAAGGGTAAAATAAACTATGAGTAAAATAAACTATTTAAACTCGCCCTTAGAGTCCAGGGTTGGCTTGCATGAGCGTTCGCAGCTGCTTTTCGGTCATAAGAGCGATCGCATTGCCCATTTACCCTGTGTATTTTAGGTACACCTTTACGTATGAACAGGGGACAAGAACCCTCATGCAAGCCAGCCCTGGCAGGACCGAAATTGCCAAAAAAGACACTAGACTGAGAAAGGGAATAAGTTGCAAGCCTTTGTCATGCAGTGCATCTGGAGATTCAGGGATTAATTTTCCAAAAAACTGTTTCAACTGTTTGCTTGCAGTCTTGTTCGAAGGTTTATGTCTGTGTAAATACGTGAGTGTGTATGTCTATATGTGTATACGCATAAATGTATGCTGTCAAAACCTTTGCAGGAGTGATGATTCGTGGCTGTAAGAAGGGGACAATCGACGTGTTTGACGATGGTCCGTCTACAGTAACATGTGATGGTATTCCTCCAGGTCACAATGTCGGATGGTTTTTGAACCACAGAAGTCCTATTGAAATAGGAAGGTGTGAAACTAACGGAAGTTGCAAAGTTGACCACACTAATCAAGTCTATAACTTCAGTAGGTCCAAAGATTCTAACGAAAGTCACATGACTATTTGGAGGGATCAACGAAACTTCAAAAATCGGTCTCTTTTTTGTGTGAGTGGGACTGGTCCGACAAGATCCGAGTATTGTTCCTTAATCATTAAAAGTAAGTTTTCTTCATTTTTCTGCAATCTTCAGAACTGACTGGTGTAGTCTTACAGACTAGTCTTTAGCTGTTCTTATTTCTCTGGAGAATTACAAATGGTTGAAGATGGAAATGCGAAAGTAAGCTGCAGATCTATTGATAATTACCTGCATTTTGTTTATTTTTCAAGGCTTTAAAAAATACCATTGAACAAACTAAACTAATGTTACTTTTGGAGTGAGTAGTGTCTCTTGCGAGGGAGAAAGGGCCTGCCGTATCCTTTCACATTTGTTATGAAAAAAATGGGCAGGGCGGTGGGGAGGGTGGGGTGGAGTGGGGAAGGTAGCATAATTTATTTGATAAACTAAACTACGACAACGCCTTTGAATTGGCATCATTCCGGTACAAAATTTGTTCCATATTTTACCCACAGGAAACTGAATTGTTAATCCTTTCTTGTACGTAACACAGGTTAAAAGTGGTAGGCTATAAAGATAATTGCGAAAATATATTCCATGAGGTAATTTGACTCGTACCACCTGGTCTGGGGGAGGGGTAAGAGTAAGCGGCGGTGGTGGTGGTGCGGCGGCAAAGGATGTCATTTTTCAGATGTGCTGGGTTTATAGATGTGAGATATATTTTGGTAGAGTTGAAGAACAGGGTAGAGTTCAATATATAGTCACGTGATATTCAATCCCACCTATAACTTCACCTTTTTTCAAGCTTCACCAGGTAGCTTTCAGTCATTGGACACTTTAAATTGTCTTACAATTGTCATACAAGTCTTGTATGGAGATCCGTGAGAAAACCGTAGTGTTTACCCGGGGAATACCTTAGCAGCATGAAGTCTAACCTTGTTTAAATTTTGGAAATCAATAGCTCTTTCGTGAAGATCAGGTCACGCCACATCGCCTCGATCTCTTCTGTGTTATTCTCGAATGCAGCATCTACCGAATTCCTCTTAGCGAACTGAGCTGCGCACTTCTTTCTGCAAAACTGGTTCGGTAGATGAATAAAAAACTTGACAAATTTACAATAAATAAAGATATATATATATATAAATAAGCCCACTTTTTGGGGCTTAAAGCCAGACAGATTGCCTGTGGGACATATAATCGCAGACCGCCTCACAAGATGATTGTTCCCTCTGTCTCATAACATCATAACCCCATCTCAATCAGGTTCCACCCCAAGAGACTCGACTACATTTCAGTTGCTCTGTATGTATAAATATAGCTGCAAATCCTTAGACGGAAACGTCCCCATACATATTTTCGACATATCCCGGGCTTTCGACAGAGTCTGGCACACTGGATTACTTTGCAAATTAAATGGCTTTGGTATCAGAGGAAGTCTATTGAATTTCTTTAAAGACTATCTAGCAAACAGAAAGCAGGCTGTAGCCCTAAAGGGAGAACTATCAGACTACAAAACAATACCAGCCGGTGTCCCACAGGGCTCAGTCCTAGGGCCCCTCCTCTTCTTAATATACGTTACTGTCGACATCTCATCCACCATCAAGCTCTTCACCGACGACACTACAATCTACCTAAACTAAATGACCCTTACGCTCGCCAAGCTAATTCCAACTGCTCTGCTTACTTAAGACATCTCTCACCCCCAACCCTCTGATATCCACAACCCACACCACAGGCGCCGACCACACGAGCGACAAATACCCACTTACAACACCGAAACATACCCAAAATCCTTCCATCAGCCGCCAGCCTCTGGAATGAACTAACAGACCAATCAAAAGTAACAACGTCCCTCAGCGAGTTCACACGACTCATTGGATTTAAACCAAGATGATTGTTCTTACCTTCCACATAAAGAAAACTTTTGTGAAGTGTATGAAACTCAGTATCGGGCATCCCTTCTTTAAGTTGAAGAAAGTTATAATCTCAGCTAAACACTCCTATTGTACAACGATAGATGTTCGCTTTCAAATCAGGCAGCAAAGAAAAAGATGCTGAAGGGAAAGAACCAGATGACAATAGTCAAAACCTTCTTGTACAGACTATATTATTAAAAGTTATCAAATTTATTGGACATCATATTGGCATTTTGTAATATCACTCTACAAAATCGGTTGACATTTTAAATTTTTTCTTGGGAAAACATGTTATTTATTTATATATATAAGACTAATTTTATGGACTTATTTATATGTTTTAAAAGAAAGACGTGACTGAAAATAGGCTCAAGTATTCATGAAAAAGATTTACACTGATAACTAGTGTTAGATACTGATAATATACTGATTTATACTGATAACTAGTGTTAGATAATGATAATACAGATTTATACTGATAAATAGTGAATTAGATAAGAGGCTGAATATCACGTAACCACAAAAGGGAAACAAAGAAACAAATGCCAGCAAACATTTTATATCTAGGTATATAAGAAAAATACAAAGGTTTCTTATTCAAGAGATAGGTATATACAAAAAATCGTTTTCGATTTATAATAAAAGAAAAAGATTTACTGCTGCAAAAACATCACGAGATGGTGGATTTAAATAGTACGTGTCGCCAGGCACAAAATAACATTCTAGCCAATAGTAATAAATATTTCTTATATCTAGAGATCTAGATTGACACAGAAATATGACAGAGATACAAAAGTAAGGCAGTGGTAGATGAAAAAAATCTTGCATCACACTTCTTTCAGAACAAGATATTGTTAGGTCAAGACAAAAGTGCAAAGGTGCGCGATGTTTTAAATACAGATACCTACTGAAAGAGGATGGAGTTAAAAATGAAGTGGCCACGGACAGAAAGCGACCTGTTATCCATTTACAAAAAAGTATTTTTGAGATCTAAGAACATGCTCCATCTCAAAAGTATATGTCATCTTTTGGCTTGCCAGGTAGTACCGACCTCGCCCATTTTAGACTTTTACAGCAGCCTTAAAAGTGACTATGTTACTTTTGTACTGTACAGATCGCATTCCGCTTGCGATCACAAGTTTCAAGTTTTCAAGTTTCTTTATTCTTTAACCCTCAGGGGGTATTCAGAAAAAATGAAAAAAAAAAAATTGTCAAAGCTGAATAATGCAAAATTACAGCGCTACACAATTAAGAGGCCTACAGTCTGTACAGTCTGTCTGCTGTAAGAAGGATGTGTTCAACAATTTGATATAAAGGACTATTTTTTTCCTGTCTCCATACAGACGACTGATCACGTAGATTAATAAGTATCAGACAGACAAACGGAAGAACGGACGGTTAGACAGAGAAACAGACAGACGAACATGGAGGTCTAACAAGCTCCATAGACAACTGTCTGTGTAGGCCATCCAGTGCTCCAAGGATGCAGTATAACACAAACCACTGACACGGTGATTGGCAGCTGTCGTGTAACGCGAGCCTACTCCTCTGATGGCCAGTACAGGTTTCTCTGGAAACTGAACAATGACACAGTAAAGGACATCTTCCTTTTGTTTGTTTGCTTTCTTTTTTTGTTTGTTTTGTTGCGTCGAGGTGGCTGTGGTTGGAGCGGGTGAGGGTAAGCAGCAGTAGTGGTGGGCGTACAGGTGTGCATGAATACATGTATTACTGCAAGTGTGTTCATTATGCGTGTCTGATAAAAATGGTGTATTTGTTTATGAATTCTTCGCAAGATATCAATTGCAAAAAACTGTTTTCTTCAGCAAAATGTTTCTCAGCCAGAAAATACCGAACTCACCAACGACACAGGACGAGAATACCTAAAGAACTGGACGTGTTACTTCACACAGCCTTTGCCAGAAGAGGAAGGGGCTTACATCTACACGATATCCACAGACCCCCCACCTGAGCAAGAGTATTCTCAAACAATTAAAACAGGTGAATTTAAAATATTTCTGAAACCACAGAAATAGTAGACATTTTTTCAGCGAATCCATTCTGGTTCGAAGGTGCGGAATGGGTGGGTGGGAGGGTGGGTGGGGTATGTTCACCTAGACATTTCTGTAACATTGCTGTGGATTAAATATTTTACAATAAAAAATTCTTGAATTTCTTTTTGGTTCTAAACATTTCACAAACCCTAGAAAACCAAGCTTCTGTCCTGTTTTCTTTTTAAACCTTTTCTGTCTGCTTCAGGTACAAAGCAAAAACTAACCCACTAGAAAAAACTAACCAATAGAAAGAAAATGTGTTTGCTTCTGCCTTCAGAGCCGTGCAGTACCTATATTCAGGACCCCGCATGTACCACTGACTTTCGTATTCTTGTAGGATCAGACCTTTGCTGACTCCCTTCTCTCTGACTTCACTCGAAGGCAATGACTTCCCTTAATTTCTTCACCGCCGCGGCGTGTGTTTGCCTTCCTGTCACTAACACACACACTGTCAATGTATTTTGGGAGTGGGATGGACTTTGTGAGTGGGGGAGGGGGAGTGAGGGGTAGGAGGGTGAGGAAGTTGGGTTGTGGTTGTCCCCCTGTCCCCTCCTGTTCTAGCTAAATGTTTCAAGCATTTCGTTTCTCGAGTTGTCGCCCTCTTCAATTCACATACTCGAGATATGTTGTCGGGACATGAGAGTGTCATATTTTTGTAATACGCCATAGCTCTGTAATACCTAATCCGACCTTTGCAACCACCCAAAATGCCGAAACAGTATAAAAGCGAAAACGGTGCTCCGTCTCGCCACACGAAGAAGAAAACAAAATAATCAATGCTTTTCGAGATTAATTTCTAACGGTTTTCTTCAAATTTGCGCACGTTCTTAAAGAATGTTCTGACCATGTTCACACACACATTTATGGAAGTATGCATGCTGTGGATTAAATATTTTATAATAAAATTCTTGAATTTCTTTTGGGTTCTAAACATTTCACAAACCCAAGACAACCAAGCTTTGATCCTGTTTTCTTTTTAAACCTTTTCTGTCTGGTTCAGATACAAAGCAAAACTTAACCCACTAGAGAAAACTAATCATTTAAAGGAAATGTTTTTACCTCTGCCTTTAGAGCCGTGCAGTACCTTTATTTAGGACCCCGCATGTACCACTGACTTTCGTATTCTTGTAGGATCAGACCTTTGCTGACTCCCTTCTCTCTGACTTCACTCGAAGGCAATGACTTCCCTTAATTTCTTCACCCCCGTGGTGTGTGTTTGCCTTCCTGTCACTAACTCAAACACTGTCAATGTATTTTGGGAGTGGGATGGAAGTTGGGAGGGGGTGGGTAGTGAGGAATAGGAGGGTGAGGAAGGTGTTAAAGTTAGCTTGTGGTTGTCCCCCTGCTCCCACCTGCTGTAGCTAAATGTTTCAAGCATTTCGTTTCTCGAGTTGTCGCCCTTTTCAATTCACATACTCGAGATGTGTTGTCGGGACACGAGAGTGTCACAATTGCCATATTTTTGTAATAAGCCATAGCTCTGTAATAACTAATCCAACCTTTACAGCCACCAAAAAAAAGCCGAAACAGTATAAAAGCAAAAACGGCGCTCCGTCTCGCCACAGGAAAAAGAAAACAAAATAATCAATGACTTTTCGATATTAATTTCCAACGATTTTAGTAACGTTTTTGGTCACCAACGCACCAAAATAAAGTAGTCAATGTAACGTTTTTGTCACCAACTCTTTATTAAACCACAATAACCCGTTGCGGGTGGTGGCCGGCTTAGCCATGCGATCTGTTCCCTCGTCTAGTGCTTTAACTGGACCTCTTGTCTCTACCCCTATTGGTGGCACGGACGGGAGCTTGCCCTTCTATTATTCTCTGACTTTTCCTGGCCGCTGAAGGCAGTGGTTTCTTTCAGCATGATCCTTGGTTGTGCAGGTGCAGCGGAGGTGCACGAAGAAGGCAGCCCTGTGGCTCACCTTCCACTGTGCCCCTCACTCTTCTACCTGCTACATCCTGCCTTGGCCTTCCTAGTCAAAACTTTCTAAGTCCTATGGCCGAGCAAGCATAGCCCCAAGGGCTGGGCGTAAGCCCGAGCAAGCTTCTCCCTTCTTTTCGGTCTGTGTTTCTCTCCCTCCTTTTCCTACCTTTTTATATCTCCCTATTGCAGCGCCCTCTACATCACGTGCTCGAATTCTCGCAGGCGGCATCAGGTGGGTCTCCCACTTATGACCAGTTGACAGGCGCTAGTTCCATTGTCTGGGTTTCCCGAGTTCTCGAGTTCCCTAGTTCACCGACCTCTTGTTGCTGATGCAGCCTTGCCTGGCTGACATCATGCGGTCTATGGGACTCTCGTCTCTGGCACCCGGGCGGAGAAGGTTAATTAACCCCCCAGTATATGTATCATTCCCTGGGTGAGAACAGTTCTTTTTTTGTGCGCAGCAGGCTACCCTCCGGTCCATGAGTCACCCACAAGTTTATTACCCACATCAGACAATGCTGGTCTTCCACGCGCCAGCTCTCATTTTGTTATATTTTCTTCAAATTTGCGCACGTTGTTAAAGAATGTTCTGACCAGTCCTTTACACCAACCAACTGAACACGCGTGATGGAAAAGGGACTCTTAAATGTTTCTATCGTCACAACGTGTTAGCAGTTGTAAGGTGTTTCGAAACGGTTTTCTACAGATACACCAGGAAATCTATCCACAACTTGTCCGAAGTTTGTCGAAGAGGGGGAAAACGTCTCGTGCACATGCCAGACAAACAAATCTGGAACGCCATCTGCCAGCATATTGTGGGATTTAACCCAGAACGCTACTTTGAGGGCTAATAACGTTAGCATGACAAACAACGGCACAAACTTCACGTGTCAGCTTGTCTGGCGCAATCGCACGTACAGGTCTTTGGTCTACACCTTAACAGTGAAATTGAAAAGTAAGTCTTAGCTTTTTTTGGTTTGTTTTCACATGAGAAGGTAGGACATGATTGAAAGAAATTTATACAACAGCTTCAGCAAGTACTGTCTGAATAACAGAAAACTACGAAAGCTTGAAAAAATTAGTTCTTTTTAAAAGGCCTGAGCCATTATTGTGTGAGCCCACTCCGTCCAATGGTATATCTGTCTGTCATCTATGTGCCTGCCCCTCGACCGACAATATTCGTTCGTTCGTCCATCCATCCATCCATTAATCCGTTCTTTTGTTCATCCATTACCTAACAAGTTATAT